>CM050325.1:82656154-82732786 GCA_027475135.1 Bactrocera correcta | reverse complement strand
TATTTAAGGCAAGTCTTTAACACTTATCCTATTGGAATCCAAGTTAAGAACTTATCCATCTGCTGCACACACATGTCAAAAAATATCGAAGACGCTAAACGGGTTAACATTTAACGAATTAAAACAAATGCATATTTTTACAAAATTTAGATTAAAGGGTCAATGCTAATAAACACATTGTAGTATTTAGAAAAGAGATTAAATTAGTCAAACGACACTCATGCCATTACATATTCACGACAGCTTTCAAATGCCGTTACTTGAATTTTAAATAGCCTGACTTGACTACAAGCTATTTTTAAGATATTTATATGTACATATGTATGTATAGCTGTATGTATGTATATATAATATGGAATATTGTCTACCATACTGAATATGTACTTTTGTTGAGAACTAAACATGAGCGAGTATTTTTACACGGTGAAGGGTAATAATATTTCAATCAAAATCATAACAGGTTACAGTTCAATAGAAAAATCCCCGGCCCAACACTTAGACGGCGCTATTAGAATTAAATCCATATGATTTTTAGTCAGCCCCAATATTTCAAAAGGAAAAGCAGTAGACCCCCAAAAGATGTTGTTAGCGACGAAAACATCAAAAAAGTTCACGAAATAATTTTGTAAGAGCATAAAGTGAAGTTGTCCGATAGAGCTGAGACTCTAAAGATGTCAAAGGAAAGTATTGGATATATTACGAATAAATATTGGGGTATGTGAAAGCTCTCTCAAAGTGGGTGCCGTGCGAGCTCACTTTTGCCTAAAAAGCAACAACGAGTTGATGACTTGGAGCGGTGTTTGGAGATGTTCAAGCCCAATAAACGTGAAATTTTACTTTGACATGTGACAATGGATGAAACATGCCTCCAACCTTTCACTTCGATGTCCAATCGATAGAGGACGGCGCACGATGAACCCACTGCAAAGCGGAAAAACAGGCAACAGTCGGCTGGCAAGGTTATGGCATCTGTATTTTGGGGATGTGCATGGAATAATTTGTATTGACTACCTAGAAAAAAGAAGGATCATTAATAGCGGCTATTGCATAAGACCACCTGAAGGACGAAATTGCCGAAAAGTGGCCACATTTGAAGAAAAAGAAAGTCCTGTTTCAAAAAGCTATTTTGCAAGTCAGCGAAAACGTCCATGAACTGGACTTCGAATTGCTTCCCCATTCACCACATACTCCAGATCTGGTCCTCAGCGACTATTTCCTGTTCTCAGATCTCAAATGAATGCTCGATGGGGGGAAGTTTTCGTCGAATGAAGGGGTGATCGCCGAAACTGCGATTTATTTTGAAACGAAGGATAAATCGTACTACAAAAATGATATCGAAAAGTTAAATAGTCGTTATAATCAGTGTATTACTCTTAAAGAAAATTATGTTGAATAAAACGAATTTTGCCAAAAACTGTCTGTTTACTATGTTGGGCGGGTTTTCAACTTTTTCTGTGTCGACTTGACTAATAATCTGTGTCAAATTTGGTTAAAATAGCTTGTCCATTGAAAAGTTTTACATACAAGAACTTCATTTCGAACAATCAGTGTATTGCAGCTATGTGGTCAATTAGCGGTAGTTCCGTATGAAAAGCTTCTTGCTCGACTCACCCCGATAAAGCTGATTTTTTTCAAGAAGAGTCTCTAAACAAATCTCTTTGGACATGCTTGATCGTGTGAATTCCGATCCCATATTCCTGGAGAGCATTATAACTGTCGATGAGACATAGGTTAATCAGTTTGACATGCAAACAAGTCTACACTCATCGAAATATAGGAAAAAAATTCGAGTCGAAACCAAAAAAAATACACCAAAGCCGCTAAAAAAATCAAGGTGATGCTCTTTGACAAAAAGGAGTTCTATTTGGCCGCATTGAGGCGTTGGCGTCAGAACAGCCGTCGAAAATGGACGGAATTGTGGAAGAACAATTCATGGATTTTACACGATGATAATGCACCATCGCACCGAGATACGATTGCGATGGAATTGAAAGTCAAAAATCCAATGAATACCATTGATCAACCACGGTATTTGCCTCCGTGTGATTTTTTCTTGTTTCCCAAAGTGAAATTGTCACTCCGTGGAACCCGTTTTCAGTCATTCGAAGAGATAAAACAAAATTCGCTGAAGGAGCTGAAGGCCATCCCAAAATGTGTTAATAAAAAGTCTTACTGGAAAAATCGTTGGCAGAAGTGTATTACTTCTGGTGGGAATCACTTTGAAGGTGAAAAACTAAATATTGTTGAATAATTAAATATTTTGCGTTTTATTTACAATTTCCGGGTACTTTTTAAAATATATGAGTGACTAATAATTTTTAAACCTTATGACGAAAAAAATGGTTTAGAAAATAGCTGTCAAGCTATACTATTATTAGGCAGTTCAGTTCACGCTACTGCTCGCCGACTATTCGACATGCGAGCGCATTGTTCATTACGCAAACAACAGCTTCTAGTAGCTGAAGCTGGCCACAGCCGCTGATAAAGCTGCAGTTTAGGAAAACCCGTCATGACTGCGCGAAAACTAAACTATAGGCGGATTTTGTTTTGAAAAAACATGCACATTTGTAATATTTGTTTATGCCACCTATGCACACATACATACATACATACATACTTGTATGCAATGCAGATATTTTTCTATATTCATACAGTGTCTAAATGATTTCCGTGGTAACATTTCCACTTCCGCAGCATGAGTTGCTACGCTCGCGCAAATCACTATCAAACTGTCAGCTGTCATTATTGCCGGTTGCAATGCTTGCCTCCTTCTGCGTTGTGGCAAGCAACCTAGAAAATCTTACAACCGTAAATTTTTTCAACTATGTATAAGCAATTTTTCCGTTGGCGCGCGACATTCCGCCAATACACAGTTGATGGCTTGCAAATGTCAAGGCGATTTCGCAATTAGCAACAAAATACAGCTCTTTAAAAATAAGAAGAAAAAAATTGCGCACAAAAACGACAACATTATTGAAATGTCAACTGAAACAGGCGTATGCCTGTAAGCACAACAAAAATGAGCAACAACAGGTGTATATCGGTAATAGAGCATAGTAATAGCCTGCAAATAGAGGCGTTAAACGTGACTTGGAATTCGAAAAAAATCATAACATAACAGAGATAGAAAAGCAGAAATAGCAAGTCGAACATAAAGAAAACCGGTCAAAAACGCTTGCTGAACAACAGCGGCAACCGTTTTGACAACAAAAACAAGAAGAAAATTGCATAATATCTGGCCGACTGCAGCAGCAACAACAAAAAACGGCAAAGTTGGCGGAAAACCTGCCGGTTTTATTATGCGAGCGTTAGCGATAAGTCATTTACTTGCTTACGTTTCTATGTACATATGTATGAATGTATGTATGTATGTAGGTATATCGTCACCTAAAATGCAAAACAACGTATCATCGAAAAAATCGAAATTGAGTTTTTTATTGCTTACGATTCACTACATCATATATGTACATATTCATAAATATGTAACATACAATTTTCAGCTGCAGCTGTCAGATATAACCAATGTGTAACCAATTTATAACCGCTGTATAACCAATAAAAAACCATTTTTTAACCAAAACTCAATTTCATATGTAAAGCACAAAATTTTAAGCTTCAGCTGTCAGTTATAACCAATATATAACCGATGTATAACCAATTTATAACCACTTCATAACTTAAACTCAAATTTTTTTTCAAAATGAGTGGTTTCTACAAAATCGTTTTTCCTTCGCCTGTAAACTTGTGAAAAGTGATGTCCAATATATAACCACTTTATAACCGAAACACAAATTTATTTTCAAAATGAGTGGTTTCTACAAAATCGTTTTTCCTTCGCCTGCAAACTTATGAAAAGTGATGTCCAATATACAACCACTTTATAACCGAAACTCAAATTTATTTTCAATGTAAGCGGTTTATATAAAATCGTTTTTCCTTCGCCTGCAAATATATGTAGTTGTAGTTATAATATATAAATATAAATTATTTTATATACATATGTATGTATATGCATCTACTTGTAACCGCTGCTTTATTGCTGTTCGCCAGTTAACGCCAGCAGCGTATAAAATTAAATTGTGGTTATACGATTTAAGCTCACTAAATGTCAGTCTCATCAATTACATGAATTGTTTTGGTTTTGGTTTTGTTTATTTATTTTTGTTTGCTTATTTTTAATGAACTTAAATATTAATAGAGATATGTGATACTTTGCCAGCGCATGCCATGATATATTACTAACTATAAATGAGTGAATTTAGCAATTAAAGCAGCTTGTGCCAAAGACTGAGTAACAGGTTTCTCCCAAATGTGTAAAATTATGGCTTGTACGCATAGTCTCTCAATGGTCTCTCATGTACATATGTATGTACAACACTAAATAACAAAGATTTGTGGCTTTGCATTGCGTAATTGTTATGCGTGAATAAGCTACGAGATCAATCAGGTATTTAGTAAACTCGCTTGGCGGTGAATCGGTTACAACATTACAACTGAAGGAACAACTGAAGACAAAATAAACAATAATATAATAATAACACACACATACATATGTATATATGTATGTTTTTAAAGCTACGCTGATATGTAAATATATGTATATTATTTAAGGGCAGGTTCTCTTTAAGCTTTAAAAAATTTAGTTTAAATATTTTTTTTTTAATTTAAGTACATTTTATATTTTCATACACTTGCAACATGTTGCTACAGAGTATCATAGTTATGTTCACATAACGCTTGTATGTATCACCTAAAACTAAGCTAAGATAGATATAGGGTTATGTAGTATACATAAATAAATGATTAGGACGACGAAACGAGTTGAAATCCAAGTGACTGTCTGTCTGTCCGTCCGTACAAGCTGCAATTTGAGTAAAATTTGAGATATCTTGATGAAACTTGATATACGCGTTCCTTGGCAAAAAGGAAGGACGAGTTCATAGATAGACGTAATCGGACCACTGCCTCGCCCACAAAATGCAGTTAATCAAACATGTATAAAGTACTATAACTAAGCACTGAATTAAGTTAAAAAACTCTAAATTGTCATAGGGTATGGCAGTAGCAAATGGCACCTGTGAGCCAACAATTTTGAAGAACTGAGCGTGGCCCCGCCTTCTAATGTGTTTAATTTACATATCTCTCAAACCACTAAAGCTAAAACAACCAAATTTGCCCAACGCAAATATTACAAAAATTCCTACCGACAGTGTAAACATAACGGTACCGTTATATATTACTAAAACCGTGATAAATCAATAACTAAATACGCCAGAGATATTAAATTTTATACCCAAGATGGTGTGAGAGGCCTTTAAACGCGCCGGGTCAAACTTGGACCAAGGACGTGGCACCTTCCACCTTTAGTTGAAATCAAATATCTCGAGACATGTAACAAAATTTGGTACGGGATATGCCACTGATAATTTTATGTTAAAGTGTATAAACGGACGAAATCGGATTACATCCACGCCTACTTCCTACTCCATTTGAAACTTTCACTTTTCAGCATTCAAATCGATGAATTAATATATCAGGATAAAAATTTGCACGAATAGTGAATTTAAGATGTGCCATCCTACGACTAAAAATTGGGTAAATCGAACCAAAATTGTTCAAGGCCCTAGGTGTTGAATATGTGGAAATAGCCTATATTTGACTTTTATCGGAAAATATCGCACAATGTGTGAGATATATAATTGAAATTCAGAGTGAATCCTTTCCTAATGCTAGTAGGCCTGTGTGCAACAAATGAGATGAATCGGGTTAATACTTTCCTTAGCCCTCATATACTTAATATAAAGACTAGGTTCGTCCTAGATAAAAAGCTTTCTTGGAGGCCTAATGAAAACGAAGAACAAAGACATTGATTGCTGTAGAGGAACCCTTAGGGGAAGTATCTCACTTCTGGCTCTACGACACTATAGTCAAGAACATAATGTTCCATGGGGTTTTTGTGTGATGGAGAGAACTAGGAAGAGAGCACTTGCAATAAAACTCGAGAGCGTTCGACGGGCGGCGATCATCAATACGACGATCCACTCCAACGATGGCACTTAATACGATTTTGCAAATAGAGATATCGCCGGAATGTGTATGGTCGCGAAAGTTGCTACACGCATTGACTTTATGCCGGACCTTTTGGATCATGGAGTCACCCAAACAAACACTGGTGACTTTTTCTCTGCCCACATACCGGCGAGAGAGTTGTGGTTGGGTAGTAGCCGTTGGGATAGTGAGTTTCGTTGGTGGAGTGGTATATGGTCGGGAACTTTTCTAATAACTTCAGTTTTATACATACGGCAGTGTTTTTCAAGCTGATGTTGTTACCATTAAGATAGAGGTATATTTATTGCTCTGGTGTACAGTCTTATTCTGAGAAGTTACTATCCACTCTGATAGAAGGGCGGCGATACTAGTCTTGAGCTCACTAAATGTGCATTCAGAGCTGTTTAAAGAATGCCTTACTTCGTTATAAATAGCAGTGAGTCACTTTGTGATAAGGCTATTATGTGTAGTGCTGAAGAGCTGACAAGAAATGGTAACCTAACCCACTATCTGTTGAATGGGAACGGATTAGTACTCCTTTCTCCTCGTGTGTTCCACTATTGCAAAGCTAGTTTTTGTTGGGACTTGGTTAGACCTGTACTACCATTGTTGCATGCGCTGTTTCATCATCCTCTTGGCCCAAGATCGATCGTAAAAGATCCAGTGAGGCCAAAGGCTCAGTTAGGCTACCATCTCCCTAGCTTTGCTGTTTCTAAGAGGCCATTGCGCTATCGGCGGTCATGCTGTAAGGTAGATAATCTTTTCGTCAGCTTCAGAAAATAAAAGGAAGAAAACGAGGTGGAAACCTCTCAGCACTAACATTTTGATTGTCCTGCGTTGGCATGATCAAAACTTAAGTACTTGAGAGCTCACTCTTTCAGATATCGCACTGAATTGGTAGAATATTCAATTTTTTTCACCAACTTTTTATTAGCCACAAGGCGCTTGGCTAAGACAAAAGTTCGAATACGGGAGCACTATTGTTATGACATTTTTTGATCTTCGCCAATTTTGCTTCAATCGACTTGATTTTGACCCAATATTCTTGAGGTATTATGCATTTAATTAAAAAAAAAAAAAAATTGAAAAACTTACCCTCCCCTTAAGGCGCACAGAAAGTGCACTTACCGCAAAGCAGTTTTGGGGCAGTGTGGCATTCCAGATACAGTCATTATACAATTTAAAATTTTCCAATAATTTGAAAACCAGAAATATCTCCTATATAATATGTATGTATAGCGGCAATCCAAGGAAATGTTTGTGCAAGTGAAAACAAGAAAAAAGTCTTAAACTTAAAGACCGAATAACTGCAACATTTGTAAAGACCGAAAGTGGTTAAACAGCCAGACTTACATATTTATGTGTGCACGTAATACCGGATACTTGAAGACTTGTTTTCGTTTACAAGCGATGCGATCAGTGTGGAGTGGAAAGAGTAAATGGCAGAAATTGCATGGATCACTTGCAGCCGTCCGTGATATCATTAACTCCCATTTGGATACAGCAACGCGAGGCAGTGAAAACTTAAAAATGAAAGACGAATATTTATCAACGTTTTCGACAAGTCGTTTTTGTTTGCGGCCGCGAAGACTTGGACTGAAGTGTCCACTATTGCAGCGCCGCATTTCAGTGCGAATCGTCGGGCTTAACGGTAATGGGCGGGTTCAAGTAGACAAGCGTAAACGAAAGACTCAAAGACTCCTCTTTAAAGCGCTAGTAATATACACATAACTCGGCATTGCAGGCAAGAAGGACATATTCAGTTAAAAAATAGTAGTAAATAACGGTTCATAGCAATATTATAAAAATAAGTTAAAGTGCTGACAGTGTCTTACACGAAACCGTTAAATTAAGATGCCACAACAAAGAGTTAATTGGAAAATTCAATACAGTCTGAGCATCTTCAGTGCGTTTTGTCTGGCGCAGGCAGCTGCCGCTTACACACGCGAAATTATCAATAATGCGCCGCAGTTGCAAGAACGACGTAAGAACAAATGATTGTAAAAAATTTTTGAAATTTCGAACTTTGTTGTAATTTGCGTTGAAAACGGTGAAATGCAAGGGCAACCTCATAATTTTGGCTGCGAAACTGTTGTGACAACTTTAGAGGCAAAAAAAAATTTTTTTGCGAGATCTCAAATTTAGCGAAGAAATTGATACCCAAATTTTCTAATACCGGATACAACTGTCAAAAGTAATCATTGGGAAATCGAAATTAGTTGAATTTCGGTGTGCGAGCTAGTAGAGCTAAGGGTTATAGTCAGTGAAATAGTGAGTGAGGAAGATCAGAGAAAATTCCTCCCGGCCCTAAGTTGTCAGGACTATATTCACTACAATCATCCACTGGCCACAGTTTTCTCTCTACGTTCCTGGTTATATCCACTTCTGAATTGCAAAAAAAAAATTTTTTTGTTTGCATATAATTATATCATATATATTTGAAAAAATTCTCCGAAGTGCATCGAGCAAATAGTTTTGGAGATTTGAGTGGCGGGGAGTGTAATCGGCGCACAATTTTTTTTTCTCGGAGCGATGTCTTCAGATTCGCAAAGGAAAATTTTTTCGCAAATGGACTAATTGACTTGAAATTTTCACGGATGTACTCATCAGAAAGATTTGGTGGAAGGAATGAGATTTTGAGCAAACATTTCGATTTTCTAAGGCACTTTGAAGTGTAAATATTTCAGAAAAATTTTTTCAGAAATAAAAATTCGGAATAGTTTTTCAATCATAAGCTATATTAATCTTTAGTAATAATAACTGCTTTTGGTCTTGTAGACTTAAGATTACTTTAAGCCGAAAAATCTTTCTCATCGCCCGACACCTATTTTCGAAGCTCCTTTTGGAGATCAGCTACGGTATCTGGGTTGGGATGTAAAAAGTGCTAGTTAGGTGAAATTATCGATCGTAGAAACCGGATCTCACTTGGAGAGCTTCTAAGGCCGGCCATTGGTGGTACTCGGAACTTCTGCAAAAATTCGCTTTGAGCCGATCAAAAATTTGTTATGGCAACCAATGTTAGTTTCGGCTATGTCTGCTGGTTTGCCCAAGGTATGGCTGCCAAAATGTTTCAGCCGCAGTTTTGGGAAGGCTGGACGTAGGGGAAGAGCATGAGGTTGAACTTTGCTAAGCACCAGCAGCAATAGATCTTTTGCGTTCTACTCTAGGCCAGAAGGACCTCAAAGTCGCGCAGAAGCTGGTCAGCGACCACCCGAGGTCCATCGGTCCAGAGCTAGAGCGCAAGATGGCAACGGAGATCCGACCCGCTCTCACTCCGTTGTGAACGCTGTACAGGTACCCGGTCTTGTTCATCAAGCTCATCGGCTTCGCAGTTTTCAGCATTTTCGCTATGAAAAGGCACCCAAACGAGTCTGATGATGAAGTAGCTTGATGTTATTTCTAGTGAGGACAGATACTTCTTGACTAAAGTCGAGCGCACAGTTAGCGAGTACAGTGCTAATATCGTCTCTCTGCCACTACTGCCTGAAAGACACTACAGTAGTACGATAGCTTAAAACTAAGCTTAAGGGGAAGCTCTTTGTAGAAGACTTTCCCTTTTAGCTTCGACTCATTCGTGAAACGACTCATTGCGTCTCTTATCCAGTGACTTCTTAGAGTCCATATAAAAACAGATGCCAGGTGTAGCCTCCATAACGAAGTGGTCCAAGTTTTCAGGGATATGACTGAGGGAAGCGTGAATTTTAGCGTAGCACTGTTTAGACTCCGTCATAAGCCCAGTTTCTCTGAGCGTTTTTCTGGCTGTCGGGTGAATATAACCCTTTAAATCCGAGAGTGTAATTTGAATGTTTTAAACAGCTTTTCTGTAGTTGGAAATTTCTTAAATTATTTTTAATGTAGCGTTACTGGGAGGAAGCGAGTTTATGTAATGTGGTCTACCAATTTGAAGTTGTGGTCGATTAAAGAACGTTTTGTCGTTTTCTATTGCGTTTACTAATTTCACCATTTGGAGAAGTGGCCCAACATTTCACAGCATTAAAATTTAATATATTTTTCTCACCCCAAAAACAGCAAATTGGTTACAGACCTGCAAACGTGCAAATCCCAACGAAGATAAATGTTTTCGACGCCTATTTGAGGGTTGTTTCCCCGCTTTTGCGGCCGGCATACCGGCGATCGGTATAAAAAGTTTTGAACCGCTGCACATAGATCAGGTTTCGGTATCAAAGGGTAGCGGCAACTTAGTACTTTCAGGTGGCTTTCAAAATCTAATCATTCGCGGACCCTCAAATGCAACCGTGCGGCGAGCTAAGTGAGTGCCTCTGCGTTATATCTACATACCTAACTTTATTCTTGTTTTGTTAATCGCCTAGTCTGGACCTTGATAAGAAATTATTAAATTTTGAACTGGACATACCGTTACTGCGCATAAGCGCCAAATACAACTTGAAGGGTAATATATTACTTCTACCGCTGGTTGGTAACGGCGATGTGCGCATGGCTTTGAAAGATGTAAAAACTGCTGTTTACACCAAAATTCATTTAAGCAATGAACCGGAGGTAATAACTTAATTTTTTATTAAATATAATAAGAAAAAAAATAAATACATTTTATATAACCTTCAGGAAGTCATTCGCATTGATGAGATGAAGGTCACATTCCATGTGGGCGCGATGCGTATTCACCTGAGTGACCTGTTCAATGGCAATGAGATATTAGCCGCTTCCATCAACAATTTCCTCAACCAAAATGCAAAAGAGGTCATTGCCGAACTGCGCCCTGATTTAGAGTTGGGTTTAGCGGATATTTTCCATGGTTTATGGAATAATGTGTTCTCGAAGATGCCACTAAAATTATGGTTGCTGTGATTATGTTTTTAACTGCTTTTGTTATTTTTGTTGTTTATTGTATTTATTTGTAAATTAAAGAGACGTTTGCTTTCTGTATATATGCAAATTCGTTTTATAATGAATAAAAATATTATATAAGATGATGGAGGTCTATATAGAGGCATATACAATTTTTCACTGCTTGCCAACAAACTTGTTGTGTAAGTAAATGGTAGCGAAGTCAGCTCTTATACTGAGGGAATCTCTCTTTTAGTCACCAGTAACAAGGGGCATTCTATGATACTTAAAAAGTTTCCGTTTCTTCCCATTACCACGAATTTTCGAATTCCTACAGAGTTGAATCTAAAATCGGTTCCCAATATTGCCTTCCCTACCAGAGCAGAGTGGGAGAGCGGCGAAGTAAGCAACGCCTGATTCCAAACTTGATAACCTAATGGAAGGTGGTGGCTTTACTGCAAAACTAGATACCAAAATCGCCTTCTGTCTACTAGTCCAACTAGAACTCTAGTAGGATTACTAACAGGTTACGTCATAGCTGAGAGTGTACATGAAGACCGTGAAGAATCGGTAGTGCGCCGTTCGCAGCAACTCGGACTGACGTATGGAACGACTTGGCGCATTACATGTCGAGATTATAAATTGAAATCGTACAAAATACAGCTTGTGCAAGAACTGAAGGCACTCGACCTCCCAAGCGGCAACGCTTCGCTCTATGGGCTCATGCAGAGTACCCAGAATATCCGACGTTTTCGAGACAAATTTTGTTCAGTAATGAGGCCGATCTCTGGCTCAATGGGTATGTAAACGAGCAAAATTCTCGAATTTGGGACGAAGAGCAACCTGAAGAGATTCAAGAGTTACCATTTCATCCTGAAAACACAACGGTTTGTTATGGTTTGTGAGCCGGTGGAATCATCGGTCCATATTTCTTCAAAAATGATGCCGGTGAATGCCGGTAACGGTCAATGGCGACCGTTATCGCGCCATGATAATTGACTATTTGATGCCTAAAATTAAAGCCCGTGATCTCGGCGACATTTGGTTTCAACAAGTCGACGCCACTTCCCACGCAACGCATCAATAAACGGATCTATTGAGAGAACATTTTAGTGAGCAGATAATTTCACGTTTTGGGCCGGTCGATATCACACCATTATAATTTCTACTGTGGGGATATGTAATGATTTAAGTCCATGCGGACAATCCCTCTTCGATTCAGGGCTTGGAGTAAAATATCACGCATGCCATTCCCCATTTACCAAGCGAAATGCTCGAATGAGTTAACGAAAATTGGACTCCACGAGTGGACTATCCGACACGTAGCCGCAGCCAACATTTAAAAGAGACACATCTTCAAAAACTAATACCAAAAAATATTCTTTCGAATGATAATAAACATTCCACATTAAATTCGAAGCTTTCTTTAGAAAAGTAAGGAACATCGAAATGGATGACCCTTTAGTATTTGAAGAAACCATTTTGTTTACGATTTTTTTAATTAGTAGCACGTAAGTAACAATCAATTAGTTTTATGGGTATTCTATTCCTGCCACAGTCTGCTCTACGTAACCGGAACGGACCTTGATTTTTATTTGCCTAAGGACTGTTGAACCGTCAGCATGCCTCGAAATTACGTCAGGAAGGTTTTCTGCCGCTTTACAACAACAACGGTTCTACTTTATTAAATCTTAAAACTTTCCAAGATATATATTTTTTTCAAAATGTAGTTACTAAAACTGTTTTTTATTTAGAGACTTACTAAACAGCACATATTATTTTCGAAAACATTCGAACACATCACATTTTGATATCACTAGAACATTTACTCGGGTAACAAGTCATCAAAGCTGTAAGTATCGAATATCTTCTCCGCCGAAGCGCGCACTATATCCGATATTGAAGTCTCCAGCAAAGGACGCAGCTCACTCGAGAGTGAATCCCAATTTTCATTCACAAATGTATTCATACGCTCACCCAGCGCATGGTCACCGTTGAAAAGATTGCTCAAATGCAAGTCCGCCTTACCAAGTTTATACTTCACCGTGACATCTTTCACCTTGGCGTAAAGACGCTCCTTTCTGGTATAACGCTCGGCGTTAATCACCGCGCTCAACTCTACATTGGCTAATGAAGAGATTAGAACAATAATTAAAGAAAATAAATAAAATCGTTTTTATATATGTACAAGTATGTAGAAGTGACTCACAGAAATTCGCCTTGAAATCACCCTCGCCCATCAGTGGCATCATCATAATTTTGCCCTGCATTTTATACTTTGCATTCATTGTCACATTCGGCACACTCATCATCAGTGTCATTCGCATTTTCTGCGGATTTATGTGTAGCTCGTTGAGCGTGAAGTTGGCCAAACCGTTAACGGTAATGTCTTTGAAAGTGGAATGCAGATAAATTGCACCCGAATCCTGATCCATTCTGATTTCAGGCACAACCAATGGCGTGATCGGTGGTATAAACAGCTCCGGAATGCCATAATGCAGCAGCTCTCTCATGGCAAGCAAGGAATTACGTGCGCACACATCTAAATTCGGGTCACTGCGTCGACATATTTTCACAAAAGAAGCTACATGGGTACATGTGGCGTCATCAGGTTAGGTTAATAAAATATAAATAAATATTTTGCAATGCCTTAAACTCACGTAATTGCGCACGCTCCTTCTCAAAGCTGGGTCCTGCCATCACAACGCCACTATAAGTGGTTAACAACATTAAAAAAGTATAAAGTTGCATTTTGCTTGTGAAATTTCGTATAGAACTGTACACCGACACCATTCAGTAAGATATGGTCTATATATACTCGGAGTGGGTGAATATCTCTGTTTTTAATAGCAAAAGTCGCTGATCTGCATATTTGAAGGTGGTAGACGAAGCTTTCATAGGGCAACCGTTGACATTGCTGAATATGCACTTTACAAATGTTTATTTACAAATTATTGTTACCATAAACACTCCACGTTCATTGCAAATTTATGCCCTACTCGTTTACTTACATATGTACATAGTAAATATAGTGATTTCGTAGACAAAATAAAGCCCGCCAGTATTCATCTTCTTCTTTGACACTACTACCGATGGTCGGACCGAGAGCACAAAGTTTCAACAGTTGCCTCTATTCTTTGCGAGCTCGCGCCAGTTGTACACTCCATGTGCAGGCAAGTCGCTTTTATTGGATGCATTGATGCACTTGCTTCCGTTGGCAATCCATGCGTCGAAGGAGCAATTCGCTGTAGCAGCATCCATCTCAGTTGCTTACCGATCCCAAAGTAGCACCAGTTAGCAAGTCTTATTCTGCGCTTGATCTCCCAGCTTAGACTATTGGTGGAATTACGCTGGTTTTATACAAAGTTTTTAAATTTTTCAAATGTATAACTGCCAACAGGTCCTCTTTCGCTTCTTTTTCTAGGTTGGAAAAGGCTGCGCTGACGGCTTTTATCTCCCTTCTTGTAGATAGGGCAAAATACCCACATATTCAAATCATCGGGCATGTATTCATCCGATCAAATGATGCTTAGCAGCACTACGCCGCCGGCTTTGAAAATCTCATCCACCGGCGCCATTTACTGCCTCAACTTTTGATGAAATTTTCGGGCCGAGCACCTGCTAGCCAGTATCCCATGCATTTCGTATTCACGACTTTCTGCGTATCTCTTATTTCTGTTGAAAATACGTCTCTCTTCTTTTCTCCTTTCGCATTACCATTTTTTCATAGCTCTCATCACAATCGGTTGCAGGAAGGCTTTGTACACAGGTTTTTCTCTGTTATAACGGCACGGTATTCATCATCATAAGTATTTCTGCGTTGGCGGTAATAAACTACCGCCTCCTCCCCAGCGGTATGCAGAGAACGGGAGATGGATTAATACTGTCCGTATACGTCTTCACGATAGCAGTTGTTTTGGTTAAGTAGGATTGAGAGCAGAGAGCAACCAAGTATTATGACATGAGCTTTCAGACCAAGTCGATATCTTGAGACCACATTATTGGAAAATATTCGACCGAGTAAACCGCGTCCAGCACACAGCGAAGAAAATATAGCAGCCGTAGCTGAGAGTGTACACGAAGACTGTGGAGACTCGACTCGGCGCCATTCGTATCACGGACTGACGTGGACGTATTTTACGTCGAGATCTTAAATTGAAAGCGGACAAAATACAGCTCCCAAGCGACAACGCTTCGCTCTATAAACTCTTGAAAAGTTTCAAGATCTGACGTTTTCGTGCAAAATTTTGTTCAGCGATGAATATCATTTCCGGTTCAATATAAACAAGCAACATTGTCGCATTTGGTACAAAGACCAACCTGAAGAGATTCCAAAGCTGCCATTTCATCCAGAAAAAAAAAACGGTTTCATTAAAAAATGATGCCGGTGAGAACGTAACCGTCATTACGCCATGATAACCGATTATTTGATGCCTAAAATTCAATCTCGTGATCTCGGCGACATTTAGTTTTAACAAGATGAACCCCTCATCCCCAATCAATGGATTTATTGAGAGAAGACTTCGGTGAGCAGATAATTTCACGTTTTGCGCCGGCCGATTGCTCACTAAGATCTTGTGATATCACACCGTTAGACTCTTTTCTGTGGCGATATGTAAAGTCTAAAGTCTATGCGGACAATCCCACTTCGATTTATACCTTGGAGAAAAATATAACGCGTGTCATTCGCCAAT
Source organism: Bactrocera correcta (assembly GCA_027475135.1). Classification (NCBI taxonomy): domain Eukaryota; kingdom Metazoa; phylum Arthropoda; class Insecta; order Diptera; family Tephritidae; genus Bactrocera; species Bactrocera correcta. The sequence goes on along the minus strand of CM050325.1, from coordinate 82,717,238 downwards.
TACCAGTCGAAATGCTCGAACGAGTCATTTGAAATTGGATTCAACAGATGGACCATCTGAGACTTATCCGCGGACAACATTTGAAAGAGATAATCTTCAAAAAATAAATGACAAAAAGTGTTCTTTCGAATGGTAATAAACAATTTTTCATTAAATTTGAAGTTTCTGTGTTTTTTCCATAAAAATGTAGAGAATCCTTTCAATGGATGACGTTTTATGAGAGGCGGTATTTATATAGTAGTTTCGGTGCAGCCAAAGTTAACATTTTGTCTTTTGTCTTTTTTTTATTTTTGAAACATATTCAACTTACAAAGTATATCAATGTGGTCACATAGACTTTCTAAAAAAAAAAAGAGTTTTAATAGTTTGCAATAAAATTCATGCTTACACATAACAAAAAATGCATACAATGATAAATGATTTTTGACATTTACATATTATTGTACGTGTATAAATCAGATACATGGAAATTGTTCACTACGAAAAAGAGTTTAGTTTTAAAGAATTATTATTTAAAGTTAAACATATAATAGTTACAAACGAAACAGTGCAAGGAACTCGATATAGTTGGATGTAGGTGCGTTAAGTTCGCCCACCAACATTCGGTTTTGCAACAACAGCCGCTTGTATGTTGGTTCCCGAAAAAAGATGACAATAACTAGTCATCGCGAGCTCTAGAATTGACTCACACTGACATCTTCTTAAGGCAATATTTGATAATGCGCGAACAATTCACGAGCTCAACGGAAGCATTCGTGCCAAAATCAGTGCTATATCGAACGAGTGAAGTTAAGTAAAGTGTTCTTAAATGCGATTACTACACGATTGCTTTTCTTTTCAAAATTATTCAATGTCTAACATATGAACATAAAATATGGCGTACCTTATAAATACGATATTTTATAAAATTACTTTATTTTAACTTTTAGTTTACTAGCAAAAAATGAGTCAATGCTTTGTGAGAGTGCTTATGTGCTAATCATTTTGTGACTGCCTTAGATTACATACTTTAATTCGGTAATAAGTTTTGTAACTTGGCTTTTACTGCATGGCAGCGGTGCTTTTAAGCACAATTTATATAATTTAAAGTATAAAAACAATTTATATACTTTATATACATATATAAACTTTTAAATGTGTTAGATATATACATATGTACTATCACAATCAGTCATATTAATCAACTAATACATAATTATAAACTAGCGCTAACAATATTTTCGGCACAATGCATTGCGAAAAAGGTAAAAAATGTCAGCTAATCAGTTATGGTAGCTGGGAGATCATTATTCCTATTTGCATCATCATCAATATCCATTCTGAAAAGAAAAATAAAAAAAAAATCAAGTTAAAAAAACACAAAGGTTTGCATTTTTTTTTTTCAAATTTAAAATACAAACATTTACAGGCAAAAATACCTACACCTAACCTCATATTTGAAACAAAGTCAGCCTTAACTAAAGTTCATATACTGCCTACGAGAACCGTACAGCAATTCAACGCATAAAATTCTGTAAACAAAAAACTCTGAAAAACTTACTGCATCATACGTTCCGTAGCTTCATCAATCAATGACTGCACTGGATACTGGAAAAGTTCGTTAATGCTGCTCGCTAAGCCAGCATTGCCATTCACAAATGTTGGCGCATCGCCATCTTGTGACAAGTAGGCATTGTGCCTATTGCCGTTTATATATAAATTAATCATCGTTTTATGAAATTCCAATGTATTTTCTGATAAAGTGTTGCGCATTTGTATCAACCGATTTAAGCTGTTGTCGACGATACTCTGCAATATTGTGAATTCCTTTTGCACCGAATTTATCGTGGAATAAGCAAATTTCAAATGTTTGTTCATAATTGTTGTCTCCCTTTGACTTAGACAATCGCACACGGCAGTTTTACAGACTTCCAAACGTTCCTTTGATGCAATGCCTAGGTGTCGTCTAAACTCCTCTAGGTGTCCTCTAAACTCCTTACTAGAAAGCGAAAAAGAAGGAAGATATTAAATATTGAAACAATTGATTTGGCTTGAGAACTTACAGTTTGTATACATCCTTATTTTTTAGCTCATCGAAAATTGGATTGACTGCCATTTCCTTGGCGCGCCTGAATCCGGACTTATAATATCGGTTAACTTTTGTTTTCAGTGCCTCCAACTCAGCCATATGGTTCTTGAATTTTTCAGCTTTAGCACACCATTCGTTGAAGAAATTTTCGCATATTTCGCCCTAAAAATCACACACATTTTTTTGAAAGTTTTAAAGCTGTTATCATAGATTAATACAAGTAAGTGACAATCACCTGCATGTTACACGTTTGCTTCGCCGCTTCAATGCCAATGGCGAACTGTTCTACGCGACCATGCATTTCTGTGAGCGCATGAAAGTAATGCTCCAATTTATTTCCTTTAATGTCTGTATTATACTGGAATATTTCATGTTCAACGGTAAGTGCTTGTTCTTTTAAGCCAGAGACAAAAGCCTCTAGACGCAGTTGTTCGTTGCTGAGCAAAAAGTGTGTGCTTTGCTCTATAATCTTCACGAGGCTCTCGGGTAATTCAGCCTTAGCATTAAAATATTTTTTTATATATGAAGGAATATGAGGTGTGGGTGTAGTGTATTCCGTGTCTATACCCGCAATATACAGCATAGCCGGTGGATTATTGGCATCGCGTGTATCTTGCCATTCCTCCACAAAAAAATCGATTGGTTTGTAAGTATGCGACAGCTCAGGCCGTGGATGACCGGTTGGAAAAATGCAAAAAAAGTTCTCTATGCCAATATCTCTCTTGATCATATCTCTAAAATCGCGCAAGCTCATCTCAGGTGTGACTATGTATGAGTAAAATGTTAAGGTTGGCAAATAAAATAACGTCAACACTTTTTGCGATAAAATCGTATCCAGCTCACTATAAAATGTTAGCACACGGTCCTGTGTCAATGGTGACAGACGTTTGCCGCGCGTACTGTAGTTTTGATCTAACGCTATGGTTAACCATTTTTCGATGGATTTTAAAAATACAGTACTCATGCGATTTTCAAATGGAATATGCTCATTGAATTCAAATTTATTTTCATAGAAATCCTCCGTAATGGCAATACAACTTTCCTTTTTCTTTCGTATATTTGTTACTATGCTATATAACTGCTGATGTGGAATGAAAGGCAGATTGCCACAGATCAATTCGAATGCAATCACTCCCATCGACCAGTAGTCAACGGTATTTTTATATTCAGCCGTATCGAGAACTTCGGGCGCGACATAGTTTCTTGTGCCGACGATGCTTTTCAGCATCGTGTTCTCACTAATACTACGTGCGAAACCAAAATCGGTGAGCTGTGTGGAAATTTGAATACATATATTAGCACTGTGTTAGAGTAGTTCAGTTGTGTAGAGTTTGTCATAAATACCTTATACAACCGCCGACTGCCAATCTGATGTATGACTATATTGTCCGGTTTCAGGTCTCGGTGCTCAATACGACATTCTGTGTGCAAAAACTCAATTGCATGACGTAGTGCCAGCAAGACTTCGCGTACCTCGTACTCTGTTAAGCCGTTCGTGTTCTCCACTAGCAATAACTGCGCACGCAAGTCACCGCCATTGCAATACTCCATGACGATCGGCTGTAGCGGTAGCCATGCATGCTGCTGTGTTAGATACTCCAAAAATGGCTTGTCGATTTTTTCATTTAGACCCCGCACTATGTAGGGCGTCTGCAGTTGGTTCATCCATTCGCTCTCTTGCCGCCACCGTTGTTGTAGTTTGGCGATTTCATCTTTGCTGAGGTTATGATTCTCCTTTAAACTTTTCGTTGCTGCAAAAGAATGAATAAAAAATTTTAAAGCTGAGCAAAATCGGAACAATGTCACGCCAATAATGTGTCATTACGCGGAAAACTATAAAGTAAGTTTTATAAACTATGCAGTAAAAAAGAGAGAGGGGAGATCGGAGAAAATTTCTTGCGGATCTCGAGTTCTCAAGGGGCAAGATGCTCTGGCACAATTTTTTGTAGATTTTTTACTACAACAATTCACTACAATCACCCCCGTGCACCGGTTTTCTCACTACGGCCCTGCATGTATGTAGGTAAATATGTATGTATGTATCTTAGGCTGAATAAAAGCTATGTATGTACATATATGATTTGTATAAATGGTATATCAAAAAAAAAATAGCAGAAAATGCCACACATATATTAAATTCGATAACATTCTTTTATTTCAAAATACAAAAATCAAGTATCCACGAATATGTGGAAATTAAAATTTCTAGAAATAAAAATTATGAGAGAATATTTTCCTGATAACACCATCTATCGCATTGTAAGCAAGTAGCTCCTGAACACACGCCAATTGGCATATGGAGAACAAATTTTATATGAATAAAAAATATATACATATATTTGTTTATCAATTTGAACCCGTTCGACCCATGTTTCATTTTGGAGGTACATAATTGTATATGAAGTTAAATAGACTCTCTTTGTGTACCAATGGTAAACGTGCTATAGTGGACCATTACAAAAAGTAGTGGCAGTTTTTAATAAAATAGTCCACTGTATATGCTTACCTAGTAACAACAATCGGCATGAAGACACATACATATGTATGTACGTACGTATGCATTTGTGTTTGTATAAATTATGTATCCATATGTATGAAATTGAAAATTTTTTATTGCTGCCTTTGGATATAAACAATATCTGATATCTTTAGCTTTAAATATTACAATGAGTTCGGAAGAATCAGTTTTGTTTATAAAATAATAATATTATTAGTTTGTTTTGGGTTATTATGTAGAAGATAAATGGAGCATAAAGCCAGTCTTGCCAAATGTGTTCAAGCGTTTGCGCAAACAAACATTTCGTTTTTTTGATTTTTTGATGAAGGCACTGAGATGAGGTATTTTAACGCCGAATTTTGTTTTCAAAAAATGAAACATCAAAAAAATATTGAAGCTACCACTTCTCATAAGATAGGTACATATGTACATATATACACATGTATGTATGTGGAAAGAGTTTCGATTTGTTATGTGAACTTCAAAACTTATACCAGCTTTAGCGTATTTAGATAACTAACCTCTAATTTAACCGATAATTGGTTTGCAGGTTAACATTGCCATACTAAATGTATGACATGTTTAATTTTCGGTAAAGAAGAGGCAGAGTGGCTTTCCTTTGTACAAAATGTACCCATTAATACTCTTATTAATTGCTAACAAATCACCCTATGCACCAAAACGGAATATCCACAAATCGCTTCGACAACTGTCGGTAGGAAGTTTGCCTTACCACAATGAAGAGTTTTTTCTTTATTCAATCAACTAACGGTAAGCACATTATCACAACACCATTCACTTACAATCGCGTTAATTTTTTTCCTGGAAATTTACATTTGCCTTTTCTTATCAACAGACGCGTTTCTATTTCAAGACATTATACGGTAAGTGCTTGCCTTTAATGAATGTAAAGATATTAAACTTATTAAATAAAATCGTTTGCGACAAACATATTGAAGCAAGCGCAAGCCAATAATATACATATTTATGTACATATGTACATATGTATGTAAGTACGTGCAGATATACTTAAGTATGTATGAATTGAAATGTATTTTTAGCTATGTACATCCGAACATAGTGCTTCCTTACTGAGTATAAAATGTACATAGCCAACAGTGCGGATGCTTAAAAAAAGCATGCGGCGTCGATATTAGCTAAATAATTGGAATTGTTTCCATCTAGAAATTGTAGACTCGGCTGGCTAGGTATAAGAACTATTTTAGTCTTTTTGGCGAAATGCCAAAGCATAACTTGTATACGTAGAACAATAATACCCACATTCATACCTAAGCATTATGCATTGAATAAAAACAAAATTAGGCGCATTGCAATGAATTTATGAAAGAATGTTTATATAAAAACTTATTATAGGGCTATTAGTTATTTGAAATAATAAATATACCTCATATCGCATTCTGTGCTACTTGAAACGAAAACTTAAACACATTTGTACATACTTACATACATATTGTTTGTTCACTGCAAGTTTGCTATAACTCAAAATTTGCTATTTCGAGAAAAACACTTGTAGAGTTTTAAATATTCGACAAATTTCTCCGGAATAATAACGGCATATACTTTCTCACTCAGCAATTAGAAGCATTCAATTTTGAAAGGATATAAAGTTTTAGTTTATCCACATTTCTGCATAAATAATCCAAAATGGCATTGCGAGTTATAGCAGCTTTGCACTAAGCAAACGATATGTATGTATGTTTTATATTTTATAAATACTGTAGAGACACGAGCATCACACGTTCAACAACCAATCCCGAGCCCCCGCCGTAACTTCCCATCAACTCGGAATTCTCGGAACTGATAGGCTGACTAATGCACGCGCTTTTCGTTTTTCCATTTTGCTTCTTTTGTGCATATAAATAAATACTTACATGCGAATATATTTGTAAATATTTAAACTCGTAAATTTCAGATTAAAGTAATTCAAATTGTTTAAACAACTTTATTTTGTAATAATAATTAGATATGCATGTAAGTATACATTAAGTTGGTTATCCAACCATTAAATCGACGCTAGGCACATACCAATTTCTTCGCCGGTTTCAATATTTTTCCAATGATGAACGTTTCCAAAGCCACCTATGCCCAGCTGTCGTATGAGCTGCCATTGCCCAAAGGAACTCAAAGAATTATTCATTATCAAGCACTTTTCGAAGGAATTGTTTACACACAGAACACTTTGTTTACTTTTACAAACTCTAACTGTACACCAAGCACAATATGACGGCAAATAAAAACCCCAAAACAACTTTACTTCCGTATCACTTCACATCAGAAACGCATTTGTGAAAAATAACAAACACAGCTGTCAAAAGTAAAATCATGAATGAACATATGTTCGTATAAGAAACGGAAAGTCAAAACAGAATACGAGAACGTGATAAGGCACTAGAGTTGCCAGCGCACCAATGTGTCAACAGGTTTCAATCGCTATGTCGCGTCTAACTCATAAATACATTTTTATTAAGCAATGTTATAATGGATGTAATTTTATTTATTAAAGAATTAACACACATTTATTAATATTATTCATAAAATAATTGTTATGTGTGCATTTAGAAGAGTAAAACGTTTATTAGTTGTTATTATACGACTGGTGGCTTTTAGTTTCAATTGAGTTATTTTGGGGAAAGAAAATTGTGAAAAGAGAGGTGCATTTTTTCAGCGCATGCAATGTGGAAAAGAAAGTGAAAAAAAAAATATTTCAAACAGAAGCATTCCAGTGTTTTAGTAATTTGCAAATAAATGCGACTATAGTGCTAATTGAGGCAATAAACATAATAATATGTGTGTTGTTATGTTTGTACAGTGTAAATATATGATTTAATCTATATTAGATAACATTTTCGATGGAATTTTGAATTTTGATTTCCGTGCTACGCAGGAAATACATACGAAGCGCACGGAGCCGGATTTGAATGACAGATTATAAAGTGAAAATGATGACAGATCTGTTTGCCACCTCTTTTGAGGAGCGCTCAAACCACAAATTCGCGTTAAGCACACCAAATTAAAAGGCTGATAGATTGACGTAAGAATTTTCGTTTGCAAATTAGAGTGCTTCTTTGATATTCAGTCAAAATAAATACTTCAAAAAAGAAAATAAAATGTTAATTGGCAGATAAAAAGGCAAGTTTGCTTTAAAATTCTTAAAGAAAAAGTTGGTAAATTGGTTATTTTAAGATTTCACATAACATGAGCAAATATATACTTTATATAAGAAAATGAAGTGGGTTTGGGAGCTAAGAAGGCGAATTTGCATTGAATTTCTTAAAGAAAAAATTGGTAAAGTTAAAAATAAAAAACAAAAAACTTGTTTATTTTAAATTTTTACAAAAATTTTGAGTTTATACGAAAAAGTTGTGAACACGAAAGTTGTAGGTCCTTTTATTACCTACAACTTTATTATATAACTTTTTTCCATGCGACGAGTAGTTAGATGACAATCGCAATAAACTTCGTACAGCCTTTAAAAGCAAACTCCTCACTCCTAAAAATTTCTAGAAGAAAGCACATGCACATCATTCCTTTTATTTCGTATTATAAATTTATATTAACACATCATTACATATCACATAATATTCATTTTCGCTATTGCTTATGTAGATATTCACTAATAATTTCGGTTACATACATATACTTTATTTACAATATACAATCAAAATAAAACATTTTGAAAGTTCGCGTATTCACCTCAAATACAAATACATATATTAAATATACTATATATATAAATTAAGATGCATGTATGTATGATTATATTTATAAGTGAACAATTCTTACTATTTAATACTAACGTGTAGAGCTTGCGCATTTAAACGGGAAACAGTTCATTGTAGGTGAAGCTGTCTAGGATTTGACTTGCCACGTCGCTGAATCTCTTTTCCAAGGCGCGTTCGATTGGCTGAATAACTTCATTGGTGAAAAGTTCAAAGTTTTGGTTAATAGTGTCATTTATAATATCGCCAAGCGTTTTATCATTTCCAAATAGATTCTGTAAATGTATACTTCCGCTGCCAGTGCGTATTTTCACAACTAAATCTTTGAGACTAATCATTTCAACATCGTTGACGGGTTTCACATCGAAAACGACTTTCACAAAAGCATAAAAGTTGGCTAGAAAGTAATGTGAATATAATTATCATAATACCGATATTAAAATATATATAAATAAATATCTATTTATTGTTCTTGCAACTTACTGAAATTTCCAGTAAAAGGTCCATTACCGCGCAATGTTAAACCCAACAGCTGCCCATTGATATTATAATTGCCTTCACCATGTAGATATGGCAAAATCAGTTCGAAATCAAAGCGTTTAGCATCGTCCGAGGCTCTAAGGTAATATACGAAAAATGTTTACACATTCAATTAGAAAATGGTACTCACCACAACAACAAAAAACAATTAAAAAAATAAAAAATTATAATCACCTAATTTTTTTGATTTCGAAATTCGATGAACCCCAAACATTGAGTTTTTTTACTTTAACGTTAATCCCATTGGCACCACCTTCTAATATATTTAGATCGCCAATAAAAAGCGGTTCCATGGCGGGCACATTTAACTCCGCAATACCATCTGCCAAGTGTGGTCGTATAGAGTGTACTGAGTCCTTAACACATTCGGCTATCTTTGGATCGTTTCGGTGGCATATTTGTATGTAATCAGCTGTGGAATGCAAATTAAATATTTTCAAGCCCAAAACAAAAAACCAAAAACAAAATCCTTACGCATTTTGGCTGCCAATGTGGCGCAAACAAGCGTTGCAATAAGCGCTACGGTCAATAATGAGTGTTTTGGTTCCATTGTTGAAGTGCTCTTTGTTCTGTAAAGTAGATCTGAATTAATCAACAATGAAAGTTGTAAATTATTTTTGTGTTCTGCTTGTTTTTTAAAACTGTTTAGCAAGGTATTTTTCTTGAAATCTGTATTTGATAATATAATCTTTATTGAGGGGTTACATGGGAATACGGTCGATTTTTTTTATTGTCTTATTAAATTCTATAACAACTCTAGATTATTTTCCTAAATTATGAAGTTGATTTGAGTAATAGTTTCGGATATACAGCCTTGAGAACTTGTGCTCTCGAGGCTATCTTAAGGGGGTATTCTACTCTAGAATTTTGAAAAATTCGATTTTTTTTCATATATTTAAGGTTTAGACCCTTAAGAACATATCCTCCAAAGGATTTTTAAAAATTAAAATTATTTTAAGAGCTACAGTTACTTTAGTCACTCAGTGCCTAGCCCGGTAGGTAGGTGGACTCACTTTTTTAAACGCGTTTTTCTCGAAACTACTTTTTCCACACGGTACCGGCATTATATCAAGTTCTATACAACCGATTTACTTGAATTTTGTGTGAATCTTCTTTGTATAATCCTTTATCGTCCCACCAGCATCGTGTCAAAATTTCTGTTTTTAATATTAAAAAAAAAATCAGGAATTTCAAAAAAAAAGCGTAAAAAATGATTTTTATTTTCAGGCAGTCGCCATTTTTCAAAATTTTTTTTTTTTTCGGTTTCCCTGAGGTAAGGACTATAACAGCATCCTTACTGATTAAGAATTTCTTTTGATTTTTTTTTCAGACCACCAGGAGAGTCAGGATCAATGTCATCAGGATGCGCCATTTTTTTTACACCTGTCTCTCCTCCCCCCCTCTAATTATATTAATTTTTAATATTTTTTTGTAAAATTTTTTTTTTCTGTATTCTTAAGATATCAATAAAAACACCGTAAAAAATGGATAGTAAAAATATTTTTGGTTTTTTTTTTAAATAAAATTCAAAAAACTGCCCAAAATTTGATTTCTAGACTAGAATACCCCCTTAAGAGTAGGTACCATGTGTAGAATGTTACCAAGCTCCATTTCGCCTAGCATTAGGAGCTTTTTAGTTTGTCCACCATCAACAATAACCGCAAACTATGTGGTATGTTCATTGTTGCTTGTGTTTCAAGACCTTAGGTGTTTCTTTAGAATTCATTGCTTCAAATAACCCTTGAAGGAGCAGTAGTGGAAGTGAAATACTAAAAGCCTAGTTATTGAATGCTTACAAAACCGAACCCTTTAGCGTTTAATTTTTAGTTGGAAAAAGGGCTTGAAATAATAGAAACTATTTAGAGCCGACGAATCATTCATGAATATTTAAACAGAAGTCAGGTCTTTAATGACTTTTATTTGTGTATGTAGCTGAAGCATAGTTTTTTATCTAGGCGAAAGTAAAAAAAAAACTGGAAACGAGCACGGTTTATTTGAAAATAATAGAGCTAAGCAATTATTAAATTATGGCACTGCGAAAGTGTAAATATTTGTTCGTATGGTTCTTCATTTATAGACCAATTAGTTTCGCCGAGTTTAAGTATCATCGTTTCATTTGAGTTTCATTATTTATATATGGATATGTGTGAGAAAATTAAAAAGCATTGGTCGTCAAAAATTTTCTCGTGATTTTTATTGTTTTTCTATGCAAAAAATGGAATAGAAGATTTTTTTGTTCCATGAATTTTATGTTACACCCTCATGTGACGCTTGTTCTGAGCTTTTTTGGTGTATTTACTAAAACATTTGTCTTCAACAAACAAAATAGTTTATAAATATTGAAAATTAATATTTTTGCGTAAAATCTTTTGCAAGGTCAAATTAAGAAACATAAACTCACTTTAGGGGTAAAAAACTGTTCATTATTTTTCACTCTAAGAGGACTTAAGGACTTGAAAAAAATCGATTTTTTTTAATTTTATTTTCTTAATGTATATATGTATATTTAAGAATACAAAAAATTTCATATCGTTTCGGTGAATATTTTCATTTCGGCTACACACATTCGTTTTAAATTTCAACACGAGCTTATTAAAAATACTTTTTAGTAATTAATATAAAAATTTTGTTAAAAAATAAATATTTTTTTATAAACAAATTAAGGCCGTAATTTTGGATAAAAATCGATTTTTTTTAGAAACCGCTATTTTGTTTATATTGCTTATTGCTTCAATTTGCTTTACTAGATTTGACATAACTTTAACGAAATCTGTTTGGTTTTTTAATTTCAGAGGATCCAGTTCAGAGATATAGTGATCACCGCAAAACATCCTTTCACGGAAATCAGCTGCAGTTTCTTTCCAAATAAATATTTTTACTAATACTAAGTCTTAAAACACAGTTAAAGATCCCATAAAACATATAAGTACAAATTTCAGGATAAAATTATCAGCCTTCTACGTGTATATGACCCTTTAACGCGCTAACCAACTCGCATCAGTTAAGTACTGAAGTTAATATTGGTTATCCAAACAAAAATATATACTTATATATCCTTTATTTTATCAATTCATTCATCACTTTGCAAAAATCTTCCAATTGCAAACACTTTCACTATCTTTTTTTCAACACTCACTTTTTAAGTTAGTATGTTTATCCTGAAATTACTTTGTGTCCTTGGTTGGATTTAACTATATATTTGGCGTTTGGCTAAGTTGACAGAAATATAATTTATTAGATTGTGCAAGACCGAAAACAAGAAAGAACTAATTGTTGTATATAACCCGCATTGAGTGCGAGCTATACTTGAGCAGAACACGTCTGAAAGAACGTAGCAACGAACTGAAACGAAACAACTCTGTGATTTTGCATTTTTATAGAAGTTCTAAGCGCGTCACAGTGGGCTGGCTCGCACGTCGGCCACACTATCAGCTAACGTGTAGATCGGCGTATTACGCTGAGACAGGAGACCTACACCATACACACATAATTATCTGTAGATGTAATGAGTACATATATACATATATAAAGCGATTGATACGTAAGAGCAGCGGAGAACAAGTTGTAGCGATTGCAGGCGATGACGGACAATGGAGGAGGCAGTGCAAATGTGGTTAATAACCGCCGCAACAGTAGCCAAAATTAAAGTTGCTGACATTTAGGTAATGCACATATGCATATAATATTTGTTTACATATTATATATACATACATACATATATTTAGTGCATAACTAAATTTTAGTAAGTAGTATTTAGCAAGTTTGTAGCGAAACTTCTACAAAATTTTTGCAGTCGCCACTATTATATAACTGAGTGAGTGCATGTTAGAGCCGTTGCATTTGACGCTCCACTGCGCTCATCACACACACACACATGCATGTGCCTGGAACTGTCAACACAGTTGACAAATTGATTTGAGTTTGTTACCTTTCGGTGTTTAGCTTGTTTTCAACGGAAGCTCTGTGAGTCGAGCAGAGACCCCACCCACAGCATTCAGTATGCATGTGCATGTATAATGCGTTCGTGTGAAAAAATTAACTCGCAGCGTTTATTCGTGTTTAATATTTAGAGTCTGTAATCAAATTCCAAATCACTTCATTCATGCTTTGCCAAAGTGGCATGTTGAGTTTTGCCCTCTCAGCATGGTTTACTTTTGTTTTTACTTTTTCTTAAGGGTTACTGTTATTATGTGTTATATAAGAGTCAGGTGTAGAACTTGGGGCACACAATCTAGGTGCATTTCAAGTAAATTGTCTGGGCGTTTAGGGCGTATGAGCAACATTTATTTGCTTGCATTTTAGAGGTTATAAGCAAAAAAAAATATATATAATATGAATTATATATAATTTGAAAAAAATCCATTTTTTTATTTTATTTTATTAATGTACATATATTTAAGAACACACATAGAAAATTTCGTATCCGGTGAATATTTTCGAAGTTACACGCAAATTTGAAAAATCGTTTCAGAGTGCTTAGAATTGCATTCCAAACTTTAAACGAGTTTTTCTCTAAATGGTGTTTTTAATGACGGTGGCCAACATTACTTTAAAACGGCTAAGCCGATTAGTTTCGAACGCTAACATGAGCATCTTCTTAAATATATTTTTAGTAATTAATCGAAGATTTTTTCTCACCGCTATAAACTTTTTTATAAAGAATTTAGGGTCAAAATTTTGGTCAAAAATCGATTTTGTTTTGCTTATTCTTTTATGATTTGCTTTACTAAATTTAACATTACTTTTTCGAAATCTGTTTGGTTTTTTTAATTTCAGAGGATCCAATTCAAAGATAGAATGGTCACGGCAAAACGTCTTTTTTGAGAAGAGCTCTCGAAGTTCAGCTGTAGTTCTTTCCAAATAAACATTTTTACTAAAACAAGTCTTAAAATGCAGTTAAAAGATTCCGTATTATGTGTATAAATTTTCGATCAACAAATTTAAAAGTTTTCTTAGTAAATTTTTTGGAAAATTCCCTTTTTTCCGTCTTCCAACTGTATATAGCCACTTAATTCTACCCTGAAAAAGTTTGTAGCACCAAGAAGGAAACTTCGGAAACGCTATATATAAAGCGTCTGATGAGTCGATTTAAAATTTCCAGCTGTCGGCCTGTCTATAAATATATATACAAACTAGTCCAGTGGTTTTTGAGATATCGATCTGAACTTTGATCCTTTGGACATTTTGATATATTCACGAAATTTTGTGCAGATTAGGGAGGTAAGCTAAAGTACAATCTCCGGAAAACTTGGAAAACTTCTTTTTTTGTCAAGGTATAGTCAAAATGTTTGGCATTGATTATTATTCAAAGCAGTGTTGCAATCTCTGAACACATTGTTCAAATTGGGCCACTATAGCATATAGCTGCCATACAAACAGACCGATCAAAATCAAGATAGTCTTTTTTTATACGATTTGATGCTATAGAAAATGCAACCGTGAAGCATATTATAAATAGGTACAGCCGAAATGAGGCGAATCTTATACACTATTCGAGGATCTTTAGTTGTATTCAAATACTGAATTTATTACACTCATTTACTTATCATGCTTTGCTTAACATATGACCAATTTTTATGGATCTCTGAGAAACTTTCATTCATTGTCATGTTATCACATAACACAAAAATCCATATAACGCAAACCAATAGTTTCTCCATTTCACCGCAAACTCTGAATGAAAACTATTCATATATACATATGTATATAATATATTTCCTGATTTGAAGTTTTCATGCAATTATGCAATTGCATGTTCTATGTCCGAATTGATGAAAGGGTGCTTAGTGCCGCACACGATGACTGCTATAATTTGCTTGTCAACACACATATAAAATACGACAATTTCAGTGCTTCTTCGAATAATTAAGTACGAAATTAATTTTTTTTTTTGTGACTAATATTACAAAATATGTTACAAAAGAAACACACAATTTTAAATATATAGCAGTGTATTGAAAATTGCCGCTTTTATTTACGAAAAAAGCTGATTGTCATTTGTTCAGCATACATAACTCTAAATAAGGTATTATTGTTTATGCAATTTGTTTTAGGAGGAATAATATGAGCTATAAAAGTATCTAAGCAATGAGCATTATACATATAAGAATTGCATTCGTGCTATACTTATGTGTCCATAACATTGGTATATAACTAAGAAAACCGTTCATGTCGGCCGCATCATAGCTATAATAACCTTCTTCTTCTTCTTTACTGTACAAAAATACCTGTATATTGACTTTGATCGATAAGTTTGTATGACAGCTATATACTTTAGTGGTCCGATCTGAACAATATGGAGATTATGGTGTTGCCTAAGATATTCCTCTATGTCAACTTTTGTGACGATGCCTTGTCAAATAAAGAGGTTTTACATACAAAGACTTGAGTTTAATCGGTCAGTTTGTATCGCAGCTATGAGCTTTAGTTGTCCGATCCGGCAGTTCCGACAAATGAGCAGCTTGGGAAGCAGGGCAGCAGTGGAAAGTGTTGCCAGAATTAAGCAACTTCACTTCTACCGGGTCACAAAGTCATCGAGGGCAATGAAGTAGAGGACGAGATTGCCAAGAATGGTGTACGGCTAACATCCGAAGACGTGCTAAACGTTGGGAAACTCATTCATTGCCTATACCACGATCTTGACAGAAGAGTGGTAAAGAAAATCAGAACTCGATGGAACGAGCTACCTGGGTGCAAGACTGCCAAAGTCATGTGCAAAACGTTGGATCACAAGTAAATAATAATCCTATTAGTACTCGATAGAAGAGACTGTAAGACTAACTAGTCACTGTCATACGCTCGCAGAATGTGGCTGACAGATCAAGAAGACTGCAGGAAATGTTTAGAGAAGGACACCAGGGAAACAATGGAGCATCTCTTGTGCACTTGTTCCGCATTGGCAAGACTACGCTATAAGCATTATACACTGGAGGAGGTACCGAAAGTGAGGCCGCACGGACTATTACTCTTAGTCCTAGAAACTGAACGCCGTGTGGTATCGCAAATGACCAAAACTGGTCTATGCGTGATTTATTGATCTACCAGTTTAATTTAAGGAGGGTACAACTTTTCAAGGTTATATCTCCAAACTTATTAGTCGGCTCAACTTGAGAATTAAAGGCAATATTATAGAGTTATTATAAAATTAATTAAGACTTAAAATTTTTTTTGTAAGCCGTGAACCTAAACCTTTTTAACCCCTTTCTGCGCGAAGCTTCACGCTCAACTATGAAACTAGAGTCTGTAAATAATTGTATAAGGGGGTATTCTGGTCTAGAAATTAAAAAAAATCGATTTTTTTTTAATTTTCAAAGTTTAACTATCTAAGAATATGTGTACAAGAGGATTTTTCAAAATTCAAATTATTTTCGGAGATATAGGCATTTTTCTGACCCGGCATCCAAACAGGTTCGGCCGGAACTAATCGAACAAAAAATTTTACGCGAAACTTTAAACGCGTTTTTCTCAAAACTGGCTTTTTCGGAAAGATACCCACGATTTCTCAGGTTCTACTGGACCGATTTACTTGAAATTTTTATAGAGACTTCTTTATAGGCTTGTCTATGGTTGGAACTAGCCCCATCCCCAAATTTTTATTTTTATTGTTTTTAAAAAATTCGAAATAGTCAGAAAAAGTGATCCAAAAAAACTTTTTTTTCAGGCAGTCGCCATTCTGTGAAAAAGATTTTTCCCACTTTTCCGTAGTTCCGGCCATTGTGACATTATTCTAGATTAATAATTTTTTTTTTTTTGGTTTCAGATAACTAGGAGGGTTGAAATCATGGGTATGGTCCCTTGGAAATTTTTAGAGACCCCCCCACTTCGTCAGTTCATAATTTTTGAAATTTTTTTCTTTTTTAGTTTTTAATTTTTTTCTGTACTCTTCTAAAATTAAAAAATAACTAATAAAAAAATGGATAGTAAAAATATTAATTGCCTTTTGTTTACGACACTTTAAAAATTACCTGAAATTCATGCTTCTAGACCAGAATACCCCCATAAGTTTGGAAAAAAATTGTATTTTCTGTGTTCTAACTTATGCCTGTTTCATGGTGTTGGAAAATATATTTTTCCTTATTACATTGTAATGCTGACGAAAAATTTATAGTTTGATATATTTTTAATTGACATTTGTGTTTTCTTCTGTCGGCAGTCAATTATGAAATATGTGACGCTATAATGGCGCATAAATAATTTTTATTTTGAAGTGACCGATTGAACAGATAAAAAGTTATAACCACTCTTAAAATATGATAGTCCACTTTTGATTAAAAAAAACTGCCATAAAGCAACGATGTTAACGAAAAGCACATGCAATTTTAAAAACTCATTGCCATAAAGAGCGTTTCACAGCACACATATCCTTTATAACAATAACAATGTGTGTGGTCAGTGCTGCGAGTCATAAAATACAAATTTTAGTGCATTCTTGAAAATTATATTAAAAGTACAAATAGCTTTTATGTCAAGTGTGCTGTGTGTGCGTGCGTGTGTGCTCGCGCAACAGTTGACGATCACTCATAGGGCCCATACACGACACACAAATCCAATTTGCGTGCGTTCTTCACATAGTTAACGTGTGCGACAGGCAAATAGAACATTTTTTCGAAGTTATTTCTAATGTAGCACTTTTATCTATTTCTTTGTATTTCGTAAATCAGTTATTCCAACTTTTGTTTTTCTCAATTTTATTTTTATATTTATCACTTTTCGTTTGCCAAATTGCTAATTCATTTTTTATAAGATCAATAAATTCTGATACAAAATTTTTATCAACGGGGGAGCCTGCTTTAGAGGCTTTATACAATCGATTTTTTTTTTGCTTAAATCTCTTTAAAAATTGTCTTAGAATATGTCCACAAAGTTATAGATGGGAATTTGAAATATTATCGAAGCTAGAAGGGAAATAGTGACCGAGCGCCAAGCAGATACATATGTGTATATGAGCGCTTGGGCAAAAAGCGAAAACTTTGAAACGCGATTTCTCTGTTTTTCATTTTTACGATTATTCTTAATTGGCGGGCAGGATAGAAAAAAAACTAAACGGTGTATGGAATTGGGGCAAAGTTTATTATCTTTGGCATTAAATTATCTTCTACCTTAGTAAAGAAATTATATGTGCATACATACATATTTTGTGTTGTAACTTTTTTTTTCTGCAACTGTACACTTGTTTTTATATAGGGTGGGCCATATAAAATTTTAAATTCGAAGATAGGGCGTAAAAGATTGAGTGTAGCGTTTGCTGTATGGCACGTAGCGCCGTCCTGCTGGAACCAAATGTTGTCCAAGTCTTCCTCTTCAATTTGTTTGAAGAAAAATTCGGTTAACATTGCACGATATCGCTCACCATTGATGGTTACGGCGGTTCCTTCTTAATTTTCGAAGAAAAATGGGTCGATGATTCCACCAGACCAAAATCCGCACCATACACCATGATTCGTGCTGGGTGCATTGGCTTCTCGACGATTATGTGCGGGTTTTCTGTGCCCCAAATGTGACAATTCTGCTTGTTAACGTAACCATCGAGGTGGAAATGAGCCTCGTCCGAAAAGATGATTTTTTGGTAAAATTGACCATCCACTTGACTCACCACTTTGGAAAAAAGTTCTCAATATTTCCCAGTTTTCTTCTAGTGAATAGAGACCCATTTCGTAAATTTTAGACTTTTTACTGAATATCTGTCACTTTTCGAATGGTATTTGACGTTTCCAATGTCGAAATATAGATAATTCAAATTTAAAACGTTAGATGAGCCACCCTATAGTAGACTGTTCTTGTAATATACAGTTATTATTTACTGTTAATCGATTGCTTCTTCTTATTTCATTCGTAGTACGCGTTTTTTACTATGTCTTTCGAAAATAGTAGAAAATATTTATATGTGCACGTGAGCATTGGTCAGTTGTTCTTTTTTGTAGACGCGTTTGGAATTAAGTTAATATAATAGATTTTTTAGAATCTAGAAGTAAATAACTTAAAATTTTAAATAATTAAAATAAGATTTTAGTAAGTAATTTTGGATTTGTACTCGAATATGCCGCGGGGAAGAATACTTTCAGAGTTTGAGCAGGGACGAGCACTAGGTTTGCGTGAAAATGGTATGGAAATAAAAGAAATTTGCACAGTACTAAACCGACATAGAAATACAATTAGTATTTTCTTAAAAAACCTTTCAAAGTATGGCACTAATCAACGCAGTGGTAGAAACCCCAAAATAAATGTTCGATGCAAACGTCAAATTCAACGCCTTGCACTCGTTGATCCAATGAGTTGTTCACAAATAAAGCGTCATTTGGATTTAGATGTATCAAGAATACGAGTTTATCAAATTATTCATCAAAATCCTAGCATAAAACACCTTTCTATGGTACCACAACCAGACCTTTTGCCTAGACATAAAAGTACACGTTTAGCATTTGCAGATAAATACCAATTTTGGGATGAAGAATGACGAAGCGTTGTGTTCAGCGATGAAAAAAAGTTTAATCTCGATGTACCTGATGGTTTTAATAAATATTGGCATCATACACAAAACCCTCGGCGCACGTGTCTCCGTCGAGTACACGGCGGAGGTTCTAAAAAGGTGTGGCAGCTTTTTGTTATGAAGGAAAAACTCCAATATGCTACATATCACCAAAAAAATTATGCAAAAATGTATTTAGATTTGCTTGATAGTGAATTGATAGAATTTGCAGGCCAATGTTACGAGGACAAGTGGACTTTCCAGCAAGACAATGCCCCGCTGCACAATGCAACCCTTACTAAAAGGTTTTTCGAGTCAAGAAACATTCCGCTTTTGGAGTGGACAGCAAAAAGTTCAGATTTAAACCCTATCGAGGATCTGTGGGGAATACTATCTGCTAGATTTTTTAAAAGTGGATGCCAGTTTACTACCCCAAAAGAGCCAAAAATGACAATACAGAGAGAATGGGCTTCAACAGGCATGCCAACGCTAAAATCTTTGATTGAATCGATGTCATCCACTTTTTTTTTCAATTTTAAAAAACATTTGTAAAATTTTACAATTTTTTTTTAATTTTCTTAGTTTAACTAGAAGATAAATTATTAAAAAATATGAATCTCTTTGAATTTTTTGTATTCGATAAAAATTGTGACCTTCATCCTGCCCGCCGTACGAAAAATTCACAAGCAAGATGCATCGGGCAAGTGCTTCCCAAAGGCAGAATATCAAAGATTTCGTATCCAAAAAATTTGTGAAAGATGTTCAAATATATACAACTATATGTAACTATAAAGCCTAGAAATTTCGCTTGAATCAATTATTTCTTTCCTTCCCAAAAGAATCCTCAAAAAATCGATTTTTTGAAGCCTCTAAAGCAGGCTCTCCGCTTAACACTTGCCATTGTCCGCGATCTTCACCATTGTAGAAACATACAAGTAACAAAAGAATCGTATGGTCGTCAACAGCTGAGATCACCTGATCGAAATAGTTGATTTTTCGGCACATATATTTAAATAAAAGGACTTAAAAATAGTAAAGAGGTTGCAGTATAGGCGTGTTAGCAATATTTTTTGGGTGTTAGGTTCCCCAAGAGGCCTATTTTCACACATATAAAATATACAATACTAAACAAATATATTTGTAATAATTAAAAAAAATTTATATAGATTCTTCATATATTTTTAATAAAATAGAAAAGATTTACCAATATTTTGATACAATCAATAAAATTTTAATCAAAACTAGGTAAATTTAATCTTTATGAATTTTAATAATCGAAATATATTTGAAAATTTAACAAAACCGTACTTAAAATAATAAATTGGATAGCATAACACGGCAACACACTCGTGCCTTTTCTAAGGCATTTGACCGTTTTAGTAGTGGAATATTTAGGAAACCCTAACGAACTGCCTGGGCTTTTGCCCTGAGTCTTCCCTCATTCTATTGCATTCTTAATGTAATTTCTGTCATTCTACAAGCTTTCGCCTGTGAAAATGATAGGATTTGTTACTTGTAGGCTTATACAATGATCTTCAATGTTCGGCGACACGAGAGAAATGAGATCGTAAAAAATCAAACATTTTCGCGCATCGGTATGCGCACAAGCCCACACACGAGTAAACCGCATGCGCACACATACCGATCGAACGCACTTGTGTGTCGTGTATGGGCACTTTCAACTACGTCTTCGTGCCAATACAATGCACACTTTTATTCGCAACGAGATTGTTTACTCGAATTTCGAAGATTATGCTTTGACAGTTGAAATTATGGTAATTTCGGTTCAGATCACACGTAGAATGGCACACGTACTGTAATCTAGTTGAAAATATCACTACATGCCTAAAATTAGCTACGCTTTTTTCACTTTTTTCTCACTTTAACCCGCATACTTACCATACACTTCTCAGTAACGACTTACCTAATGCGTTATGTGCCATTAATTTCAAAATACATATATATAATATATATCAGTTGTATCTATTATGTACTTGTTTATATGTATGTATGTTTGTATAACTTGCCGCAAAGAAATTGTGAAATCAGTTAGGTTTAAGTAAGCTTTACCACATACTAATGAGTTCTTGAAAAGGCCGATTTTCGTGCAACTGAACGGTTTTCAACGAGCTTACGTTTTTTCTAAATAATTTATATAATTGTTGCTAATAAGTGGTATGTGCGAATAAAAAACTCGTATCTAATTTATAAGTAGTAAATTACATTTATTTGTAGAACTGCAATTTTCTTATAATCGTGCGAACGCTGAATATTTGTTTCGGTTATTTTACTTTGTCGCTTAGTGACGACTTTAGTTCTAAACGATTACCTTTAAATATCTTAAATAATTTATTGAAATAAATAAGTGTGACTAATTGTTAATAGTATAAGAATACATTAAATTACCGCTAAGCTAATTAACTGGTAAGTGTTGGACTTTTTTTTTAATTTAAGAGAATATGCGGTGCTCCCAACGCAACCACTAATTCAAATTGATCCATTGGTCGAGCGGTATTTTAGCGAATATCCGATCCATGAAGTTGCGTATGACGAGCGTGAGCTTTGTGCGTAGCGCCGGCTTCATTTCCTTCAGCAACTCCTGGGCATTGGAATTGATGAAGAGATTCAGTGCGGCCTCTATAAAGAGAAAGAGGGCAAACGTGTTAACACACACTTCATACAAATATTGGCAAATTGATTAAATGATGACAAGAAAAAAAAATGAAAAAACAAAAAAAAAAATAATAATAAAAATTAAAAAAAAAATAAAATAAAATAAAAAAACAACTAAAGCTTAATTTCGGGTGTAACCGAACTTCTCATACTCCTTCAACTTGCAAGATTAAGGGGTTACATGGGTTCACGGGCTACAAAAAATCAATTATTTTTGTTGTCTTATTAAATTCTACAACACCTCTAGAATATTTTCTTAAATTTTCAAGTTGATCCGATTAATAGTTTCGGAGTTACAGCCTTGAGAACTTGTTCGCTCGAGGCTAGCTAGACTAAGTGCGCCGTCTTTAAACGCGTTTTTCTCGAAACTGTGTTTTTGAAGTCGGTTTGACAAGATTTCTCGAGAACTACTCAACCGATTTTCATGAAATTTTACACAGGTCTTTGAGATAAAATTTCTAACAACTTGGTCGAAGAATTTTTTTCGATTACAACCATTTGAAAGAAAAAAAAGTCCCGAAATTTTTACTGAAATTTTAAGTTTTCTATACAAATGTCTGCCAAAAATTAAATTTTCGGTTTGTCCAAAATTTCAAATTTCGTTCAAGTAGTTATTTAAGGTTTTAACTAATATACATACGAATTTTTTCATTTCAGCTGATCCTGTAAGGAGTTATCCTGCCAATACAGGCGCATCTTTTTTCCGAGGGGTCACCAGGAATGGCATCGTAATGGCAAGCTTAAAATATTTTTTTTTCCAAAAACTTCAGAATCTATTTGTTTATTTATATTTGTAACAATAAACATTGTAATAAAATATTTAATTTTTTGTATGAGAAAAAACTGTTGAAAAAATTGAAAAAAGGCTATTTTGTACCCGAGGAAATCCATCTAACCCCTTAAAGCCGGGGAAATACCTTCAGGTACATAAAGCATATTGGCCGATATATGCGGCCTAAAGTCACCCTGAAGTTCGAAAGTCTGTATGCTTGGTATATAGGGGCTAAGGGAAGTATTAATCCGAATCAACCTATTTTTGACACACAGCCATACTATTAGAAGGGAATGACTCTCACTGAATTTCAATTATATAACTCACACATAGATCGATATTTTCGGTCAAAAGTGAACTATAGGTACTGGGGTCCATATACATATTTAAAATGAAATTGTATTGTCACTTTGTGAGTAAGTGGAATATTGAGTAATACCAAATAATAGTTTAACAACGACGACTCGAGCTATACTCACGTATCACTGTGTTGCCATTAGCAATGTTATCCACACCCATTTTTATTTCCTTTACATTGAAATCCATTTTAACCTGATCGGCTGTTAGGTATGTGCGTCCATCGTCAGCCAAATTGGGTATGGCTTTGAAGTAAATTTTTGCTTTGACGCCATCTAAGGTAAAAATCAATATAATAAATTAATATGTTTTTTGTTTTTAAATAATTATGCAAATGTAAAAAAAGCATAAATATAAAATTTAAAAGTATAAAGCGTGACGCTCACCATATTCGCCCCAATAATCACCGGCACCTGAGGCTTTCACCAAAATCAAGACGCCGGTCGAGCGGTATTGCGAACGCACTTTAATGTGTGGAATTTCGCAAGTCAACTGAAATTGTAGAGTCTCCAAATCGGAACTGTAAGAGAGGAGAATGGCGTAATATTTATAAATATTCAGAGAGAGATACATATGTTTATGGAATGAAATATTGAGAATATTGCTGAATTGAAATAAATATTAATTAATATTTGCCCACAATTTTTACTTTTGAAAAGTTGCTGGAGCGAAATAATTCAGAAGAAAGTGGCTAAATGCAAAATGGTGTTTCGAAAGGCTTGCCATTAACAAAAATTCGTTGTTCTTCTAACTCGTACGATAAGTACCAGTATATACTAACATTGTTAGATTGCTTTCTGCAACGACTATTTCTTTGACCACAGACGAAATGGCGAAAAAGTTGGCTGAATTTTGATTATATGCGGGTTTTATAGGTAAGCATACCTTAAAAGCTTCGACTAGATGAACTTTTTATCAAAAATATAGTTTTAGAGTCAAAATACACTTTACTTATTGATGAGATATGACAATAGCCGACGGTTATACTCTTTCGCGATCCAATCCTGAATGGATGCGTATAACGAACTCCAATGAGACTAGTTTTTATAGCCTGAACAAGCTTTCCATGAAGTTTGTAACACCCAGAAGGAAACTTCGGAGACCCTATAAAGTATATTGATTGATAAACGAGGAATGCACTGCAATCTTAGGTGTATTGGGCCCTCTCCTCGATCCAGCAAATTGATAAAGTCCAATATGCTGCTGAATCGATCTGAAATCTTACATACGTTCTTTTCTCCTCTAGAAACTGCTCATTTGTCAGAAACGCTGAAATCGAAACACAATATATGCTGTCATACGAACTGATCGATCAAATTCAAGCCCCTATATGGAAAACTTTTTTATTAGTCAAACTATCTCGACGAAATTTGGCACGTATTATTTTCCATGACAATTCTTTAATTTCCGAAAAAATTGTGTAAATCAGACCACTATAGCATATGGCTGCCATACAACCTGATCGGTCAAACTCAAGACAAATATTTTTTTTTATGCAATAAAGGGTATTAAAACCTCGATGAGCCGAAAATAACGATTTTTCTAGTTTGCTATTGCTCTCCAGCTCCTTTCTTCTGAGTTGTTTCGTTCTAGAACCGGTGATTTTGATGATGTAACTTCTGCATACTATAGTACCTAGATATAAACCAATTAATTTAGTTCAAAACACATTACTTATAATAAAACACTAAAATCATAAATCGCTTGCTCAAATATCGGTGTTTGATGTCAAAATGTATAGTATATATTTACATACAACTAACAGTGGCCCACTTATTAGCACTATTCAAGTCCAGTTGCAAAGACTTGAGCTTCACCGTATACCATGACCTAAGCCATGTTGACTTGGCCTAGTGAATGGCAGTCATACATAACAATTTCATTTGGCATGTCAATGTTTATCAACCGTACATACATAAATATAAACAAACGCATGCCAACAAAAGAAGCGACGCTGGCCAAATTTGTCGGCGCTGTACTCTTCACCTTGATATAAATTGGCAAAGTAGCTGTTTCCATACAACAAGCACTATGTAAACTAGCCATACCACTGAACTGATGGGTGCAAAAAACGGTTGCATGCAACTTCAAGTCGCACCAAAAAGTGCTAAGCAAATGACAATTTAGCAAATTTCTCAATTGGTTGCAGCCAGTCGACGACGACGCTGTAGCTAAAGGCGTAAACGAGTTAAACATTTAACGCTTTTAACCTTGAATGCAGCGCAACACCGGCGTTGCAAGTGTTTTTGGTGTTCCTATTCTCATGTGTTTTTGTGTATATTTACATGCTATGTTTTTACTCAAAGTCCACATGAAGTAGCAATCAGCATTTATGTAATTTCCAAGCAACATCTTTTGATTCTATGCACATCTACACACTTAAATATATGTATGTACAAATATACAAAAGCGTTTATGCATGTGTTGTCCGATTTCTAGTTCGCATGCGAACATGTGTAAATGTACTGGTTTGTGCTCACAAATCATTTTAATGTCTAATTTACTACACGCGACGGTCGTTAATGGCAGCAGGCGCAGCGTAAACAAAATTTGGCAGCTGAGCTTCAGTTTGCGATGGCGTATGATAAACATTGCATACGCTGCCAAAAGCACCACTACACTGGTATGTATGTACATATGTATGTATGTATGAAACTGGCTACCACATTTTTAGCCACACGATTGCATATCTATGTATGCAAGTTCTGTACATTTACATATGTATGTACATTGCAATGTAAACCAGCAATAAGGAAAACGAATAGTTTATTAGCGAAGTCGGCACAGTGGTCCAGCACAAGTGTGACTAGGTTTGAGTTTCTTACGGCGAGCTTATGGGTAAATGTAATATGTATTTGAGTAGCAGATTTTTTTGAATAAATATCTACATTTTTTTGAATAAATATCTACATAAAAAAGCTTCACTTATTCAGAGACTGAAATCGAAAAAATGTAGCCTTAACGCTAAGAAATTGCATTGATTAAGATATTGCACTAGTCTGAAAGAGTATCATCACATTAGCAATAGCTTCAAGCCTCTTCCATATTAGACTTGTATGTCCAATCACGCCGCAATCGCCGGAAACTGTAATACCTCTGCAGAAGCACCTTTTCCCCAATTTCAGCCGACTAGAAACGAGTCGGTTTTTCGATGTCTGCTTGCTTTCTGTTATTGGACCTCCAGTGAGCTCAGCAAGCGCTGGTCAACAACCAGAACGTGTGCGACTGCGATATCTCTTTGACCCAGCGTGAACTGTAAGACATACTCTAACTATTGGCTCTTAATTAATATCAATATCCCCGCAATTGTAAGCAATTCGGACTACTATGGAATAAGTTCATACGCGGTGTGCCTAAATATTCTTTCGGACGCTCTTTTCCAAAGCTGTATAGAGGAAGGCCAGATGGAATCATTTTGTCACTTCCTTCTCTATTGTGCGGCTTTTGTCAGACTACGATTGAAATATCTCGGTAGAAGCTAACCGTCTTAACAAATTTGTGATAAGCTGAGCAAGCTTCCTGTCCGATTTGTCTAAATGAGATTAATCGTTTTAGAACAATCTTACGACTTAACCTAAATTAATCCAACCTAACCTAACTAAACCTAACTTCGAAATCGTGGATAATTTCGTCTATCTTGGAACCAGCATTATTACCCACAACAACGTCTTCTTCGAAATACAACGCAGAATAAATCTTGCCAAACAGCGGTTACTTCGGACTGAGTAGGCAATTGAGAAGTAAAGTTCTCTCTCGACGAGCAAAAACAAAATTCTAAAAGTCACTCATTATTACCGTCCTGCTTTATGGTGCAGAGGCTTGGACGATGACAACATCTGATGAGTCGACGTTGCGAGTTTTCGAGAGAAAAGTTCTGCGAAAGATATATGGCCCTTTACGCGTTGGCCACGGCGAATAACGCATTCGATGGAACGATGAGCTGTATGAAATATGCGACGACATTGACATAGTTCAGCGAATTAAGAGACAGCGGCTTTGCTGGCTAAGTCATGTCGTCCGAATGGATGAAAACATTTCAACTCCGAAAGTATTCGACGCAGTATCCGCCGGGGGAAGCAGAGGAAGAGGAATACTTCCACTCTGTTGGAAAGACCAGGTGGAGAAGGATCTGGCTACACTTGGAATCTCCAACGGGCCCAAATAGCGAAAAAGAAGAACGACTGACTCGGCTATAACCGATTAAGCGGTGTCTATGCCAATCAAGAAGATAAATTATGTGAGCGAAATTGAGAATGTTTGTTAAAGTTTGTTCGATTAGCTTTTAAAATGATTTCGATGTTTTAACCATACTAGTATAGAAAGTAAGTGACTGCTGTAAATAGTATAACATTTGACCTTGCCTCATGCTTGAGGGTAAAGTTAATGACAAGCTGACAAAGTCCGAATAGCATCATAACATCACAGAGCTCATTAAAAAGTTCACAAATGTTCGATATAAATTAATGGGTTTGAGTATTTCAGCAAAATATTATAAAAATTACTAATTATTACTCGTTGTTCCTGGGTCGGAGTAAGTAGGTAAGTTAACTCATAATATATTTTCAACGTATGTACTAACCGCTTTATTTTAATTACGTATTATTTATATTAGCGTTATTTCATATTCTATTATTATACAATATTATTTATGGTGATTGTCATATCTAAAGTATTTGTGACTAATGGGTTCAAGTGCTTTGCTGAACTCTCAGCAGTTATAAAATTAACTTTTACGCCGATTTGGTATTTGAATGGATCTCATAATATACTTATATGAATATACTGGTACATTAATTGCCTTTAGATTCATATTTCCAACTCCCTATAATTTGAAATCGATTCAGCAACTTTTTGCCGTATTGAAATGATATTGGTGTATATCCATTGAGAGCACGCAAAATGCTAGATTCAAGGCGTTTAACTTTTACATAAAATTGAATTTGGAATTAAATGTTAGGTGATTCCTTAATTCATACTTCTCCCTGCAAATAACACATTGTTGGTGACATGATAGGCGAATGTTAATACACTTCGAAAAAAAAAAACGAAATAATTATTCAAAAGTAGTGTTAGTGAAAACTGCGCAACGTTTTTGCTGTAAGGAAAACCTAACAGCTACAGTCTTTTCTGTTGGAAATTTTGACAATAGTTCACTATCGTTTTCTTCTGACATCCTAGCAGCTTGCTTAGCTCGTACATTTTAAAATCTGAAGATTATAATTAAGTACTTAGAGAGAATTTAGATATTGGTTTCAAATACGACTGAGAGATCGTTGAAGATATGCCTCATTCTGGACGACCTCTCGACTGATGACCTCTTCAACTGATGAAAATATTAAAAAAGTCAAGAATGTGGTGCTTGAAAATCGTGCGGAAGTCCTGTGTTAGAGAGATGAAAAAAGAGCAGGACATCTTTCACGAGACGAATGATGTAGGTGAATATTTTGGGTATGAAACTAGAGAAAAAGTGGTAAATTCCTTATTTCCCCGAGTCTAATTGCTGGGTGATGCTGTTTCTAACTAGTTCATCTGCTTCACAGTTCCAAAGTTATCACCATGTCTTGGAACACATTGCAAGTCTATCATGAAATAAAGCATATTCTGCATATAAATACTTAGACGCTAAATATTTGTCAGCAAGCATATATTTGCAAGCCTGGTGAATTTGTAGTCTCAAATATTCTGTTATACTCACCGCACATTTGTTACAGTTATATTACTAACACCGTATGCTTGTATATTACGGAAGAGGGCACGATAACCGTCCGGTCCGCTGCCCAGCACAATACCAATTTCATCAATGATAACCGGTTCGATCTAAGATTACATAAACACAAATAGTACACAATTGATGATGCAGCAATATTTTGGTGGTTGTACATATTTTCCCAATACTTACATCATAAATATCCAGCTCAGGTACGCCCTGGCGCAAGTAATGCACCAATTTATTGCCACTGTCACGCAGGCATTCGTTAATGTATTCCTCATCGCGCGGGCACTGTTGAAGGAAATAGGCTGAAAATCGAAAAACAAAACAAGTTCTAGTAAAAAATTCAGTAAGAACAAAGAAACGTAAAATGAAATTAATATACCCTATACAGTTGCATTTCTTATATCATAAAAAGGTATCAAAAGATGTTTATCTTGATTTAGAACGATCGGTTTATATGACAGCTATATGCTATAGTGGTCCGATCTGTACAATTTGTTCAAGGATTGCAAGTTGGTCTCGGCTAATAATTTATGGCAAATTTCTTAAAGATATCTCGTCAAATAAATGCTATAAGTTATAGTGTTCAGTCTGAGAAATATGTTCAGAGATTGAAGAGCTGTCTACGATAATAATCTAGGCGGAATTTCTTGAAGATATCATGTCAAGTTAAGTAGTTTTCCATAAAAAAAAATGATTTGGTTCGATCCGTCTGCTTGACACTGTTAAGCTATAGTGGTTCGATTTTCGCGGGTCCGACGATTGAGCAGCTTATTGAGGAGGAAAGTTCGTGAGCAAAATTTCAGTTTGACATCTTGGAAACCGTGGGACCAGCTTGTGTTTATGCAGAAAGACTGACGATCATAGCTAACTAAATCGACTCAGCTGGTGACGCAGACCATTTATTTTGTTCAGCGATGAGCGACTTTTCTGGCTCAATGGGTATCTAAACAAGCAAAGTTTCCGAACGTTTTTTTTTGTGGACGAAGCGATTCAAGAGTAGTCATTTTATACAAAAAACAACGCTTTTGTGTGGTTTGTGAGCCGATTAATCGTCGGTCCATATTTCTTCAAAAATGATGTCGGTGAGAACTTAACCGCCATGTTAAGCGATTATTTGATTCCTGAAATTGCAGTTCGTGATCTCGGCGACATTTGGTTTCAACAAAACGGCATACATTGCATCAATCAATGGATTTATTGAGAGAACACTTCGGTGAGAAGATAATTTCACGTTTTAAGCTGGTCAATTGGCCACCAAGATCGTTTAATATCTTACCGTTAGACTTTTTCCTGTGAGGATATGTAAAGTCTAAAGTCTATGCGGATAATCCCGCTTCGATTCATACGTGTCATTCGCCAGTGACCAGTCGAAATAAGTCTTCGAAAATTAGACTCAACGGATGGACCATCTGAGACGTAGCTGCGACCAACATTTGGAAGAGATAATCTTCAAAAAATAAATGGCAAAGGGAGTTCTTTCAAATGATAATAAACGTTCCTCAATAAATTTGAAGCTTTTGTGCTTTTTCTTAAAAAAAAACAAAAAAAAAAATAGGGAACCTCGAAATCACCTTTTATATAAGTACATTTCGTAGGGACTTCGTGACAAATTCAATATACCCTGTTCAGGGCATAAAAATATAATAAACTGCTGCACCACTTAATTGATGTTTTGACTGCACAAAATAACGGTTATGAGCACTAAAACGCAAACACGGTCGCAAATTACTCATACACTAACAATGCACGCGAAATAAATTTGCATACGACGAAAAACGAAATACGACAAGCGACAAACAACAAGATTTGCTGTTCCATAATAGTAAAAACTTAAAATCATATATGCGCTTAATTGAAAAACGATTAATAAAAAACGCAATAAAGCAATAATTTAATGCCAACAAATATTAAGTACTTCATAACATTATTGGCTTTTTGCGTTGTTTTTGTTTTTTAAGCTTGCAAACAGTTTCGTTTAATTAAGTAATTTGTGCTCATGGAATGAGCTTTGACTTTAATTCTGGGTATTTGACAGTTGCTGCTGTTATATGTTCGTTTGTATGTAAAACTATTTGTATTCAGAATAATGACCCAACGTTTTTCTGCAGCAAAAATATTAAAGATTTACACTATTAAACGATAAAAATGTTGTCTTTGACAATAACCTACTTTTATTATGCATAATGTACAGTGAGGTGATATGTTACAGTAATGTTTTAGGGATTCTACTTATTCAGGGATAAAAGTATTTTGGCGCACAGCGTTCAGTGAAGGTCGTGATGGCATCGAAAACTCGTCTTAGATATGATTCCCGCCATCAAAAAATTTATTTTATTTATTGTCTTATTAAATTCTGAAACATGTCTAAAGTACTGTCCTAAATTCTTAAGTTGAACCAAGTAATAGTTTTGGAGATACAGCCTTGAAAAGTTGCGCGCTCGAGGGCAGATACTACTGTGATCAAACTGAAAGATGAATTTTGTCCATTTCAACGACGCCAACGAATTTTCCAGTCATCATAGCACTTGGAAAAATCTTTCGTCGTGATGGCCATCAGAGCCTTCTTCGATTCATCTTTTATATCCTCAAATGAGTCAAAACGGTGTCCTCGGAGTGATCATGTGAATTTGCTGAATAGCCTGAAGTTACACCAAGGTAAATCAGGTGGATTCGGTGGTTGCGGCCGATATTAGTTAAAAATGTGGCGAAATGATCACGGATAAACAATGCAATGTGAGATGGTGCATTATCGTACTTTGTTAATAAATTCAGACATAGTAAAAATCGAAGAATTCACTTTCAGAGCCTCACAAAACGACACATCTCAAATACTAATGAATATTTTGACGTTTAGTTTAGCATAGATGTCGCTAACAGTACCACAAACTTACAGAAAAAAATTTACCGATTCCAAAAACACGTGAAGTAAAAAATTTTATACGCGTTTCTCTCGAAACTGTGATTTCAAACCGATCTTAATGAAATTATACACGTAACTTCGAGATATAATAAATCTATAACGAAATTTTTTTTGTTTAATTACAAATATTTCAAAAACAAAACCACTTCGGGAAATGTTAATCAAAACTTGCATTTCTTATAAAATCGTCAGCCCAGAAATACAATGTTCACTTTTCTGGTTTTTACTTCGTCCGTTACCTAGTTTGTGGTCTTAATTAAAACATGTATTTCTTCACTTTTTTACTTCAAATAATCCGATAAGAAGTGCTTAACGCAGAGGCAATGACGTCATAATGACCGAGTTTTGAGTATTTTTCTTTGAAAATTTCACAAAATCTTGAAAAGACATGAACCTTATGAATAATAAATTGTTTTATTAAAATATTTCAATTTTTATAAAAAAAATATATTGAAACTAGGCGGTTTTTTACGCGAGGAAACCCATGCTAGTCGTCCATCAACCTCTGTTAATGACGATAACATCAATAAAGTTGAGGATACAGTGCTTGAAAATTGTTGTGTTGGATCTCTACATCTCTTATTTATCGACTCAACACATATTGGTTAATCTTTCGGGTATGAATCTTGTCAATGCTAGACTCGTAACAAAAGACCTGAATCTGCCAAAACGACGTGAAGTAAATTTCGCACAAGAGATGCTTGCGTGGGTTTATGAATATGTCGTTGAAACTGTTCAACAATCTACGGAATGTCAGTCCCAAAATGTGCCAAAACCGCAAAAACTGAAATTCACTAAAGGCACTAATGGTTATCCCAGCCGCGTCGAGTAACGAGTGTATGAAAAATTGGATTGAAAGTTGGTATGCTTGTATTGGCTCAAGAGCATTTTTTGAATTCGATAATAAAGATTTGTATTAAAACACCGGAAAGTGTTTATTTTCTGTCAGTCCGGGTCAAATTTGATGCAATGTATTTAGTAGATTTGATATAATTATTATCGTTATGAAGTTACTGTAGTAGTGTGCGTTAAATATATATGTTGTAGAGCTCTAGGCCACTATTCGAATAGTTTTTACCAGTTAATAACCATATAAACGGTTATAAACCGGTTATACGAATAACTCGAATAATCGGGTTTTAGGGTGTTCGAATAATTTTAAGAGCCCTAGTGTATATGTATATATATTTTATGATATAACTAATATATAACCATTTTATAACCAAAATTTAAATTTTGTTTCAAAATGGGTAGGCTGGGCCATCTAACGTTTTAAATTTGAATTATCTATATTTCGACATTGGAAACGTTAAATACCATTCGGAAAGTGACAGATATTCAGTAAAAAGTCTAAAATTTACGAAGTGGGTCGCTATTTACTATTCTACAGTTCGCAGATTGGGCAGCAGATCGTTTGACCGAGGATGGTAGATTTTACCGAAAAATCATCTTTTCGGACGAGGCTCATTTCCACCTCGATGGTTACGTTAACAAGCAGAATTGTCGCATTTGGGGCACAGAAAACCTACACGTCGTCGTCGAGAAGCCAATGTACCCAGCACGAATCACTGTATGGTGCGGACTTTGGTCTGGTGGAATCATCGGCCCATTTTTCTTCGAAAATGGAAAAGGAACCGCAACCATCAATGGTGAGCGATATCGCGGAATGTTAACCGAATTTTTCTTCAAGCAAATTGAAGAGGAAGACTTGGACAACATTTGGTTCCAGCAGGACGGCGCTACGTGCCATACAGCAAACGCTACACTCAATCTTTTACGCCCTATCTTCGAAATTTAAAATTTTATATGGCCCACCCTATATTATAACGTTTTTTTTCTTCGCGATGTTACGTTATTTTGCGTTTTAGGTGACAAAAACCGGGATTTAAGTTGTTCGAGGGTATTTAGGGTGTTTTTTTTTTTTGAACTATTAATTTTTTTCAATCCCATCATGAAATTTTCTTGGAAATACCCTAAAAAAATTCCCTGAAAATTTGAGCTTTTAATACTAACAACTGGACAAGGGCATGTAAAAATATAATAATAATACTATATAGGTATAATAATATACATAACTTCTATATAATATATACATAACTTCTCAAAATTACTTCGTTCATGTTAAAAATATGATTTTTTTTTATTTGAGGCAACACTTCGAAGCCAATTTTTAGGTAAAAAATAAGTTTAACACTTACGTTGCACATCGTCCTGAGCATTTGTTGCAATCCAGCTGATTAGTGTTAAAATCGAAATCAAACCGAGTTTAAACATATTTGTAGACTTTATTTTCAATGTGCTGAAAGTAAAAGTGTTGGCTCTTTGTCAGCGGAGAAAAACACGCACAAAACTAGTTAACACCTCTTGAAGAGTGATCCCAATTAGCACCGCCTCAAAGTGTAACGTCTTCACTGATATTAGTGTCGTTAATGTGTCTCTAGTGGTCGTTGCCAGCGAAAGTGCAATAAAACGCAGCTGGCGTTCGGTTTAACAGAACACTTAAGTAATAAACAATAATTTCACTTTGAGACACGAAACCGCGGCCTTTCTACGAGGGCCAATATTGACAACAACAAAACAAACTAAATATCACTGGAATGCCAGCAGCAGGAAAATTAGGTCAAGACTCAAAGCAAAACGGTAAAAAATAAATTAGTACGTATAGGTATTTATACATATACCATACATAGGCTTCAAGCGCTCTCAACGTTAGTTAGACGAACGCCAGAATTAATGTAAAGAAACACACACACGTGAGTGGCTACTTAATAACGCGCGGCTACTCCAATTTAAATTTTTTACTTCGAACTTTTTTATATTTTCTTTTTTTTATAATATATTTTTCCTTTCTTCGTCGTTCGTCGGAGATTCGCGGCAGCGTACAACTTTCACGCGGTTTCGGCCACAAATGAGCTTAAACTTTGTCGGCCAAGGTGTTTTAACCAGGTTGTGTTGCCAGAAGTGCCGAGGCAAAAGTGTCCATCCATTATGTGTGCGGACGACTGCAGCAAAAGAAATGAAGAAAGCCAAAAAGAAAAGGCAATAAAAGTGCGCGAGCAGAGAAAGCAAATTTGTATGCTGCAGTGGGGCACAATGGCACAATACATAAGCAAGAATTTACGCATACACACGTACCTGTGTGTGTATGACCAACAGCCTTTACCAACAAGTTAGAATTAAGCCAGAAGAGCCGAAAGTGTAGAGCACAAAAATGTTGAAAGTAAGCAAAGAATGGCTAGGCGCAAGCAGGCATATGTAGGAGTGAGTGTATGTGCGTGTATATAATGTATTTACGCATGCTTGTATAGTATTTGGTATGGCTGTTTGACCACTTTTATACCAAAACAACAAAAAAAAAATATTAATAAAACCTTCAGCCCAACCATATCATAGCTGAGCGCATCTTTGGGCACAACAATGACAGCGGCAGCTGTGTTCGTTAAAAAAGCTCAAAAAACTCTGCAGCAGCACACAAATAACAACAACGCATGCGATTCTTAACTTGCATGCGCAACTTACCTTTTATGCAGCATCTCTGCCTCCCAGACCCTCTCGGTGCATAAAGTTGGAAATGTAAAAATGTTTGCATAAAAAGCACATATTTATGCTTACATACATATGTACATGCAGAGGCGCAAGCCCATTAACTTGGTTCGCGACAAAGACCCATGGAATGGGAGTTCCCTCTCAGCATTCATGCTATAATAATTAAGCGTATGTTATGGCAACAAAAAATGCATATGTGTATGTATAAGAAGTGTTGTCAACAGAACATTAAAATAATAACTACAAGTACAAAGTTCGTTATACCGTCAGTGGTAGTACTTTGACAGCATTACTGTATGCATTTTCTTACTTCGTTAAAGTATGGAAGGATATTTTATATAAAAATAAAAAAAAAAGTTAAATTCGGCACACAAAAAGAAGCTATGATTTGTTGAAAGCATATAAAACTATCATTAATTTGATTTAGAATAAACAAGTTTTCCATGTAACGACTTCATTTTGACGATCAGTTTATATGGCAGCTATATGCTATAGTGATCCAATCTGATCAATTTATTCAGAGATTATAGGGTATGA
Source organism: Bactrocera correcta (assembly GCA_027475135.1). Classification (NCBI taxonomy): domain Eukaryota; kingdom Metazoa; phylum Arthropoda; class Insecta; order Diptera; family Tephritidae; genus Bactrocera; species Bactrocera correcta. The sequence goes on along the minus strand of CM050325.1, from coordinate 82,681,407 downwards.
TTAGAGAATTTTCTGTGTCAAGTTACGTGACGATATCTTGTCAAATAAAAAAGTTTTCCATATAAAGACTTCATTTTGACGATCAGTTTATATGGCAGCAATATGCTATGGTGATTCAATCTGATCAATTTATTCAGAGATTATAGGGTAGAGTTAGAGAATAATCTGTGCCAAGTTACGTGACGATATCTTGTCAAATAAAAAAGTTTTCCATATAACGCCTTCATTTTGACGATCAGTTTATATGGCAGCTATATGCTATAGTGATCCGATCTAAACAATTCCTTTGCAGACTGTAGCCTTGTCTTAAGCAATAATCTGTGCCAAATTTCGTGAAGATATCTTGTCACATAAAAAAGTTTTCCATACAAGGACTTAATTTTGATCGGTCAGTTTGTATGACAGCTATATGCTATAGTTATCCAATCTGATCAATTTATTCAGAGATTAAAGGGTTAGTATTACGTATATTCAGAGAAAAATTTCGTGAAGATATCTCATCAAATAAAAAAGTTTTCCATACAAAGTCTTGATTTTCACGGTTAATTTGTATGGCAGCTATATGCTATAGTGAACCGATATCGGCGGTTCTAAGAAATAAGCAGCTTCTTGGGTAGGAAATGATGTGTGCAAAATTTCAGATCGTAATCTCGAAAACTGAGTGACTAATTCCCTTTTATAGAGAAAGACGGACATGGCTAATTTGATTTTTTTATATGGTCTTTCAGAGTTTTTATAAAAAATAATATTTATATGTGACCTGGTCTACGGAAAGGGGGCTTAGGTGTCAAAAAATCCATTTTTTTTTATTTTTTTTTCCAATTTTTTTTAATTTTTTTTTTTTATTATTTTTTTTATTTTTTATTTTTTGACACCTAAGCCCCCTTTTCGTAGACCAGGTCACATATGTTAAAAATTTTAATTTTATTTACAGGGTTAAAATAGTTTTTTAGCTTGTTTCTTGAATTTGTGATACCAAGGAAACTTTTGAGTTTGAATTGAGTAAGTAGTCAAGTCCTTTACATCTTTATCAATATTATTGGTAAGGCGCAATAGCTAAACTAGTTGAAAATTTTTGTGACAATTTTCCACAATTCCAAATATACATATATGTACCTCGAAACTACTCTGTAGGGCTCAATGAGATCTGAGTAAAATTTTCGCATAATTTCCTGTTGAGCAAAAGGTAAATGTATTAATAAACCTAACCAAATATATCAGCAGAAAAGTGCAGAGCGTTTTACGGTATAAATTCATGTTTTCCATACACATATGTATGTCCTATAGTAGTAATTTTAATGACGGTCTTCGTGTTGACTGCTTTGCACATGAATTCAATGTCACTCGTGGCAGGCACAAATGGATTTGTGTGTGTGTCCTTTCTTTGCAATTGAAAATATGAACTTTGGTTACAATGAACTTGAAATTTTTATTGTCTGCCGCGACATTTGTCATAAACATTTACGTGTAAATAATTTATTTACCATTTTGCAATTCAGTTTGACGCAGCCACATGTCAATGCACTCTTAATTGTGACATTTTGTATAAGATATTACAAATTGTCTCTTGAAAAGTAAATACAAAAGGTAATTGTTCAAAAATTCCAAAGTTATGTTGGCGTTTGTATTGCATATTAATACCATATTTATGTGCATACCTAGCCTGCTGCCTAATTGAATGGCCACTACTGTACTTTGTGTGATTTAAAATTTGTTGCCTACTTTTAGGCTGCAATACTGGTTCTACAGTAGGGGTTAAAGTAAATGTTTTAATAATATACTACTGTGCCCAAAAAAGGTGACATTGTATTTATTTTGAAAATTCTTTATTTATTCTTCCAAATCAATTTCATCCCCTTCAAAGTAATCCCCTCCCGATGCAATGCACTTATGCCAACGGATTTTCCAATCTTCGAAACACTGGTTGTAGTTATTTTCCGGGATGGCCTTCAGTTCCGTCTTCGCTGCGGCTTGAATCTCCTCTATCGTATAAAAACGGTGTCCCCGAAGCGGTCTTTTGAGCTTGGTGAACAGCCAGAAGTCGCACGGCGCCAGATCAGGTGAATACAGTACTTGCGGAACGATATGGGTTGTGTTTTTGGCGAAATGATCACGAATTACGAGGGCAGTATGGGATGGTGCATTATCGTGGTGTAAAAACCAAGAATTGTCTTTCCACAATTCCGGCCTTTTTAGGCGGATAGCGTTACGCAAACGACGCATAACGTTCAAATAATATTCCTTCTTGACTGTTTAACCGGTTGGAAGGAATTCATAACGCACAACACCACTATAATCGAAGAAAACAGTCAACATGACCTTGATTTTTGAGCGACTTTGGCGCGATTTTTTTGGTCTCGGCTCTCTTTTGGCACGATATTCGCTCGATTGATCGGTTGTTTCGGGGTCGTAAGCATAGATCCAAGTCTTATCGCCAGTTATAATGCATTTCATGATACCCTGGTAGTCGGAAAGCATCGTTTCCTTTTTTCCAAAAAATTCAATGTTTTCGGTACCAGTCGAGATTTGAGGCGCTTGAGGCCCAAAACATCCTTCAAAATGGTATTGGCTGAGCTTTTCGATATGCCAACTTCATCAGCAAGGTCTCTAATTGTTAATCGACGGGTTTTCAACACCAAATCTTTGATTTGTTGAACGTGAGCTTCGTCGGTTGAGGTTGATGGTCGCCCTGGACGCTCTTCGTCTTCGACACGTTCACGGCCGGCTTGGAATTCACTATACCACTTGTAAACATTTTTTTTAGACATAGTCTCATCACCAAAGGCTTTCGCACCATCCTCAACGTACCCGCAGCAGAAAATTGATTCCGTAAACAAAATTTAATGCCAATTCTTTGCTCAACAAATTTCGACATCGCAAAAAACGAAAAACTCACTTTTAGCAGCTCACAAAACGACACGTATCTCAAACACTAATGAATATTTTGACATGAAATTTGACATAAATGTGACTGGCAGTACTACCAACCTAAAAAAAAAAATAATTCTCTAAATCCTTCGACGCGCGCAGTTTAAATTCAAATGTTATAATGTTACCTTATTTTTTGGGCACAGTTATTAATGCGTATTGCCATGGATCGGCAATTTCAGTTTGGGGAACAAGAAAAAATCTCCGAAATCCTACTAAATCTGTTGAGCACGCTGATGGTGCATTATCTTCGTGTAAAATCCATAAATTGTTCTTCCACATTTCCGGCCGTTTTTGACAGATATTCTCACGCAAACGCCTCAATATGACCAAATAGAACTCCTTATTGACCGTCAGTCCCTCCGGAACAATTTATGAAACACCAAATCTTGAAGATCGAAAAAAATAATGAGCATCACCTTGATTTTTGAGCAGTTTGGCGTGGATTTTTGGTTTTAGCTCGTTGTTTCCCTCCATTCCGATGATTGTTGTCTTCTTTGCATGTCAAATTCATAAACCTATTCTCTTTGGCATTTATAATGCTCTCCATGTATGTGGAATCGGAACTCGCACGATCAAGCATGTCCAAAGAAACCTGTTTACGGTACTCTACTTGAAAAAAATTCAGTTTTATCGGAATGAGTCGAGCAGAAACGCGTTTCATACCAAAAATATCCACCAAAATCATTCCAACGGACTCGCGAGAGATGGCGAGCTCTCTGGCCATCAACGATCTCTCGACCGCCTTTGAAGGCTTTCCGCATTCGATTCATACGCATTCTTCGATATTCTCTTCATTTAATGATAACTATTTTCCAGCGATCCAGGAAATAGTCGCTGGCGGCCAGATCTGGAGTATGCGGTGGATGTGGAATTCGAAACCCAATGCATGGATTTTTGTCATCGTTTTCACTGAATTGTGATACGTTGGCTTGTCTTGGTGAAATAGCACATATTTTTTCTTTAAATGCGGCCGTTTTTTGGAAATTTGGTTTTTCAAGCGACCCAATAATGCTACGTAAAAGTCGCTGTTGGTAGTTCTTTCTTTTTCAAGATAGTCAATAAAAGTTATGCCAAGCACATGCCAAAATATAGACTACATAATCATGTCAGCCGACCGTTGGCACTTTTTTGATGCTTTGGAGCGGGTTCATCGTGTGTGCAGTCCACTCGAATGAATGTCGATTGGTCTTCGGAGTGAATTGACGGAGCCATGTTTCATCCATTATCACATATCGACGCAAAAACTCGGGTTTATTATGCTTGAACATCTGCAAACATTGCTCCTAATCATCAACTTGTCGTTGCTTTTGGTCAAAAGTGAGCTCGCGTGCCATCCACTTTACACAGAGCTTTTCATACTCAAATATTCGTCAATGATAGGATGTACACGTTCAGTTGATATCTATAGAGTCCCTGCTTCTCGAACCACTTCACTTTACTATCGTTCAAAATAATTTTGTGGACTTTTTTAGGTTTTCATCGGTAACAGCTTCCTTTGGGTGTTTACTGCGTTCACCTTCTTTGGTGCTCATTTCACTACGTCTAAACTTAACATATAAATCCTAGATGATTGATTCTCCTGGGCAGTGTCCGGAAACTTTTTATTAAGCCAAGCCTTACTTCAACTGTATTTTCCCTTCAAAAAGCAATTTTTTATCAGTTTATCTTTTTATCCATTTTTTCCACATTAACAAGACTTGCTCGACTCCAAATTTTATAATTCACAAACTAATAATCCGACAGCTGCCAAATTTATGCACACGCCTTTTGAAGGTTAGCGTTAACTAAAAAACATATAGATTTAATTCTAGCAGCGCCATCTATGTATCAGCCCGAGGACTTTTCAATTGACCTGTTATGTCTAGCAGCTACTAGCTTGTGAAGTAAGTTAAGTGGTAAGCTGAATTATACCCATTGTAATATATCTGTAATTGACCACTGTAATTTTTTATTGCACTTTTTATTTTTATGTATCACTGCGCTTTCTGGCAGGACCACATCGCTATCTGATATTATTAAATCACTTGAAATGTTGTGGCGGCTCCCACAGTCACATAAGATTGCCAAATATTTACGCATCTTATTCGCTTCAGCAAGGTCAATGTTATTTTAAGTGAAAAAAAAGTTATTTGCGGTCCGGTTTTATGTGAACTTAATTTATCCATTACTTTACATATTACAGCACTCCCATTTAAGTGTTGGACATCGGTGATTTCATTTTGTAAACAACATTTTAAGACAATATTCACCCTGTCCATTCTCACTTGTATTTTTCCTGTGATAAGTGATGCTGTTAATAAGGATTACTACAAAGGTTGAATGAGTAAATGAAGGCAATTATGTCATGGTAATGACGAACAGTGGAAAATTACAATGAACTGTGTTCCTTTAACTTCTTAATGCCGTTACTATTTTATATATTTTATATGTGAAAAGTAGAATGACTTCGGCAAAAGTCAAATCAAAAAGATGAGAAAGGTTTTGCTGCAGGAAATTGCAGTTCATAATAACGGGTGATCCAAGTAGAGGTACTTTTTTCAATAGCCTCTTTTTGACAGCTCAAGCGTGAGTCGTCTCAAGTTGTCATCTGATTTTTGTTCAGTATTGTTTGGCATTTCATTATAGAGAGACTTACGCCCCAATAAATTTTACAAATATTTCAACTTTATTACGAAAATTCACGTTCTCAACTTATGGTCAACATAATTGGCCTACTGGGCATACTATACGCAACACCATCATCCATCTTGAGACCCAGCATTCATTATTGGATAATAATAGACCGAATGTACCACGTCCAGTACACAGTGAAGAAAATATAGCAGCTGTAGTTGAGAGTGTACACGAAGATCGTTGAAGATCGTAGAGAGTCGAGTCGACGCCGTTCGCAGCAACTTGAACTTATGTATGTATGTATGCAACGACTTGGTTCATTTTACGTCGACAACTTTAATTGAAAGCGTACAAAATACAGCTTGTGGAAGAGCTGAAACCGCTCGACCTTCCCAAGCTACATTGCTTCGGTCTACGGACTCTTGAAAAGTTTCAAGATGATTTGACGTTCTGGATCCAAATTTTGTTCAGCGATGAGGCCTATTTTCGGCTCAATGGGTATGTAAACAAGCGAAATTGCCGCAATTGGGACGAATAGCAATCTGAAGAAATTAAATTATTAAGAAAAAACAACGGCCAAATTTCATCAAAAATAGTGCGTCATGATTACCGACTACTTGATGTCTGGAATTTAAGTTCGAGATCTTGGCGAGGGTCGGCTTTAGTATACCATCCCAGGATTTCGGGAATAAAATGGGTATGGTCGGATAGAGGAGATTCTCCAGATCGCGAATATATATGGTTATAGCCGCATATCAACGATTATGTTTCCTGTATTTAGGGTATAATATTTCTTTATATATTTTTTTTTTTATTTTAGTTTGTAAAATATTTTACTATAGTAACACTGATTATTTGACACATTTATTTTTACAAATGATGTTGATAAGGTAACACTGATTATATGACAGTTTGCAATTCATTTGTTATTCTTAAATAATCAAATTCAACAATAATTTAAATGTGTATTAAAAGCTATTTTTGAACTATATTATATAAAATAAATGTGTGCAAATGAATAAGTGATGTGTTAATGTATATAAAAGTGAAAAATATAAGTGCAAAATTAATTTTATATATCGAAAATATGTAATTAAAATATTGCAAATTTTCAACTTAAAACGCGAATAACTCGAAAACTATAAGCTTCCTGCGGCTATAACCATATATATTCGTGATCTGGAGAATCTCCTCTATCCGACCATACCCATTTTATTCCCGAAATCCTGGGATGGTATACTAAATTCTTCCCCTCGGCGATATTTGGTTTTAACAAGACGACGCCACTGCTCCCGCATAGCATCAATCAATGCGTTTATTGATAGAACACTTCGAGGAGTAGATAATTTCACGTTTTTGGCCGGTCAATTGACAACCAAGATCATATGATATTGCAACGTTAGACTTTCTCTTGTGTGGATATATAAAGTCTAAAGTCTATTCGAACAATCCCGCTTCGATTCTGGCCTTGGAGCAAAAAATTACGCATAGCATTCGCCAGTTGCCAGTAGATATGCTCGACCGAGTCATCGAAAATTGAACTCAACGGAAGGACCATCGTGAGACGTAATAATAGAGTCATCAGCGCTGCCTTTTCCAGCCAAGAAACCTATAAAAATAAGCGAAAGATATTGGTCATGTGGCGAAGAAAGGCGAGATAAAGTATTTGGAGGCCACTAACTAAGCTTCTTCACGGGGTGCGAACTTCGTCACTGTTGGTAACTATAAATTTGTTAATTTAAAGTAGTTTGTCTATATCGGAACCAGAATAAAAATCACCAACCATCTAAGCCTAGAGATCAGTCGCAGAATAACTCCTGCCGACAGGTGATATTTTAGGATCGATAGGTAACTAGGAAGTAGATCCCACTCTCGACGAATGAAAATTACGCTCTATAAGTCTCGTATCCTTCCCATTCAATTATACGGCACCGAAAGATGGCCCATAACAAACCGAAGTGAGTAAGCACTTGAAGCATTCGATAAAGAACTGTTCCAACCGTATGAAGATGGAACCATAAACTGTATGAGTTCTACGAGATGGATGTAGTTAAGTTCATAAAAATCCAACGAGCATGTCGTACGCATGGAAAAAGATGTTCTGGCGAAAATCTTCTTCGATTCGAGAGGTGGGTAATGGTAGCTGGTGACCAGCTTTTCGCTGGAGCATCGTCTTGCATGCATCTAATGGACTGGCCAAGTGCATGGAAACCGGACTACACTTGGGATGTATAACTCCAGTGACCTCGCAAATAAAGAGGCAGCTGGCGAAGTTTTGTATTCACGGTTCAACGCGACCCACGGTTGTAGTGCCGAAAGCAGAAGAAGAAGAATAGTATTTCATCCGATTTTATCATAATCTTATATTTATATTAGTGTTGTGATTCCCCAAGCAAAAAATAACTTAATTGGTTTATTCATTAAGGCCTGCACTAAATATAATATGATTCATAAACTCTTTATTATACCCATATACATACATATAACCACAAACCCTGTAACCTAACTAGTTAATAGCAATTAAGATTATACAAATTTCTCCAACGCGCTTTGCTTTCAAACCACCGAATACACTTGATGTACAACCAATTCAGACTGTCGTTAAATATGATAATGAGGGTATAGTACTCATAACGACTCCACATTAACGACTTTAGTCTGAATACACCTAATGGTTTCGTTCTTGCAATTAATATTGTGCCCCTGTTATTATCTCTGTATTTATTTTATGTCATTCAAACGGTTTTTTTTCTCATTTAAATCTGTTGTTGAACATTTTTACGATTACCTTGTGCAGTTGTAAGGAACCGAACGCGAATGGCATGAAAATGAGTATGAGTCTGCGAATCAAAGTACAAGCGCTTGAAAATAGGAAGAAAAAAGTCATCTCGTACAATAGCAATCGGTCGCAATTGTTTGTCAAAGTATTTTGCTAATAATGCCGATAAACATAAAGATATAACTACATATGTACATATGTGCGAGACATGTGAGTACATATGTATGCATCTGCATATATTCTAAAGTTTCTCGCGGAGATGGATGAGCTGGGCACGTGTTGCTATTGGATGTAGAACGCGTTGAATGGAGTTGAATACTTAGAACACAAGCAGTTTGAAGTTTAAGTTGTTGAAGCATGTTGAGTAACGTGAAAAAGTTCTTACAAAACTGTAATTGTCATATCGATTACTTCTAGGTAATTGTTATTCTGGAGGCGTATATATGCATTTGCGGCACTATTGAACTCTGTTTATCTCGGCTGCTGTTTGATTGAATTATTGTTTACATATCCGCACTTCAATTGCAAAATAACGTAAAAACACTTTTCATAAGTTTACAGGCGAAGGAAAAACGTTATAATAGAAAGCACTCATAATGAAAGAAAATTTAGGTTTTGGTTATATATTGGTTATATACTGGTTATATTTTGGTTATATCTGAGAGCGGAAGCTTGAAATTTTACGATTTTACATATCAATCGTCAGCGATTAAAACTCAATTTTTATATTTTTGATGATACGTGGTTTTGCATTTCAGTTGATGATATGCTGAAGATGAGAACAAAAAATAATGGGATAATTGAAATTAATTTCTGGTTTATGAACTAATATGAGCAATAAATGAACAAATTTATTTATTTGAAATTAGAGGAAGTGAACTTTGGAAATCAATAAGCCTAGTAATATAAAGTCTTTACAAATATGGTAATTGCTCCTTAATCTCTGGAAGCTCAAGCTCCTTTCCTTTTTAATAAAAATATGTTTTTGTTTTTTGTGAAGACTTCCTAAAATATTTATTTATCTGTCATATTTAATTTGCTTATCTTTTTTCTGACACATAACCAGTTGTTTTCGAACAACGGGCTGACTACTAACGGGTGTTTTATTAGATGTGTAGTATTCAATGCCTCCTCAACATCGCATATAAGGTTCTATCGAGCGTATTGAGTATAGATTAAAGCCCACCGTCAACAAACTGATTTGGGCCTTAGCTTTAGGCCTGGAAAAGGCTTGCGGAAGATTTATGCTCTTTTGCGCATTGACAATGGCGATAATCGCATTCGATGGAAGGATGAGCTGTACGAGTTATACGACGACATTGACATAGTTCAGCGAATTAAGAGACAGCGACTACGCTGGCTGGGTTATGTTGTCCAGCTTTGAAAGTGTTCGACCAAGTATCCGCCGGGGCAAGCAGAGGAAGAGGAGGACCTCCACTCCGATGCCGAAAGAGCATCTAGTGTGTCGCAGGTGCGGTGAATGGGTGCAGAACGAGATGGCCAGCGATTTCGATTTTGATCGGAAATTTTTAGTTTTCAGCGATAAAGCTCCTTCTGGTTGAATGGGTATGTGAATGAGCAAACTTGTCGCATTTGGAGCGATGGTAAACCACAAGCCATTGTTGAAACGCTCTAGTCTTCAAAAAGTCACTGTTGGGATAATTTTTCTGCAAAAACAGTCAGTTTGTAAATTGGGTAGAAATTGCCTAAAAAGGATGGATATCACATAATTTTCTATAACGATTTTAAAAACAAAATAACCGACCAAAATATTGCCGACTTAAAGACGTATTCGACAATATATGGAGCATATTTTAAATTTCAATTAAAGTTTCGGATCTACCGGCAACTTGCGAAGTGTGAGCGTCAATATTGTTTGAAATATTGAAGTCGACTTGATGTTCGACACGCTTTAGGTAGTAACTTCTGGTAACTTGGGTCAAAAAATCTAAACATTTTTTTGCTTAATTTGAAAATGCTATGTCTTGAGAATATACTGTGGAAATTTCAGAAAGAAATTCGAAATATTTCGGGAGTTATAACGAGTTTCCTAGAGCGCCTCGGAGTCCTCTCCCTCGGAGTTGTTGAACTTTAAACGCGTTTTTCTCAAAACATTGTTTTTCTGGACGGCCCTGGACGATTGCTTTTAAATTTTAACAGGCTCTTTTACACACTTATAGTTCTCGTCGGAACTAACGAGATATTTTTTCAACCGTATTTACCCTTGAAATTTAACTTCAGTAGTTCCGACCAGAATGACATTAAGAATAAACAAGAATATTTGATTTCAGAGCCAAAATCACCCAACTTCGAATGACAATTATAATAGTAATAAAGTATTAAATTTTTTCAAATACATTTTTTTTTTTAATTTTCAATATGTAAATAAAAACACTCTAAATATTCAAGATAATTCAATTTTATTTTCCTATAAAAAACCACCCTCCAAAGAAGTCATGAAAATAGGCATAAGTTACTAGACTACTACCTTAAGCACTTAACGACTTTAATTTGGAAAGGTGGCACTAAATAAGTAACTGCGCAGTATGCTGCATGCCAATGATCAGGAAGTTACGTTTTAATGAATGTCGAAAATCTTAAAGTACATATTATTGTATGGAATGAATGTCGTGCGTATTGTTTAGCCTTTACAAAAGCTTTTCGTAAAACTAAACGCTTTTCCCGCCGGCGAGATGCTACTGTTGTAATAAACAACAATATGCTAACCGGAAGTCTTTAATGCTGTCAGCAAATTCTCTTATATAATAACACAAATGATACATACAAATCTATGTCACCCATTTGTTCTGATTTACGAAATGGGTCATGTACATTTTTTCATAATCCAAAGCGGAAACATATTAAGTGTAAGTGAATATTTTGAAAAAAAAAAATAATGTACAAACTTCGTGCCAAACTTAATATACGCTGTTCAGGGTATAAAAATAAAAAAAAGGCAATGAAACGAAAACAGAAACAGAAACGGAAAGCGCATCAAAGCAGACGACTTTGGCACAGAAAATTTGCTGGGCACAAAACAATGATAAATCGAAAGGTTTTCTTAGCCTCAAATGCATATAGCTGCGTGTGCATTTGTGTGTTCTCACATAGTTTGCTTCTAGGTTTAGTTAGTACGTTAATATGTTATTTGTTGCCTCACTACTTGATATGACTTAATACCTTCTTACCCTATAATAAAACTAGCGTTGCGTGGACGGTAGACATTCGCGATTGTCTTAATGTTGTTAGTTTAAGCAACCGTTGTCTTTTGAGCTCAACAAGTTGAATTTGGTAATGTGTCAGTAGACCATTTCAGCATTAGTGGACTGCGTATATAGGCGCATGCTGATATGATATTCGTTGCCATTGCTTAACGTATAAACTTCAATGCAGTAAAATTCTGTTTTATTGCGTTAATTGTGATTGATTTTCTTATTCTGTTTATAATTTAAAATTTATGCAAATTTATTTATTTAAAGGTTATGTTGTGGTTTCAATAATTCATCGTATTTATGTTCTTGCATATGTATAATGTATATATGGGCAGTTTTTTCACAGTTCTGTTTAATTTATAATATAAATTATACACAACTTTAATTATATATGCTGGCCTTTGTATGTGTTGTAAAGTAAAGCTTTCCAAGTGACCACTTGAATGGCTGCATTCATGTCGCAGCGGATATCCTTGAGATACTCATATTTGCTTAGTACAGACATACGCCGTGAAATAGGTACACATTTAATGATCTTCAAGTTGATATTAGTATTTTTGATGAATAAGGAATAAAAGTAGCAACATTCCCGGAATGAAACGTTAGATACTCTCCAGAAACACATACATGGACCTTAACAGTGTGGCTTCAGGCCTGGTATTCTCCATGTCCGCCAAAAGAAGACCAACACACCCACCTCTTCGTTAATTTCAAAGCTGCATTTGACGGCATGAAAAAGAGCTGCCTTTATGCCACTACGTCCGAAAAACTATTGCGGCTGTGAAAACTAACGTTGAGCAACATCAAAAACTCCATCAGGAACGGGAAGGACCTCTCCCAGCTGCTCGATACCAAACAAGCTTTCAGACTAGGCGACGACTTCTACAATGTACTACTAGAGAAAATAATTCGAGCTGCAGATCTGAATAGAAAAGATACAATCTTCTATAAGCGTCTACAGCTGGCCGATGATATTGATATCATTATGTCGTTAGTTCTGTTTTCTCCAGACTAGATAAGCAAGACGAAATAACTCCTCTCACCAAACAAACAGTCGTCGCTCTCGCTACTTGGCTCCCATATCACTGTTGACAGTCATAACTTCGAAATCATAATTACGTCTATGTTGGAACAAGTATTAACACCAACAACAATGTCAGCCTCGAAATCCAACGCAGAATAACTCTTGCCAACAGGTGGTACTTTGGACTACGTGGGCAATTGAGAAGTAAAGCCGTCTTTCGTTGAATAAAGACCAAATTCTACAAGTTACTCATCGGGGATGGTAGAACATCAGCCATGGACGATGACAACATCTGATGAGTCGGCGCTGCGAGTTTTTGAGGTTATGGCTCTTTGCGCAGTGACAACGACGAATACCGCAATTGATGGAACGATTAGCTGTATGAGATATACGACGAGTCACCTACGCTGGCTAGACCATGTCGTCCGAATGAATGAAAAGATTCCAGCTCTGAGAGTATTCAGCGCAGCACCCGCCGGGCGAAGAGTAAGACCTCCACTCCGTTGGAAAAAGCAGGTGAAGAAGAACCTTGGACCTTACCCTTCTTTAGTGCAACGATTTCCTTGACCAGTAAAATGGCTAGAGTATGCTGAAACCCTATGCCATTTTTTTAGTAAATTAATATTAGTTATTTCTCAACACAGTTGTGTCACTATTTCAATGGTCACTGGTGTGCTTTAAAACACTTAATATAAGCGCCGCAAAATCTCTTACTAAAACGTCAACTTCTTGAGCGCCCTGCTGAATGGGTACTTGAACTCCGCGTTCTGGCCGCTTCACCGAGTGCCGGAATCGCCAACGAGAATTTCAGTTCAATCGTTTTTTGTTGGCTGGTTTCGGCTCGTTTTTCAATACCACTACGTATTCTAGTTTTTCGTTTCTTTGCAAGTGGTGTTTTTATTATTATTTTTTTTAATATTGTAAAAGCTTACATAATGCCTACAAACTGAGTGCGCTCACAATTACATATGTACGTTTTATTACTGGTATACGAACATATGTATTTCGTACTGTCTGGTGCCATAAATTTAAGTACCCAATGTGCAAGTGTTAAACTGCGACACACTAAATATTATATTTGCCTCGCTTGAATCACTACTTATATCTAGAGAGAAGAGAATTTAAATCGTAAAATTGACTGGTAATTTTCAGTTTTGATTTATTTTATTATTCAATGGAAATTAATAAGTTACTGAAAAAAGAAGTAATGAAATATTACTTCAAGAAAAATCTATACAGTGTATAAAATATAGAATTTCTGTTGACTTAAGTTCCATAAACTATATTTTCTCAGCAGAGTAGGTAAGGCTGAACTCAGGGCACTACTGGGGTCACAGCTGGCGGATTGTGGACGACCCACGCTAAGTAGGTTAGCTGCGAACAGCCCCCAACCAAGAGCTTTCAGCGAAGAGGCGAAAAGATGCCACCTTTAAATAAGCGTCCACAAGCCGCACCGGGGTTGCACGGAGGGAGAATTTACCTACGAGGAAACAATACAGCGAGCGTCACCAAAAATGCACAGCCGTGGACGAAATCACTGGCAAGCTCCCATCAGAATCGATGTCAGTAAGATTCTGATTATGGAGTAATGGAAGCCCGGAAAGGATTAGTTTGATAAAGGTGCTGATGAGAACAGTATTCTATCATTTCAGTGGGTAAGAAGGACACCTTACCGAAATGGCTGGCGGGCTAATACTATTCTCACCTCCGTCTCGTTAAAACCCTGGCAGCTCTTCACATACGTTCAATGCACGTCGCCATAAATTTTTGGCCTTACAGGTCCAGTTGAGACGAGTTCCTGATTCGTGTCCGAACCTGGCTTTGAGTATAAGCTCTCAAAAGGACTTGTGTCAACCTTCGCGTGGCCTCCCTGCTTGCGTAGATAAACACGGGGCTCATAAAGGGCAACTGTTACAACATTCAGAGATAGCGGCTTGAAGAGGATACCTATTAGAACAAAAAAAAATTTTTACAGTAACTTAAAATATTCACTTTCGCCAAAAAATGGAATTAAATAGAGGAAAGTTTCGCGCGATAATTTTTCGCAACTTTCAGCGTGGATTGACTCAGCAACAGCGCATTAATGAGCTTAATTCAGTTTTTGGCAATGAAGCAGCATCAAGGACCAGGGTTTATCGATGATACGTTGAATTCAATCGAGATCATAGGACACACCAAGACGAATTTTAATACTAGACTCGAACCAAAATACCTGTATCTTTGCCAACGACGTCGAATGGAGCTCAGACAATAGTCTGTATTCCTCAAACGAAACATTACTTGTGATCAGACGTGGGTTTATGAAAATTACGTCGAAACTGTGTAACAATCTATTGACTGACGCTCCAAAAATGAGCCGAACTGAAAAGAAAACTAAAATTCAGTGAAGGCTCCGATAATCTTCTGAATCTCAATCGACGCTTACAGGTATAACAAATGTATTGAATATTTTATGAAGCGTTGGCTTGATTGCCTTGGTTCAGGGGTCTCTTTTGCATAATAATTGCAGGCAATAATAAAGATTCATTTAAAAATGAAGTGAAAGTTTAGTTTTTTTTGTCGGGTGCTTTGAACTACTGAGCTCCTCCGATTTATTTCGGCAGAAAAATCTTAAAATTAAAAGATATCTCAGTATACTTAGTTCGAAGCAGTAAAAATAATAATAAGCTGACACTAATCGCATTGCTTGCCATTTTGAAGAGCAATCTATAGTGGAGAATCAATGTAATGTGAGTCACTTAACTGAGTAACATTTTATATTATATATCGTTATGTAATTTTACATATTGAAACCTTTTACACAGAATTTTAAGTTGTGTAAATATTTAATAATAATATATATGGTAAAAGTCAGCGCTATTTGTAAACATTGTTAGTTCGCATACTTTTGACATATCAATAAAGAATCCCTTAACATATTCGATGTGTGAAATATTATACCGTGAACGGGGGATATAAAGTTTGTCGCGAAGGAAAAAGACGGTCCCTTTAAATTGTCAGCATGACGAATCGATATATAGTATGTATGTTCGCTTATGTCCGTCTGTAAATACGCGAAATAATGCCTCAGTTTTTGAGATATCGATCGAAAATTTTTCACATGTTCTTTTCTCACCAAGACGCTTCTCATTTGTTGCAACTGCTGATATTAGACCACTATAACATATAGCTGCCATACAAACTGAACGATTGGAATCAAGTACTTGTATGGAAAACTTTGTCATTTGACGAGTTATCTTCACGAAATTCGGCATGGATTAGTGTCTAAGGCAACGCTTCAATCTCCAAAGAAATTATTTAGATCGGACTACTATAGCATATAGCTGTCATACAAACTAACCAATCAAAATATTGTTCTTATATGGAAAACTTTTGTGTCTGTGAAGGGTATTCAATTTTTTTTTGTTTATTTTTACATTACAAATAGCAAAACAATCTTCAAGAACTTTACTATGGAAATATTAATGTAATATCACATATGCAAATAATACCATAAAACAATCGAACTTTATAACCCTAACATAAAAATATCTCAGCTCTCAATCTCTTACTGCGATTCATCCTGATTTGTCGCGGTCTTGCTGTGTGCTTTTTTAGTTTTTAATTTTTTTTGTTTTTAATTTTTTTTTGTTTTTCATTTTTTGTTCTTTTGTCAACCAGTTCGTTTATTTGTACGCACTCGTTGCACTCGTACTCGTCGAGTGAATACCGCTATTGTTGTTGATTCACCAAATGTACGAATGAATGTTGCTTAGCATGTGCCAACCAGGTTTGGTGGCTAGATCTAACCAAGCAAACAGCCGCAAATCGAGTCATTGAGATCGTTGCGAAGTTTTAAATCTCGTGCCGTCTACAAGCCAACCATCAGATGAAATTCTCATCTCGTCGTGCGTTGACGCCTTCAGTAGTAGTTGCCTTGCAAAACCTAAATAGTTATAGATTTGTAAAAACAAAAAAATTCCTACGAAACTGCGTCCATAACTGTACACTGTGAAAGAAAAATTTGTGATTGTTGTGTAATTTATACGGCGGCCTCGTAAAATACCAAGTAAAAAAAAAAAGAAAATACTAAAAGGAAACTCGCACTGAAGACAAAAGAGAGCATAAATATTTTTTGCTGTGATTTTTCGTTTATTAAGCAAGTGAAGATGTGGAAATTAGCAATTTACTTCGCCGCATTTCAATTAATATTCGCACAGAAAAGTGATATACGTAAGTTGTAATGTTTGTGTGTGTGAGCATGGACAGCAGATTTTACTAATTAAGTGATTTAGAAAAGGACGATATGAAAACACACAAGTGGTTGTTTGTATCTCTAAAAATTACGAGAATTGTAATTTAAAATCCAACGTAAAAGTAAAACTAGGATTTGTATATGAAACATTGGTACATACATATGTATGTGTATATTGTCACCTAAAATGCAAAATAATTTAACATTACTTTTCATAAGTTTACAGGCGAAGGTAAAACGATTTAAAAGAAATCACTCATATTGTGGCAAAACTTGAGTTTTGGTTACAAAATGGTTATGTATTGGTTATCACATATTGTAACAAAACTTGAGTTTTGGTTACAAAATGGTTATGTATTGGTTATTATAAAAATTTAAAATTTTTTTTGGATGATACGCTGTTTTATCTTTTAGGTGACGATATACTATGTATTTGTATATGTTTGATAATATTAACTTTTCGAAAAGTCAGAAAATACGATTAAGATATTAAGGGGGTATTCTAGTCTAGAAGCATGAATTTCAGGTAATTTTTAAAGTGTCGTAAAAAAAGGGAATTAATATTTTTACTATCCATTTTTTTATTAGTTATTTATTAATTTTAGAAAAGTACAGAAAAAAATTTAAAACTAAAAAAAGTAAAAAAATTCAAAAATTAAGAGCTGACGAAGTGGGGGGTCTCTAAAAATTTCCACGTGACCATGCCCATGATTTCAACCCTCCTAGTTATCTGAAACCAAAACAAAGATTATTAATCTAGAATAATGTCGCAATGGTCGGAACTACGGAAAAGTGGGAAACATTTTTTTTCACAAAATGGCGACTGCCTGAAAAAATTTTTTTTTTATTACTTTTTCTGTTAATTTCAAACTTTTTAAAAATAATAAAAATAAAAATTTAGGAATGGGGCTAGTTCCAACTATAGGCAAGCCTATAAAGAAGACTCTATAAAAATTTCAAGTAAATCGGTCCAGTAGAACCTGAGAAATCGTTCCGAAAAGTCAGTTTTGAGAAAAACGCGTTTAAAGTTTCGAGTTCCGGCCGAAACAGTTTGGATGCCGGGTCAGAAAAATGCTTATATCTCCGAAAATAATTTGAATTTTAAAAAATCTTCTTGTACACGTATTCTTGAATAGTTAAACTTTGAAAATATAAAAAAAATTTTGTGAACGTGTCTTGGCAAATAAAAAAGTCTTCCATATAGGGACTTGAGTTTAATAGGTCAGTTTGTTTGGCAACTATAGGCTATAGTGGGCCGATAATGACTATTCCGACAAATGAGCAGCTTCTTGGGCAGAAAACGTCGTGTGCAAAATTTCAATTTTACATCTGGCTAATTTTATATCAGGATATAAGAAATATTGATCAGTCTAAGCTTAGTTTGTATCTTCATAATACCCGCATATGTTCATTCCAAGAATATCCAGTATATTGCGCAAGTGTGTGTAAAAAATATATATACATAAAGGCTACTGTTGCAAGAAATATGTTCATATGTATCCCTGCTGCATGTATATATGTATAAAATAGTTGAAAAAAAAATTAGAACTGAAAATTTCGAAATTTATGCCAATGTAGCGAGCACAACGTTTCCAAAATTGGCTGCAATTAATTTGCAAGTGTGTGTGAAATGCAACCTTGACAAAATACATTTTTGTATAATATATGGTTGCAAGCCTAATTCTGGTTCTATTATGCATAGTGTACTTACACATACATGCGTAATAGAAATACTACTTTCAGAAAACTCAGCTGAAGCAGTTTTTGTCCGATCTTTTTTCGTATTTCAAAAACAGAACTTATTTATTACAACAACAAGCGGTGCATGTATTCACTTTTAATAAGTTATTGTAAAGATATGAATATTCATATTTTCATATTCACAAGCTGTGTGGCGGTTAAGAAATACTTGCGTATATGTAGGCTTAAGGGGCTACACCAGTGTGACATGGCAGCGTTCTAAACAGCGACCGCTCAGAGGGGCAAACATATATAAGTGAAACTTTAAACGCGTTTTTCTCGAAAGGAAATTTTTCAAAATTGCTGGCATCATAATTCAACGAGAAATTAATTGATCGTGTTCAAATTAAAACTGAGTATTTTTGAATACATTTACTATACAATGGCCTACGATATTTTTGATTGGTTGAAAATTGTCAATTTGGCATTAAAAAAACGACCATTTTTTCGTAAAAAAACAATTTTTTTTTTTAAATTACGCCATTTTCTTAATTTTTGATATTTTTCAAAGATCGTAGTTCATTGTATAGGAAATATATTTAAGTTTAATAAACTTTTCAAATTTTTTTGTTTCAGCTACTAATTCGACCGGAATCATGCCTGCAGTTGAGGCGCTTTTTTTCGGCACTTCCGCAGACAGCACATAACTCCGTTATTTTTCAATATTTTTGTAAAAAAAATTTAATATAGCTAAAAATACACTTTATTACGTCCATAGAACGTCGAAACATTCAATCGCCTAATTTTTCATGCGTCACACTGGTATAGCCCCTTAAAGCATAGACAGAGACGGTTAATTGTTACTTCACGAAATATTACTAAAAACTAGTCGCATATCTGAATTTGTGAAATTTGCTGGGAATATGTGTGTTTCTTTAATATTTTAATATATGCGAACATGAAATAAAAATAAAATTAATTATATATTGACCTAGTAAAATGTTAGAAGAAAACATTGGCTGCTTAAAGAAAAAAATAGCACGAAGGGCATAACGTTAGAATACGTCTTCATTAACCTAACCTAACTTTACTTGACCTTACTTGACTTAATCTAACCACACTTAGAATACACTAACAATATAGTTACCTCAATAGAAATGAAAATTCGAAACAAATGTGAAAAAAAATCACAAAACAAATCAATTATAGCTTCGAAAACAAAAAAGTAGCAAAGCTTATTCACAATTTTTGGCTCATACTAATTGATACAATTCAAATGGTGAAGACAAATCTATAAGTATGAAGGCATGTTTATGCGTATATATAAATATGTAAGTATATAAAGAAAACAAAATTTCAAGTTGAAGGTCTTTCAACGGTGGCTGCTTCCAAACGCCGCTAGTAACTAGATAGGTAAACAAGGAAAAGAAATACCAAAACTTAATTAATGTATCTGTACCGAAATCCACATTTAGTTTTTTATCTTTTACCAATAGAAGACCGGAAACAAAAGCACACATAATAAATAATATTTAAATAGAATGCCGTTAAGTGCTTTGCTTGCCAGACAGTCGGCAATATAGCGCAGCGAAATAGATTCAATGCTATATTAATTTTGTCGGCTGCGCATGCGTTGTCGCTTAACGTCAGCTAAAGCTTGCAGATCGTAATTAGCATAATCAACGGTCAAAGTGGACAGTTTAACAATTAGTGGACACATTCATGTATGCGTATATATATATATATTTCTGATATGTGTACGCAATTGTAAGCATTTAGTGTTTGCCTGTTTAAAAATATAGTCGTTATGTTTGCACCAAAGTACAATGAACCTTTTGCATGTTGGCTGGTAGAGCGGTGTTTTTATACTCTGCGTACATTAAGTTTGGCATAAAGTTTGTAAACAACAGCAGCGGAAACCCTAAAAAGTATGTGGTACATAAACGATCAGCGTGATGAGCTTTATATACGCAAACTAGTCTCTTAGTTATTGAGGGCTCGATCTCGAAATTTGGTATAGATTATTGCATAACATAGCGCTACAATCTCTGAGTATATTGTTTAGATCAGAGCTCTATAGCATATAGCTGCCATACAAACTGATCGGTCGAAATCAAGTCTTTGTATGGAAAACTTTTTTATTTAACGAGATATCTTCATAAAATCTAGTACAGATTATTGTATAGGATAGCGCTAGAATCTGTGAATATATTGTTCAGATCGGTCTATTATAACGGGTGATTTTTTTGAGGTTAGGATTTTCATGCATTAGTATTTGACAGATTACGTGGGATTTCAGACATGGTGTCAAAGAGAAAGATGCTCAGTATGCTTTGACATTTCATCATGAATAGACTTACTAACGAGCAACGCTTGCAAATCATTGAATTTTATTACCAAAATCAGTGTTCGGTTCGAAATGTGTTTCGCGCTTTTTATCGACAAATTTTGTTCAGCGATGAGGCTCATTTCTGGTTGAATGGCTACGTAAATAAGCAAAATTGCCGCATTTGGGGTGAAGAGCAACCAGAAGCCGTTCAAGAACTGCCCATGCATCCCGAAAAATGCACTGTTTGGTGTGGTTTGTACGCTGGTGGAATCATTGGACCGTATTTTTTCAAAGATGCTGTTGGACGCAACGTTACGGTGAATGGCGATCGCTATCGTTCGATGCTAACAAACTTTTTGTTGCCAAAAATGGAAGAACTGAACTTGGTTGACATGTGGTTTCAACAAGATGGCGCTACATGCCACACAGCTCGCGATTCTATTGCCATTTTGAGGGAAAACTTCGGACAACAATTCATCTCAAGAAATGGACCCGTAAGTTGGCCACCAAGATCATGCGATTTAACGCCTTTAGACTATTTTTTGTGGGGCTACGTCAAGTCTAAAGTCTACAGAAATAAGCCAGCAACTATTCCAGCTTTGGAAGACAACATTTCCGAAGAAATTCGGGCTATTCCGGCCGAAATGCTCGAAAAAGTTGCCCAAAATTGGACTTTCCGAATGGACCACCTAAGACGCAGCCGCGGTCAACATTTAAATGAAATTATCTTCAAAAAGTAAATGTCATGAACCAATCTAACGTTTCAAATAAAGAACCGATGAGATTTTGCAAATTTTATGCGTTTTTTTTTTAAAAAAAGTTATCAAGCTCTTAAAAAATCACCCTTTATCATATAGCTGTCATACAAACTGATTAAAATACTTCTTTAATTGTGAATTAAAGCAAACAAGCTTCTTTGATCAACTTTCGACCTACTAATCATTATTATATAACTGAGTACATATGTACATATCTATATACATATAATTATTATGATGTGAACGAAACTAGTACTTAATTAAAATATTCTATTATCTTGCATTTAATATGAACCCTAAGGCCACATACTAAAACTACTATATTTTTACCATAAAGCAACTGATATTTTCTGTTTTACTTTGTTCTGCGAATTGTCAGACTTTGGTCACATAAAAACGTTATGTATGTACTTATATATAATTATATACCATACATGTGTATGCTTGTATTTTTATGGTGATAATAGTGCTTAATGCCATACTTTGACTCGATTCAACTTTTCAGCTGACTAAGTTGAATTGTTATTGTTGTTGTAATGTTAGCCTAATTTAAAGGTAATTCTTTTATTTTATTTATTAACAGCCGAGTATATCAAACAATGTCGACGAGGTGACCCGCAATTAATCGAGTGCTTTAAAGGTTCATTGGAGCATTTGAGGCCGTATTTGTCGCGAGGCATTCCTGAAATCGAGGTGCGTAAAATTATGCAAATAAGAAAAATTCTAAAGAAAAAATCTAAAAAAATATTCCAAAAAAAATATTCTAAAAAAAAATCTAAAAATATGTTCCAAAAAAAAAATTCTAAAAAAAAAATAATATTCCAAAAAAAAATCTAAAAAATAAAAAAAAATATTCTAAACAAAATTCTGAAAAAAGTATACTATTAAAGACAAAAAGTAATTTAAAAAGAAAATTCTAAAAAATAGTTTTAAAAAAATATTCAAAAACAAAAATCAAAAAAAAAAAATATTCTTAAAAAAAAAATTCTAACAAAATACTAAAAAAAAAATATTCCAAAAAAAAAATTTTTTAAAAATATACTATTAAAGACAAAAAGTAATTTGAAAAGAAAATTCTAAAAAATAGTTCTAAAAAAGTCTAAAAAAATATTCAAAAACAAAACTCTAAAAAAAAAATATTCTTAAAAAAAAATTCTAACAAAATACTAAAAAAAAAAATATTCCAAAAACAAAATTAAAAAAAAAATACACTATTAAAGACAAAAAGTAATTAAAAAAAATTCTAAAAAATAGTTCTAAAACAATCTATAAAAATATTCCAAAAAAAAATATTCTTAAAAAAAAAAATCTAAAAAACTATTCCAAAAAAAAACTAAAAAAAATATACTATTAAAGACAAAAAGTTTTTAAATTACTAGTTTAAAAATTCTAAAAAATAGTTCTAAAGAAATACAAAAAAAGTCTAAAAAATATACTCTAAAAATAAAATAAATAAATTCTAAAACAAAGATTAAAGTACGTATTATAGCAATGTTCCATTTTATATATTTAATACAATCTCCAAGATTCAAAGTTACAATAAATTTTCTTGAAGCTTCTTTGAAATATCGATTATTATGCAAAACTCTTGCAATATTAATATTTTTTGTTTGGAAAAAATTACATATATTTTAATGCAACAAAGTTTTGTGTGCCACTAACGGCAGTTGCACACCCGTGGCACACATACACATGCCTTGCAGCAGCCAGCTAAAATCACTACAAAAAGCAATAAAGTAAAATTGTGTGTGCACACTGTCGTTTGTATTATTGACACACAAGCACAAACAACTTATTCCGCTCGCCCGGTCAGGCGGATAGGAAATTATGCAACTCTCTTGAGTGGCGAGGGAAATGCAAAAAAAAAAACAACAACACACAAACAAAGTGACTGAATAATTGCTGAATGTGGGCTAAAGCCAACAAATGTAACTGGCTGCCTGTTTGCACAGACGATTGCACAGTTGAACGGTGTTTATGGTGGCGTCATCGTCATCTCAAGCGATATTTCATTTATTTACTTTGATGCCATTTTCTTTTATGCACACTAAATCATCGCATTCGCACACTGTACCTTTTTCCAGAAATTGTTGAGTGATTTCGTTTGCTTTCATAATACCGGTTTTTCCAGTAACACCGTTCGCAGCTATGCAATTTACACGTTTGCACGCTTGCAATGTTGCAAGCGCAATTTCTTTAGCTGCAGTTTTTTTGTTGCACATCGGCTTGTTTTTGCACCGCCGTCGGTAATGAAAATGATGCCAATGAATTGCCACTCTTGTGTCGCGCAGGAAAATGGTATTGTACTGTGTACTCGGATTTGAGTAACGGTAATTTTGATGTTAAATACATTATACAACTATTTATACAACTAAAGGGTGATTCATTTCGTGGTTCACTACTTTTTTAAAGAAAAAAAAAAAAACACACAAAGTTCAAATTTAATGGGGGAATGTTTATTTTTCATTCGAAAGAACATTGTTTGGCATTTATTTTTTGAAGATTATTTCCCTTTCAAATATTGGCCGCGGATATGTTTCAGATGATCCATCCGTTGAGTTCAATTTTCGATGGCTCGTTCGAGCATTTCGACTGATAACTGTCGAATGACACGCGTGATGTTTTGCTCCAAGGCTTGAATCTAAGCGGGATTGTCTGGTGTGTAGCGGTGTGTAACGGTGTGATATCACACGATCTTGTTGACCAATCGACCGGCCCAAAACGTCAAATTATCTGCTCACCAAAGTGCTTTTCTCAATAAATCCACTTTTTTTGATACGATGTGTGGGAAGAAACGTTGTTGAAACCAAATGTCGCCGAGATCACGGGCTTCAATTTAAGATATCAAATAGTCGGTTATCATGGTGCAATAACGGTCGGCGTTGACGGTTTCGTTCTCACCGGTATCATTTTTGAAGAAATATGGACCGATGATTCCACTGGTCCACAAACCACATAAAACCGTTATTTGTTCTGGATGAATGACAGCTCTTGAATCTCTTCAGGTTTGCTCTTTGTCCACAATGTGGAAATTTGCTTGTTTACATACCCATTGAGCCAGAAATGGGCCTCATCGCTGAACAAAATGTGGCTCGAAAACATCGAATCTTCATGGAACTTATCCAAAAATTTCCAATTTTAAAAAAAAGCGAAGGCGGAAAGTATTTAAAAGGGAAGGTCGAGCGACTAAAAAAGTTTTCCAAATTTCCCCAAAAGCCCATTTTTTTACCCCTTTTCCAAATCTTTTTTAAAATTCTCGAAACGTAAAACGCGCCAAGGTTTTAAAAGGTTTTATACGTCAGTTCGAGTAGAATCGGGTTTTCTGGAAAATACTGCGGCAGCTTGAAGGGTCGCTGCGGTTTAGATAGATAATAGATCTCGGTGCCCACTCCATCAGCCATTTTTGATCGGTCCATGTAAATTTTGAAAGCTTCGATCCCCTGCAAAATCCACCCTCTTTTAGTATAACTTAAACCCTTTTCTCCCAGATATTCTATTTTATGGAGTGACTCCTTGCCTATCGATATTGATTATTGATATTATTGACAGTGGTTCTTTGTGCTGCCGTTATGCAGAGTGTAGCGAGCAGCGAGCCGCTGGTTTTGTAAAAGATATATTCGACAAAAATTTAATTATTTTATAATCCGCCCATGTGTTACCTTGTATCAAGTAGCCTCTAAGAGATCTATTAAA
>CM050325.1:82578861-82655654 GCA_027475135.1 Bactrocera correcta | reverse complement strand
ATCGCTACGCACATTCGAGGCTATTCCGGAGCTTAACTTTAACAACTGTTTCGAGGATTGAACGAAACGTTGGCACAAGTATATTGGGGTTAATTGGGATTACTTTGATGGTGACAACGAAGAATTTCAAAATTATGACTAAAGTCTTATTATATTTTGCTCAGAGTAGTATACTTACTTTTTTTAGCTCAACATAAAGTACCGACCACCGTTTCATCTTAAGTTGAAATAAAACAACTATTTCCTTAAAAATATAATTTTATTTGAGTACACTTCCAAAACATATGTATACTTAGGTACATAAATACAAACATTTTTATTTCAAATAAATTTAAATTTTACAAATTAGCAAAAATGAAGTTTGTATGCCATACATGTATTTATACTCTAATCAAATATTTTTTAATACTTAAAAATTTTTATTACATTTTCGTATAGAAAAATAAGTAGTAATAAAAATTTCCAGACATGACTTGGTAATTAAAATTCAAAAAAAAAATTTTAAGTAAAATTTCAATAAAAAAGGCTTTTGTGCTCAAAGCAACTCAAAATATGGTAGAAAGTGCGTGTTACACCGCCAGCGGTGCAAGCTTTTCTAACAGTAACAACAAATCTTTACATAAAGGGTGATTTTTTAAGAGCTTGATAACTTTTTTTAAAAAAAAAAACGCATAAAATTTGCAAAATCTCATCGGTTCTTTATTTGAAACGTTAGATTGGTTCATGACATTTACTTTTTGAAGATAATTTCATTTAAATGTTGACCGCGGCTGCGTCTTAGGTGGTCCATTCGGAAAGTCCAATTTTGGGCAACTTTTTCGAGCATTTCGGCCGGAATAGCCCGAATTTCTTCGGAAATGTTGTCTTCCAAAGCTGGAATAGTTGCTGGCTTATTTCTGTAGACTTTAGACTTGACGTAGCCCCACAAAAAATAGTCTAAAGGCGTTAAATCGCATGATCTTGGTGGCCAACTTACGGGTCCATTTCTTGAGATGAATTGTTGTCCGAAGTTTTCCCTCAAAATGGCAATAGAATCGCGAGCTGTGTGGCATGTAGCGCCATCTTGTTGAAACCACATGTCAACCAAGTTCAGTTCTTCCATTTTTGGCAACAAAAAGTTTGTTAGCATCGAACGATAGCGATCGCCATTCACCGTAACGTTGCGTCCAACAGCATCTTTGAAAAAATACGGTCCAATGATTCCACCAGCGTACAAACCACACCAAACAGTGCATTTTTCGGGATGCATGGGCAGTTCTTGAACGGCTTCTGGTTGCTCTTCACCCCAAATGCGGCAATTTTGCTTATTTACGTAGCCATTCAACCAGAAATGAGCCTCATCGCTGAACAAAATTTGTCGAAAAAAAAGCGGATTTTCTGCCAACTTTTCTAGGGCCCATTCACTGAAAATTCGACGTTGTGGCAGATCGTTCGGCTTCAGTTCTTGCACGAGCTGTATTTTATACGGTTTTACACCAAGATCTTTGCGTAAAATCTTCCATGTGGTCGAATAACACAAACCCAATTGCTGCGAACGGCGACGAATCGACATTTCACGGTCTTCAGCCACACTCTCAGAAACAGACGCAATATTCTCTTCTGTACGCACTGTACGCATTCGTGTGGTTGGTTTAATGTCCAATAAAGTAAACTGAGTGCGAAACTTGGTCACAATCGCATTAATTGTTTGCTCACTTGGTCGATTATGTAGACCATAAATCGGACGTAAAGCGCGAAACACATTTCGAACCGAACACTGATTTTGGTAATAAAATTCAATGATTTGCAAGCGTTGCTCGTTAGTAAGTCTATTCATGATGAAATGTCAAAGCATACTGAGCATCTTTCTCTTTGACACCATGTCTGAAATCCCACGTAATCTGTCAAATACTAATGCATGAAAATCCTAACCTCAAAAAAATCACCCGTTATTTTAAAAGCTTGAAGCTGCTTTTTCGGTTTTTTCATCGTATTTATATATAAAATTATATGTACAATATATGTATGTATGTATGTACATATGTAAGTTTGTGTATATAAAACATTGTATCAGATCCTTATAGGCTTCAGTAGCTGAGTATTATGTACAATCTCAATTAGTTCAACTTAAAGTGCAAGTTTTCGAGTAGACAAATCGCCATCAAACTGTTCAGCTCCTCAGTTCTTCAGTTTGTGACCATTACAGCTAGCAGCGACAGTCCTTAATGCAACCCATTAGGTGGGACTGTTTGGTGCGGCTTAGCACGTAGATGTACGGGTCGAAGGTGAAATTCAATGCCGTCAGCACATCGGCCAAAATGAAGAAAGGATGCGCCTTCGGCACACGGTTCGGTAGAATAGCCATGGGTATGGCTATCTGCGAAGCAAAAGAAAAAATAAAAAAATTGTATGACAAGTATGTAAGACACATTTAATTGCTACATTGAGGTCAATGGTTGTTTATTCAATTGAGCGCGCTCAAGGCGCCCGGCGCACGGCGCACGCTTACCATTTGCGGCATCCAACAGATCACGAAGGAGATGCTGAGAAACGCCATCAGTTTGGCGAATTTAATCTCATCGGGGGACGTATTGGCTGTCACGGTGCCACTATTGCTGCGGTGATACAGTGACGAACCGCTGCTGCTCGATTTGCCCTCAATCCACTGTATGCTGCCCTTCTCACGTTGCAGCGTGTCGTAGTGGATGTGACGTTTGCTGGCACGCTTGCGGCTGATTACACATAGAGCATGCATCACGAACAAATTACAAGCAACAATTACGACGCACAAAAGGGTGCCTGCAATGTGTAAAGAAATAAAAATAAACCAACAGACAATTGGCGGATTAGTTGGGGAGCAAGCGCGAGGTCGATCGCTTATCAAATAATTGCCACTTTATTGATTTCGTATTGATTTCTAATTATGGATATTTATTATGTGGCTAAAGTAATTGAATGTGAATTTATCAAATTTTAATTGCTTCTTTATTTGTACACTGGAAATGAAAGAGTTAGATGGAATCAAAAATTCTGTTATCTGAGAGGTGGGCGTGTTTATTGTCCGATTACGTCCATTTTCGTACTGTGACATAGGTATATGTGAAGAATGTTACGTTTTAAATTTTGTCGAAATCAGTCGGTCGGGTCTCGAGCGCATTTAGTTATTGATTTATCGTGTTTTAGTCGTTTTTAACAGTACTTTTATATGGGAATAAGCCGAATTATCTTTCGATTTCATCCTGTTGGTAGGAGTTCTTCTAATTTTTGCGCGGGGCTAATATGGTTGTTGTAGCTTTTTTGGCTTAGGAGATATGTACATTAAATTTATCAGAGGGCGGGGCCACGTCCACATTTTAAAACCCTTTTTTGCCCGCAGATGGTCCTTTCTACTGTGATGCCATGCTTTAGGGTTTATATCTTAATTTAGTTTGGTACTTTATTTTTTTTTGGATTTGTGGTACGTCAGACAGTCCCCCGCATTTCAACACGTCTCGCCATCCTGATCATTTAAGTATGTATAACCCTGTATCTGGCTCGATCAGTTTAAGGTGATACATGCGACCGTTAGATAAACAAACCTCTGGAGCAACAATTTCAGACTGGATTTTGTATCAAAGTAAACCCAAAAAAAAAAAAAAAAAACAAAAAATGGCGGTGACGTTTACGTCCTGATCGAGTTCGATTGGTCTAAGTAATATTTATATTCATCCTTTATTATACCCTGAACAGGGTATATTAAGTTTGTCACGATGTTTGTAACACCCAGAAGGAAGCGCCGAAGACCCTATAAAGTATATATATAAATGATCAGTATGTTGAGCTGAGTCGATTTAGCCGTGTCCGTCTGTCTGTCCATCCGTCTGTCTGTATATATACGAACTAGTCCCTCGGTTTTTAAGATATCGTTTTGAAATTTTGAAAACGTCATTTTCTCTTCAAGAAGCTGCTCATTTGTCGGAAAGGCCGATATCGGACCACTATAACATATAGCTGCCATACAAACTGAACGATCGGACTCAAGTTCTTGTATGGACAACTTTCACATTTGACAAGATATATTCACGAAATTTGGTGTATATTATTTTCTAAGGCAACAATGTAATCTCCGAAGAAATTGTTCAGATCGGTTGACCATAACATATAGCTGCCATACATAGTTACTAACAGAAATGCACCTGTGAAGGGTAATTAGCTTCGGTGGAACCGAAGTTAACGTTTTTTCTTGTTTTTACCATCAGTTCATTCAAACTGCTATATAATCTTTAATGTTCTATGTTCGAAGAGTAGAAACTTTCTGAAAGTTTTCTTGGACCCAGCAGTCTATTAACATATTATTGCTCACAATTCTTCAGTCCAAAACAGTTAATTATAATTGAGTTCGAACTGCAAATAGTCTTCTGTGTTGCTAAATCAAGCAAATTATATATATCTACCGGATTTACGTCTTCGAAACTGTGTCTTTACAATACGATAATCTTTTGGTTTCTAAAAAGAATAGTTCCCCACATATTCCACACTCTTCATTTCTTCCATCGATCCATTTTTGTCAACAGTTTCTTTTGCAGAATGATGAACGATAAGCAAACTCAAATTGGGGGTAATAGAGGTTTCCAGCCAATAAATTCAAGCATGAAAAACGTGTCTCTTGCTCCTAAATTTACAAGTATGAGTTTTGTCTGTATTACTTTCACATTCATTATAGTTCTTGACTTAACTCCCTATGGTAATTTTATTTAACTGTTGTCCTTATAAAGAACAGCAGCTTATCCGAAATGTAGTATTACTTTTACATACCAAAAAATTTAAAATGGCGTTTAAACAAGTCTTAAAATTATGTATTTTTAATAAGCCAAGTGAAGAAACTAACCAAAAGACATAAACAACACGGAGTATGTTTTATTCCAAAATCCCTCAGCATCGCGGTAACGCAAGCATTTCGGATTTGTTGGGTTACTCTCATCGATGTAGGCGCCAAAGCCGGTGAAGGGCAAAAACGTGACGACAACCGCAATAAACACCAATATATTGATGGTTTTACGCACAAGCGCGTACGTGATGTGCTGCAGTGTACAGTTATAGGAGAAGAGAAAGAGCAAACAAAATTAGACAATAAGAATAATTAAATTTCGTTTATAAATATTATTGGGTAATAATTTTTGAACATATTCGGCACACAGGCTTCTTACTAAATTTTTGAACGTTAAAAATACTGAAGATTTAATAATTTTGTGGGGCTTTAAATCATTTTAAGAATGTTGTGTCACATTTCATACGAACCTTATGGTAAATGAATGGTCTAGCTAGCGCCATAAAACGTTCAATCGCCATCACTGCCGCAATGCAACCGGAACTGAGTCCGAAGAAGCGACACAAAACTTTCAACGTGCAATCCCAACGCACGTAGGCCTTGAACTCATCCTCGGGAACATGTATTTTAAGCATTAACGTTGTTAATATGCCGAGCAGGCCGATAAGGTTATTCGACACCAAGCAACTGCAAAAAGAAAGAGTGTGAAGTTAAATATTGCTGCTTAAGGGATTATATGGGTTTACGGATTTCTAAAAAATCGATTTTTTTTTTTTATTATCTTATTAAATTCCATAACACCTCTAGAATATTGTCCCAAACTTTCAAGTGGATCCGAGTAATAGTTTCGCAGATACAGCCTTGAGTACTTGGGGGCTCGAGGCTAGCTAAGTACGCCGTCCTTAAATTCCTCCAGCGTTCTTCTCGAAACAGTGTTTTTAAAGTCGGTTGTCAAGATTTCTCGAGAACTACTAAACCGATCTTCATGAAATTTTACACAGGTCTTTGCGATACAATTCATAAAGACTTGGATGAAGAATTCTTTTTCAACTATTTAATAAAAAAATGTCGCGAAACTTTTCACAAAAATTTTCATTTTTTTTTGTTTCGTACAAGTTCTAAGTTAAGGTTTTAACTGTACGTGGCAAATTTTTTTGTTAGTAGTGTACATATGTAATAATAAAAAATTCCAATAAAATATTTAGTTTTTAATATGAGAAAAAAATTGTTGAAAACGTCTGTTTTTTCCCCGGGAGGAACCCATGTAATGCGTTTAAGATTTTTAATTCCTAAACTGCCAGGCTTTTGCTTGATAACTTTTTATCTGGAAATACCATCATCTCCGCCTATTTCATTCAATGTTCGCCGTCTGATACAATTTTACTACTTTCACGCTCGTTTATTGTGTAAACAGGTTTGCATGCGTGTGGTGAAAACATATAAATTCAGAATGTTACTTGACTAATGTCTCGTTTAGACACGCATGCTGCTAAATATAGATATATATGCAAATAGCTCAATATTTCCAGTCAATTTTTATTAGAAATCAGCGATGACTTGTGTGTTTACTCACATACGCATACGCGTGGCTATAAAATATCGCCTTAACAGCTTAAATACATTAATGTTTCTTTTGCTGGCTTCATACCATCAAAGGGGCTAACGACTCAAATAAATACAAAAGTTCAGACTGTTTTTCAATGCGCAAAATGAAAAGGAAAGCCGCTTATGATTCATTTGAATAAAATATGAATGGCGTAAATGCAATGGATTTAAGCTACAAATTCAATCTGATAACATCAATACGAAGATAATATAATTTTCCTAGTTACTTTTGACATTGACATCTACCCTGTCTATTGCTGTTGTTTGTAAATCTTTTTATGAATGAATATTACTTTCATGTTTGACGGCTTTGCGTATATGTTCTTCCGTTTCCGTTCTAAAAATAAACTACTTTTTCACTAATAACAGTAAAAACTATACATCTACATATGTATTTCACTAATAACATCACGATTTTTTTTTTGGGATTTCGGTGTTCATGTTCAATGTGTGATTCTAGACATTTGAAAACACTGGATTTTTGATTCTTAGCTCTTAAAGTTTGATTTTTCCTGATACAAGTTAGCCTGATTTTTGGCGTTGGAGAAACTAAAATTTAATATGCAGAACTCAGACCTAAAAGTCGTGTCGATTGGGGTCATTTTTTTGTATCCTGAATAGAGTATATTAAGTTTGACACGATTTTTCCCCCAGAAGCAAACGTCGAAGATCATATAAAATGCAATACATAGTATATATATACAAGGTTTGACAATTAAGTAATGATACTGATTTTATTGCCGCGCTTGTGGTAAACCTGTGACCTTGAAATACCCTTTCTCTTTTTCAGGCATCCCTCCCCTCTCCATTGATGTATGTACCATCGCTCTAGCTTGTTTAGTTCGTCTGCTGCGTTAAGTTGAGTAGACGTGTGTTTGTAGTGCTCGTCACGAAAGTGGAAAAACGAAATCAAGAGCAACGCGTCGCGATAAAATTTTGCGCCAGATTAGGCGAAACAGCTTCGAAAGCGTACGTGATAGTGCTCTTAAAAACCGGAAACCAAACGCCAAAGCTCACAATGGTTGTCACCGCGCGCCCCCCGCCCGAAAAAAGCTCGCATGAGCAAGTCGAAGGTGGAAACGATGATTATTGCCTTTTTTGATGGCCGTGGAATCGTCCTAAAAGAATTCGTTCCATCGGAGAAAACTGTGAATCAAGTCTACTATTGCCAAGTACTCGAAAGATTGTGAAAACGAGTCAACAGGGTGCGTCCAGACATCGCTCGTAACTGGATCCTTCATCACGACAATGCGCCGTGCCACACCGCCCTCAGCGTGTCCCAGTATTTGGCCTCTAAAGGGATTGCCGTGTTGCAACAGCCGCCTTATTCGCCCGACACGTCACCCTGTGACTTTTTTTATTTCCTAAAACAAAATCGGTGGTCAAAGGAACCCTTTTTGAGTTGATTACGGACATCCAGGCGGCCGTGACGAGGGTACTCGCGGACATCCCAGTCGAAGCGTTCCAGAAATGTTACGAAGCATGGAAAACACGCTGGAATCGCTGTATAGCTGCCCAAGGGGACTACTTTGAAGGGGTGGCAGAGTTGTAGAATAATTTTGAAATATACGGTTTTTATGGAATCAGTCTCATTACTTAATTGTTATACCTCGTAGACTGTATCAGCGAGATGACCAGAGTCTTTTTAGCTACGTCAGTCTGTCTGTCTGTATATACGTGAACTAACCCCTCAATGTTTGAGGTATTGGTCTTTTTATTTCAAGATACTGTTAATTTGTCCTGTATAGCCCTGACATACAAACTGAACAATCAAAATA
This sequence comes from Bactrocera correcta, assembly GCA_027475135.1. Classification (NCBI taxonomy): domain Eukaryota; kingdom Metazoa; phylum Arthropoda; class Insecta; order Diptera; family Tephritidae; genus Bactrocera; species Bactrocera correcta. The sequence goes on along the minus strand of CM050325.1, from coordinate 82,647,485 downwards.
CATATTATATAATACAAAAATAGACAAGAGCATAGGGTTAAGCATCTATTCGGATGGCTAGATAACTGAATGCATGGCGGTGTCTTTCCTGTAAGACTAGATACATAAATCACCTTCCAACTTTCAGACCAATGTAGTGTTTTCCCAAGCGAACTACTAAATTGTGGTCGCTCAATTCAATCATCTCCATCAGTTTATCTTTACATGTGTTCTTCATGTTTTGCAAATAGTTCTCTATACAACCGCATACTAGTTTTAAGCTGATCATAAATCGAATTTCAGCAAACCAATAATAAGAAAAATTTTGGTAAAATTAAATTTTTTTTTAAATGCCTACATTTTGAAAATTTTTTGATGGGTTTGGATCGTCGCTGCCAGCAATGTTTTCTAGTATAGAATTGTTTAAGTGTTCTCCTCAGAAAAGGCCAGAATCATTGCAGAAAATTTAATTTTTTCTTTAAATATTGGTTTTATATTTTGAGTTGTGAAGAAATTCCTAAACATACGAGTAAATAAGTGGGTAGTAAGTGAGTTTTTTTCCAAAACTTTTCTTAGAAAAAGCTCACGGGGTAGTCAATTAGTTTATTATTTATAAAGGTTAGCAACATACTTCTAAAGTTAAGAGAAATAGTTTAAAGTCATACCTATTTTGTCATTCGCTTTTATACAGTTTATTAAATGTTCTTCTTGTCCCTTTTGCCTCCTGTTTTCGAAATAATTTCCAAAAAAACTCAACTTTAAACTTCCTTGACTTCCATACTATTGAGAGTGTACACATACGAGAATTAACTATATATGTACGGCTGTCAAAGCTTTCTATGCTATTATGTACATACAAATATCAGAACATATGTATGTACTTACGTACGGTATATGTTCACACCTGTATGCTTTTGATGTTTAATTGCCGAAAGCCGACAATTCTGACTTCTCACCATTTAGAGTGTGTGTATGTGTATTACATACAGCTCCTCGTAGATGTTTTTGTAAACGCATTTGTGTAAACATAAATACACATATATATATATATGTATATCGATGCATACAAACACATCTACACATGTATATATTGCTCGTTTATTACAAATACAAAACTGTATACCTTGAACTTGTGCCTCTTCCTGTATTCACAAAAGTACGCGAGTATGAACGCACATTTAGAGTACATACATACCTAATGTATATACACGTGCATAAATATATTTTAATGTGGCATGTTCAATGTACTTTGATAATGAGGGAATTAGTTATCAACAAGACTGCTCATAAGCTCTTCCGGTCAGCGGAATATCTCTCATAATGAACATACTTATTTAAGGCTCTGGTAAAAAAATCGAAAAAAAAATATTAAAAAAAAAATTGAAGAAGAAGAAATTTGTAAACATTGTTACGGTTTTTGAGAAAAAAAAATCAGAAAATGTAAATTTTATATTTTTTCCTTTGGCAAATTAACCTACAACCCTGATATGCAGTATATTTGTAAGAGATTGTTATCGTACCAAAATGTATATATATACATATATATGTATGTATGTATATATACATATTTTCAGTTACAAATAAAACCGTTTTCGATTGTTTTAAGGCCGGGTAATTCATCATCATTGGCAAGTGCGTGTGCTGGCGATGCATAAAATTTTACTGCATTAACGCGTATTTACATGTAAATGAATTGATTGAATACGCATTTGTGCGGTAGGTAGAAAATTCGCTTCATAGCTTTCGGTTAACAAAATCAACAAAGGGAGATGGAGAGAGAAAGCGTATAAGAGAGAGAGAGAGAGAAGGGAAGAGGCTGGTGTTCCCAAAATGCCGCAAGCAAGCTAATAATAATATTTAAAGAGTCAGCAAAATATTGAAATAAATCTGTAAAGCAAATATTTTTTTAATTTTCCTTAAAGTTTGTTAGGCACAAACCAAAATCACTTTTGTAATGAGTAATCAAATGATATTGATTACTTACACGTGTCTATACCAAAAAAATAGGAATAAGAAGCAATTAGCGGAACACTTCAAACCTTTCTTCCTAGAATTTTGTTATTTTCTTTACTACCTTACATTAATGGTAGTATGATATTTGTAAGCACTAAAATGTTGCCAATACATTTATTCGTTGTTTCAAGGTTCATTTGAGTTTGTTTGTTCAGCTAATCCTAACCTAGATATTGTTACGCTGTTAATGAGTACTTTTCTGGCAACTTTCTTATAATTTTAATATTTATACAAAATAAAGCAAGAAGTGGCTGTTTAGTTGTGAACAAATTGGTTCTCAGTCTTGACCTCACTTGCAGATATAATTTCTCAACTACTTTAATCTTTGAATTAAACTTAAAGGACAATTTCGACTCCCTTTTTAACTACTAAAAACTATTTGCAGCCTTTTATTTGAACAAAAAATATTTAACTTGACTACGCTAGATATAGTTTTTGATATTTTAACCTAGAAAAATAACTTCGAGAGTCCACTTAAAATTGATCCTTGAATTCTTCACACTTTTTATACTTTCGCAGCACTCCCGAACTAATCACGATCTTGCTGTAACTCAAACAAGGATTACAATTTGACTTACATTTGTTATAGTAAAATAGGAAGTCCTCTTTTGTGCACGCTTCGAATCAGAATAGGACCGCTGTAGTGTTCTTTAAATACACTTATACTCAGACAGGTCCATTAAAATTGCGAGAGATAGCAGAGGATCTCAACATCTCTTATGGTTCAACTCAACGTAGCTGAGTACCAAACATTCTCCAACGCTTACAGGAAAAAGTTAACGTGTTGTTTGATGAATATTTAATACCACAGTGCTATATAGTAAAGGGGTTTTCAGTAAGAGCATTTTCATGGCCCCCACGGGCACGATTGCAGAAGTCTAGACACTGAACGCAGTTTTCGACGGTTTTCAAGCTTAAATCGGCAGACACTGTTGCAATTTCATGCCCGATATTCGTACGAAGTTCATCTATCGTCGCTGCCTTGTCGGCATAGACCACAGACTTGACATAGCTTCACAGGACATAATATAACGGCGTCAAATCGCACGACTGAGGCGGCCAATTGACTGGGCGACTTCGTGAGATAAAATGTTCACCAAACTTGGTTTTTTAATCGATTGTGGCCTTCTCTGTGTGGTTTCGTCAATATGATTTTGTAAGGATGTAGGCCAAGATATTTTCGCAAAGTTCGGCATAACGTCGTCGCAGAGATGCCCAAAGCTTGAGAAGTGTGAGAGACTGATTTGGGTTTCTTCAATTTGGATGCGCTGGCGACACCACGGGCACTTTGTCTCACTGCCACGGGAACATTTTGTACTGTGTCTGTGGATTCAAACTTTTCTACTTGACTCTTAATTGTTGATCTGACAGAACGATTATGGCGACCATAAATTAGACGTAACGTTCTTAAAGTTGAGGCCACTGACTCCGAATTTTGGTAATAAATTTTAATGATTTTGGCTCGTTGTAGAATCGTATATCTTTCCATGATGAAATGACAAAGCTTACTGAAGAGAAATGTTAAAAAAGCGGGAAATCTATTCGATCTACTTTTGAAGCTGCCTACTGAAAAGCCCGTTAGTTTTAAAACTATTAAAAAACTTGATAGTCAAACGAGCGACCTCTTCCATGTATAGACGAAATATCACATCGCACGAACAAATCCATCTGTTTCAACTTAAGACATAGTTGATTTCGTCCCCAATATTAATACGAGTATAATCGTATAGCGGATCGCTGTGCTCTATTCTTCCACATTATATACATATACATACGAGGTGTGTTCAAAAAGTATCGCGAATCGTAACTGACAGTTTTCTTCGATTGCAGGGGCGTGGTGCATCATGAGTTCCTACCACAGGAAAGAACGGTCAATAAGGAATATTACCTGCAAGTTATGCGCAATTTGCGCCCGGATTTGTGGAAGAACAAAAATTGGCTTTTGCACCACTATAACGCCCCTGCTCACACACATCGTTGCTTTTTGCGCGAGTTTTTGGCCAAAAACAACACACTAATGATGCCGCAACCACCGTATTCCCCAGATCTGGCCCCCTGTGACTTTTTCTTGTTCCCTAAACTGAAGAGGCCCATGAAAGGACGACGTTACGCTTCTCTTGACGAGATAAAGACAGCATCGAAGGAGGAACTGAAGGAGATAAAAAAAATGATTTTTTGAAGTGCTTCGAAGATTGGAAAAACCGTTGGCACAAGTGTATAATATCTCATGGAGATTACTTTGAAGGGGAAAAAAAAGATATTCATGAATAAATAAATAATTTTTGAAAAAAACACAAAATTCGCGATACTTTTTGAACACACCTCGTATATGTATATAATTATATAATATATAATATTGACTATAAAATAGTTTTAATGAATGTACGACATGCTTTTTGGAAGTTAACTGAGCCATAACTCGTATAAAATCCCGCATGCAGAGCCTCAATTAATGACTTCGCTAATTCTCATTTTATATGAATTACACGATCTCATTAATGAACAGCAACTTTGTTAATTTTTGGTCAACAAGTGTGTGACGTTACCATACTTATATGTATGCAGTATGACTCAATATACCTACATATAAGTGTATTATGTATGTCTGTATGTATAACAGGTAATAAGCATGCCTTTTTTCATATCAACAATGCTAATATGAGTGTTTATATTAGAGCAGGACTTTTTATAAAAGCCGGAATTATTCTGAAACCGTTTACTAAGAAACTATGATTGAAAAAATTTAAACAAGCAAAATTGCACAGAATGCTCCGTGGAACAAATCCCACATACGCGATTTTTCCGCTTTTTTTTTTGAATTTATCAATCCCCTATTATAGAAACATACGTTCTAATGGTTGGTTTTCTATAACACACATATCTTGAATATGTTTTTTTCTTATCACCGTGTTATTAATGTCTATCATATTGTCTAGTCGAGACAAACCATCTCTGGACTTCAATTCATTATCAGATTTGAAACATATTTCACTGGATTCAGTTTCTGTTGAGTTATGAAATCAATTCCTTTACTCAACTTTTATATAAATCTCTGACTTGATTAGCTTTCGGTGTTAAAAAAACGTTAAGTGAATCATCTCTTGTGCAACTAGTAAATAATATAAAAACATAAACTAAGTGACACTTATAAGCTCATCGATTAATCGCATAAAATACTTCTAACTCTGGAGTGATGGCTAATACGCAATTCAATAAGTGTTCGCACGTCGTTACTTAATCGCATGAGGAGACTTGATTGCACTCCACAATGTGTAAAATTTGTTTTAACATTCTCAAATATTAAGGGATTTTGTTGGATATCTATGTATAAGCAGGAATTTTTACATCAAGAGCTGTTATGCATGCTCACTCGAGACACAAAAATACCTATAAACTTTGAAACGTCATTTACAAAACGATGAATGGACATATGATTTTTCAACTAACCGGGTGTCATAGTTAAATTTAGATAAGTTCTGGTGTTTATAGTAAGTTCTCATTGAAAGTGATTAAATCGTGAATGAAGCAATACATAATGCAATGTAGTTAGTTAATTTGAAAATATTTTTAATTAAATTTAATTTAAATTAAAAACAAAAATATTACATTATATTGAAAAAAATCTATCTGTATGGGAAATCTAATAGAGCTTCCTGAAATTATTTCTTAAAAACATGTTTGTTTTTAAGAAACATCCTAGAATTATGGTCATAGCTTTACCTCGCTTAATTATGAAAATAAGCTGAATTAAAATGGTTGAAAGTTGAAGTTTAAGGAAAAGTAAGACTACGTACATATAGCCCACTATAACAGGATAAACAAATGTGCGAGCAACTAGAAAAAAAGGCATTGGTTATTGGAAAACAAATAAATTTCGATAAAAATTGCTACTTTAAGACATTACGTGGGTTTTGAAATTTCAAAAAATTGTTAATTTTTTAATAGTATTATTTTTTTTTTAATACTATGATATGTCCCAAATATTTTTCAAAGCTTCAAGGCAATCGCAATAACAGAAATAGTTTATCTACAGAACGCAGCATAATTTTACTGCTGAAACAAATAAAGGAATTGAAATACAAAAATTAGATTATCTGGAGCCTTAAGATCTTGAAGTATCCATCTATTTGTTCGTTGTACGCGGATTGCCGGACGGCTGTTAGCCTTGACAGGGCATAACCTACCGCTAAAATATGCGAGCCGGATGGACATAAGAGATAAGGCTACAAGCAGTAAGTGCATAGAAGTTGACTTGAGAGAGACGCTGTAACACCTCCAATGTCCAGCACTATCTAGAACTCGTCTCAGGTATCTAGGAGCATTGACGTGCAAAGGACTGGACAAAGTATCAAACGTAGATACCAAGTAGTTCCTAAAATTCGCAAAAAACATTGATATTCTGTATGATGAATATTTCACCTCAAACTAAACTGAACCTCCAACAAGCATTACTAAGAACCAATAGGTCTATGTATGGCCTGATATCAGTATAAACCTAGCGCATCTGTTTAACGAACTCAACAACAGCAGGCATAGCAATTGAATTCTTTCGACTTACATGCATTTTTTATTCCATAAACGTTTTTGTTTTTTATTTACAATAATTTTGTCTCCTTTAATAATTTAACATAATAATAAGCAAATGAAGCAAAAATATTTGTCCTTGAAAAATAGTGTCCTTAGATTTTTTATTTTTTAATACTCAATATCTGAAATCAGTTACCTTCTTTAAACACTACCTTACACATCTTACTTTATCAGCTTTAAGTTTCAAAGATTACATTAAACTCTTACCGGAGCATCATCGAACCTCGAGCAATGAATATTTTATTGTGGTCTAGCACTGGCCACACTATGGGGAATATGCTAGTCACATTTCACTGCGCAAACACAATTCGAAACGCCTGAAATAAGTACACAAACAACCATTGGCTACATGAAAAGCAATAACTTCTTCGACTATTGACTTATTGCTTAAATGGATGAGTGAATGCCGAATATATTACATAGGTTAATTCAATCACGATTTACACGTGCCAATCAGAGTAATTTACACTTCAGAGATTAGTGAGTTGTAGATGTTGAAAGCAAATGCAGGAAAATCATTGCGCTTTTAGCAATATATGTGTATGTTTGCATAGAAGCACTAAGCACTTTTTGTCGGCCACTGCGTATGATGAACTTTATGCAGGAAGGACTGTTAGACAGCATATCATGATGAATATGCGACATAAATGAGGAAAAACGAAATTGAAATTGATGGCTTCGTCATAAATATACAAGAAGAAAGTAGAAAAATATAAGATGAAGCAAAAAATAATTTGCTGTCAGCTGCAAAACGCTTGTCAAAAAGCGGAAGATTATATTCATACAAACACCTAAGCAAGTCTTGTAGTATGTATATTGGAGGAAGTTATAAAGATATACTATATGCATATGTAAATAAGCAACCTATCTGAATGGATTTATTATACCCAAGTGGCAAACTAGACACCAGCGGCTGTGAAATGATCGACAAGTCGCCAAGTTCGTTAGAAATCTTTTATTAATTTCATTTAAAACGTAATAAAATATCTTCAATTTAAATGGTACATTGAAGTGATGAAAGCACGAGAAGTTAATTCCGTAAAAAATAGACAATTTACATAATATGAGACATTGCAATAGATGTGTTTGTAAGAGTTTATGCATTAAAATGTTTTCAATGTGCTTTCTGAGGGTTATCAAATGAGGGTTGCATCGAGCCCACAAGTAGTTGTTAGCCAGCTATGTATATGGGAAATAAATGTTACTTTTTGACCATAATTTAAAAATTTTCTCCTCATGGGGTCAATAAAGACTTGGATAATTGAATACTTGTTACCCATTAAAGACAGTAGACCATGGCGACCGTGTTATTGATACCAATGAAATATTTCGTTCCACTCGCCTGCTGTTCTCGCGCCTCGATAGGACAGAGCATGACCGTTTTAAACACAATTCCTAAAACCGTCAACATTCTTCTGCACTTTACTAAGAGTTTTCTTTTATTTTTTGTGGATTTTTTGTTTGCACCGACTACAACAGTTTGCAGCCATTTTGCTGATTTGTGATGTTGGAGACAGTCTCGTGCTAATTTTGGATTGCTGAAGCCGAAAATGATAGTAAAAATTTCCCAGTTTCAAATTTTTTTTTGTGTTGCTACTAGTCGAAATGCTTGAACGGATCTCAACGGATGGATTATATGAGACGTAGCCGAGGCCAATACTCGTATTTAAAAGAGAGAATCCTCAAAAAGTAAATGCCAAAGATTGTTCTTTTGTACAATAATTAATATAATAATAAAAATAATAATTAACATTTCCCATTAAATCTGAAGTACTTAAGTTTTTTCTTCAAAAAAGTAGCGAACCTGGAAATGGTTCCTTCTTTATAAAGTTTTGCCAACAGCTGAAGGAATTCCCCGGTCTTTTCGAATGTGTTTTTAGTATAAAAGTGCTCCACTAAGTACAAGCTATTTAAATTAAATAATTACAAAACAGTTAGTAAAAAAAATATCTAAAATATAAGTAAGTTGAAAGCTACGCAATAAAGTCAACATCTTTTTAAGTGCGTAAAAGATGAAAAATGTTTTTATTTGTGTTTGTTCTGCTGCTTTTGATTTTTCTTCTGCTTTCACTTGCTTCCCACTGAGTTTCAATCAAAAGTAAATAAGAAATTGAACTTTTGGCAGCGTTTAATACGACTTGTGCTCACTTATACAAGTATGTACTTATGTATATAGTAGGTAGGTAAGTATATACATATATAATATACAGTATTTTGATGGAGGAAAGCGTTCATATTGGCAACCACAAGGTAAACTATTAGAGGAATTACACAACCGTACAACAAACCTGCAGCTGAAAAGTTAAAAATTTACTAACAAAACCATCAACGACAATTGACGTGAAGATAAACTGTCCATTGAAGTCGTAGTAGAGTGATATACGTGTAGGTGTCATTGGTTATTTTCAGTTATATCAGCATCTAAAATACTTTTATTAAAGAAATAAATTATAACATAAAGTTCACGTCATGCGGGTTTTACGCAGAGCAACAATTCAATATGCAATCAAGATAAAATTTGGCTGGACTAGTTCCATTAAACTGCGTGCCGAAATCAAATCGATGAACATATGAGTTTTGACCTTCATTTTTCAAGTATTGTATGTTTGACAGCTCTTTGTTTACGACGCAAAGGGTTTGCCTGGCGATTTTTTTCATGGTAATAAATTGGAAGACGAGTTTGCTTGAAATTTTTAGTTTTCAATGGCTACAGGTCTTTAAAACTTAATGGTTTTTGGCAGTCTACTTGATCACAAACACATGTAAGTATTTGAGCGACACAAATCAGTGTAGGTCGTGAAGTCAGCGAAAACTTGCCTAATGTGAGCGGACCATCCATATCTTATACTCGTAACATCGATGAAGTGAATGTAATGAAAGATTGTAGAGGATCTCAATATCTCTTATGGTTCAACCCAACACTATTTAGTTAATGTTTTGGGTATATTTTGGTAGTATGTCAGTGATAGACTCGAATAATAGTAAAAACGACATCGAGTATATGTCGCAAAAGAGACAGAGAAAGAGACACACGAGATTACAAATTGACGAAAAGTGGATTTGTGAAATGGCGAATGGCGATGCAAAAATTAACTGAAACCGAAAAACAAAAAATTCTCTGAAGACGCTGAAGACCAGTGAGGCCCAGCTGAGGCTGAGTGACAATTCATAAGGAGAGTATGGAAGAATTAAACATTTCAATTTTTTATCAGCTCAAAAGGAGCTTATTTTGAAGGAAATAGTAAATATTTGTATTAAAATACATGACAATGTTTTTTTAGAAGTCAAATGTAATCAGATCACATATGTGTTTATGGAAAAAAGAATATATGATTTAAGAGCACATACCATATTTGGAAAGCTCTTTAAAAATTCTTATAATATTTTGAAAATTTCACAATGGGAAAACTCATTTAAAATCCTATAATATTGATAGGCGAAAAAGTCTTTTCGTATTTTATCAATAGACATCGTCGCAGTCGTATATCTCCAGTGCTACCAATCACATTGTTAGAAATTGGGAGAAGTTGAAAAAAAGTTACAGCTATTCAAAAATTAGTGCATATTTTGAAATTTTTTTATAAAAAAGGGAAGAATGCCACGTAAGCCACCAGATACTGTATTAGTTCGTCTAGCACAACAATGGTTCGCTCGCTTCCGTTCTGGTAATTATGAAAGTTTTACATGGATGGAATAATGTCTCTAGCGGAAAAATGGTCGACCAAAATGGCACATATATGTTTAATTACTTATTATTATAAATAGAAATACGAAAAGATTTTTTCGACTACCAATATTTTGAATAATGCAATAGCAAATTGCTGAAACTTAGCTTAGGTCACATTTCTGGTAGTCAAAAATCTGAATAAGAAATTAAGAATATTTTTTGTCCGATATTGTGACTGCTATTGCCAATTTATAGTCTTAATACCGGTATTTGTTTTCTTCAAAATTGCTTAGTATATCTATACGTAAAGATGGATATAAAATTAAAAGAATTTTCGTACGAAATCTCGTGCTCGAGTGCAATCGCATGCAAGTGGCAGCGTGTAGCGTTTGGTGTTCACTAAGAAAAACTCAATATGGGTATATATTGCAACAACAACGAAAACGTTAAAAACGTGACCTTTTTCTGACAAACTATTAAATTAAATAGAGCGGCTAGCAGCTAAAGGCAATGAACACACTCTTTAAATAAAAATTTAATTTCATTTGTAAATTTTGGATTATTTACCAAAATTGAACAAAAATAACAACGATTAAATATGTACATAAACGCAAGGAATAATCTGTCTGGTATATGATAAGGCATTTGATGAAATGTTTCGCTGAAAGATTTCCAAGTCTTTGTAATATGGTATTTATGTTATGTTATATATTCAGTGATTTTTAAATACAGAACCTTTAACCAAATAGTTTGGAACGTACTTAGAGGAACTTCTAATAACACATACATATATGTATATATATAATATGTTTCGGAGTTTCACGTTGCTTTACAAAGTCAGACTATATACCGTACTAGTAATTTTTGTTTTACTCGCTCTCTAATCGTTTTCCAATTGCATGCCATTTTCCCATTTTATGGTCGAAAGAATCGTGCACCTCTGCTGGCTGTTCGTCAAATTGTTGAAAATTTCGAGCGTACATTTTTTTACACAATGCTCAAGTGTCAATAAGACAAAGAACCGCTCGAAGTTATGAAAATATTGCGGCCGTTCAGTGTTGCTGAAGACCGCAATTTGTTGATTCCAAGACGTTCTAAAGAATAGGGAATATTTCAAACTACAACCTGGCGGATTTTGAGAAAGAATTTGAGCTTGAAGCTGTTTAGAATTATTCTCACTCAAGAACTGAAACCAATGGACTACGTAAACGTCGTCAATTTGCCGATTTTGTCTTGGAACAACTTGAAAACGATAAATCTCCAATGAGGCTCACTTTCATCTGAGTGTTTCGGTAAATAAACAAAACTGTCGATCCTGATGTAAAGAAAATCTAAAACTATTCAAGAACAACCATTACATTACCCTAAATTCACAGTTTGGTGCAATTTTATTTCTAATGGAAATATCGGTCCGTAAATCTTTCAATATGAAGCTGGTGACACCGTTACTGTCATTGGATAGCGGTATAGTTCGATGCTGAATAACTTTTAATAGGCGCAAAGAAGTTGTCCTTGACAAAATCTGGTTCCAACAAGCGGAGCTGCTTCCCACACAGCACGTCCAACAATCGAATTATATTGAAAAAAGTTTGAAGATTCGATTATTTCAAGAAATTGTGACATTGCATGACCTCAAAGAAGTTGTGATTTAACACCATTAAACTACTTGGTTGGTCTTTACCAATAAACCTATGAACCTAATCTAGTAACCTTTTATATATATATATATGTATCATGAAATATCCCAAGAGTTAATTTTTAAAGCATAAAAAGCGAGTGTGATAGATTTCAGCAGCGACGTTCGTCCGCTACTCAAATTAATGGACAGAGCATATTTTAAAGTTGAGAAACATTCTCGCCTCTACATTTATATCTAAGAGCTACCTAAAGTAAGTTTATTTATGATACCATTATTTACACACACATATTTCCTATGTGGAATTTAAGAATGTAAAAAATATTGTCTGTGCTTTATTTTCCCGAACGCTCTTAAACTTGAGAAAGGTTTCTTTTCTGAGTGTCGTTCACCGGTAGAATGGTTAACAAATTACTAATATAAAATTCAGAAGGACTCGGGTCAAGAGAAGCAAAGTAGACATATTTGTGTAAAGAATGAAGCAATAACCAGCAGTGGACAATGAAAGTAAGCTTGTATTATTTACAAGCACTACACATACTTTCGGATTCGTTTATGCTGAAAAAGAGCAACAGTGGCAAACAAAAAGACATACATACATATATGTATATACATATATGAATAAGATGATAAGAGGACACAACAGTGCAAAGTTAGTGGTTCATATCCTGGCCATAGTTTTATTTTGCGAGCTGAGGTGCAGGTTAGGTAATATTTTTGTGTAAGGAATTAGCAAAGATAATTAAACTGTCGAAGCGTGTATCCCGCATAAGCCCTCATATAATATGCTTGTAGCATAAATATGACACATACTTAATACTAAAGTAAAGTAGATTTTATGATATGGAATATAAACAAACTTTTGTTTCTACTTGTGGCAGCTTAAGAGGTAAATAGGAGGGGGAAAAGATATTGACAGTGTAACAGGTGGTGTCAATGTGAATCTGATTGGTCGCTCTTTCCCCTCGTATACGCGTCTATATACTTTCTATATAAGACTTTGAAAAAAAAATAAATTTTTAGGAAAATTAATTGGCATCATCATTCTTACTTTTCGGCATATAAAACTCATTAGTTTTTTTGTTTATTATATTTTTAAAATCACATTTTGTGTTTTTTTAAGAAACAAATGTTTTCTGAAATAATTACTCATACAACCTGTATGAGTTCGTTGAGCAAATTATTTTCCTGAGCAAAAAGTGTTAATATTGATAACATGTATTTGCAATGAAGTATTTCTAAAATTTAATGCACTGACATACTTCATTATTAATTTTTCCAAAAATCCAGCAACCAAATCCATGCAAAATTATTACTTAGAAATATTACTCATACGCCGTGTTAGACGAGCGTACATATTTTTTTGCGGTTTCTGAGCAAATTTATCATAATAATGTATATATGTTTAATGCCATCGGAAAGTAGAGATTTTAGCAAACTTAAGACCTACTCTAATTTTAAAAAAATCTGTAATTTTTTTATTTAGAGGTTCTTTGATCGAAAATTCGGTTTTTTGTCGTTATTATTATGAGAAAAAATTCGGTAAACAAGAGTTGTAGATCTTTTACCTTCAACATTGCCATACAAATTTCTCTATAGATTTTGCTGTAAATCTAAGAAATTCTTTTTAAATCCTTAAAAGTTTAGCCTTCTTTATTATTATTTTTATTATTTTATCTTTCATTGGCTTTCATCCTAGTATGAATTTCCTTCCTTTTTTATCATTTTTAAAGTCTTGTGTAGTAAGTAGGCTATGTTGATATTTCGGAATCAAAAATTAAAAGCTAATTTATATTCTAAATTTAAACTCAATAAAAGTAATAATTGGAAGAATTTACGAGAAATATTTCATTAAAAATTTTTATTGCAATATTTAATATGAAGGCAAATATGTTTTTTTTTTTTTTTTGTTTTAAATTTAACAAAAAAGAAGTGTCGGAGACATAGCCTTGAGAACTTGTGCGTTCGAGGCTAGCTAAGCTAAGTGCTAAGAAGACGTTGGGCAAGATTACTCGAGAAGTATTCAACCGATCTTCATGAAATTTTAGACAGGTCTTTTAAGATGCAATTCTTAAAGACTTGGATGAAGAACTATTTGAAAAAAAATGTCGCGAAATTTTCAGTGAAATTTTATTTTTTGTAAAAATGTCTGCCAAAAACCCAATTTTCAGTTTTTTTCTTTCGTCGAAGTTCTAAATTAAGGTTTTAGCAAAAACATGTATTTTTTCACTTTAGACGATTCTGTAAGGAGTTATTCAGCCAGCGCCGGCGCATCTTTTTTCCAAGTTGTCACCGGAAATGGCGTCGCAATGGCCGAATATAAAATATTTTTTCCAAAAATTCAGAATTTCTTTGTTAATAGTATATGTTTATAACAATAAAAAATTGTAATAAAATATTTAATTTTTTTTATGAGAAAAAAAATTGTTGAAAAATGCTGTTTTTATCCGAGGAAACCCATGTAAGACCTTAATACTTCCATAGCAAAACCTACTGGGTGTAAACTACTTTCCAATTAGTATGAATTAAAACTAGTTAGGCAACTGTCCCCTTGCTATACTAACAAGTGAAACCTTTTGTGCGTATTCATCCAACGAAATATCAATTGTGAGGTTTTGGGTTGAAATATACGTATACCGAGCAGTCTGGTCCAAGATACATTGTCAGTAACAATTTGATTTACATTTTTATGAAAGAAATGCTGATGCAGAGGAATAGCTATCCTGTTTTCTAGAACCAAATTTCAAGAAATTGCAATAAGTGTGATGACTTACTTCTATATATTATATAATATATATGAATGAGTAACTATTTTCAATGACTGTTCCCTTTCATTTCCTTAATCCTTGAAACTTACCGCAACAACAACGTATATTTGCTGTTCTTCGTCGCCTTTTTGCGCGCTAAAATCGCCAGCGCCAAGGAGTTGCCAATAACGCCGAGCAGCAGCACAATGCCGCTGAATAAGAAGCGCCGCCGATTATGATACAACGCCAGTGACTGCTCGATGATGCTTGGTGTTGCGGTTGAGCTGAGATTGGCAATGAAATCACTTGTTGTGGTTTCCGCTGAATCGAAGGAGATCAAAGTTGAAACGCTGATATTCGCCATGATTTTTGCTATATATATATTAGTTTAATTTGTACGTTTATGAATTAATGAAATTTTTCAACGGAAGTTGCAGGAATTTGCTACCCCAACACAAAGGCAAAACACTTTGAATTCACTGTTATTTTTGGTAGTGTTTTGCATATTTTGTTTTTGTCAGGAATTTCACACAAATATTTGTTGTTGTTTAGAAAAAATATTTTCTAAATTTATTCCATTTAAAAATATACCGTTACTGCATTTGTGCAGCTTCATTGAGCAAACTTGAGGAAGCAAGTTTCAAATTACAATTTACCGGTGGATTTTTTAAACGGAAGTTCTGTAGACACACACACTGCATATGTATATGTATTTATGTACATATGTGTGTAGTCCATATAGTTCTTCAATGCCACTTTCCAACCTTCCAGTTGACGATAATTTCAACTCATTTTGTGAATTAAATTTCAGTTGAAAACTTAAAGTTTGCACAAACACATTCAAAACACAGACGCCGGTCGCTTGCTCGCCGTGCTCTGCTATGCCGTACTGTGCGGTGTTGTGCGCACTTGAAACTGTTTACAACCAATCGTTTACGTGGCTCGTGGCGTACTATCGAAGCGTGTCCCACGGGAATATTTCAATTGCCGGTGGCAGCGCCGGCGCCGCTGGCGCTACGATCAGCGTTAACCGCAACGCGGCGGCAGCGATGCCAGCAGCTATGGTGTCCACAGAGCCACTTGATGCCGCAGCGATGTTTATAAATGCTGATAATACTATAAGGAGAAGAGCAACAACATTGCGCTTTGTAATAAATGAAGTAGCTGCGGAAGCTTGCGGCGTGTCGTCACAGCATGAAGGCGTCATTTGCAGCCCTGAAGTGTGTGTGTGTGTAATCATTGATTCATTAGCTTTGTCTCTGCTTTTGACGGAAGCGTTGTGAGGTATTCCCTAAACTTGTGTCTTGCGTGGTGTCGAATTGTTTGCCTAATGAAGAATGGTTTGTAAGAGGAGCGGTGAATTTTTTCTTGATTTATTTACATTTTTATGTTTTTTATACCCTGAACAAGGTATATTACAGAAAAGGAAATGTCAGAGACCCTATATAATTTATATTTAAATGATTAGCGTGGCGAGCTGAGTCGATTTAGCCATGTCCGCCTGGCTGTCTGTGTATACGCAAACTAGAACTTCAGCTTTTGAGATGTCGATACGAAATTTGGAGAGGTTCTCTTCTCCTCAAAAATCTGCTCATTTGTCGGAGTCATCGATATTGGGCGACTATAGTATATACGATAGCTGCCATACAAACTGAACGATCAGAATCAAGTGCTTGTATGAAAAGCTTTTTTATTTGACAAGATATCTTCACGAAATTTGGCAAGGGTTATTCTCTAAGACAATAATTCAATCTCTGAAGAAATTATTCAGATCGGGCAACTATAGCATATAGCTGCCATACAAAGAAAATAATCGGAATCAAGTTCTCGTAAGGAATTTTTGTATTTGTGAAGGCTATTACATCTTTTGTGCAACCACATCTTTTGTGCAACCAAAGCTACCATTTTTTCTTATTTTTGTTCAAAAACATACTTCAAAAAAGTTTTCCTCCTTTAATTTGTCAAGTTAAAACTCAAAGTCTACTTATTATTAACTTTCTCATTACCTGCCATATTTTCGTAGAAAAGAACAACAAAGGAGATAACATAAATACCTATGTACATACGAGTATATACTTAAATAGGTATTTGTGCAGCGAAAATATTTCTAGAATGTATGGAAGTGACATTCTAAAATTTTTCGAAAGTTCATCAAGAATGCTCCAATAGAACTTTTGGTACTTCCTTTGAAGCCATTACGATGGCTCAAGTGCAGGGCATCATTTAATATTTGGAGTGCAGAAGAAAGTTTGCTTTTTTTACCGCCACAACTTGTTGCCTCTTTTCCAACATATCTAAGTATCCTTTATTTGAACCATTCTTTCAGCTAGCAATTAAAGTCCTAATTACGAAAACTGTCTACATAGAATATGCAGTTGTATGTCTGACATGGTATTAGTGCCATCTCTTGTTTCTTCTTTTATGAAAACATTATCCATTAACGTAAATAAATTAGGAAATATTCTATTAAAGGAATATAATCTCACCTCATTCTAAATTTAGTTGATAATGACATTCTATTGTATGTATTTATACCAGTTGTCTGTTTGATTCGCCACTCTCCAAAGTATGCGAAGAGTGCATTCGGCGATTTTTACGATGATTAAAATTAGTCAACAAAGAAGTTTCACTACATTTTGTTTGCAAAATTAAATTTCTGGTGCCGAACCGTTCAGAATTTTGGAAAAGACCTTCGGTAATAATTGTTTGTCACGAGCAAGAGTTTTTGATTGGTACAAATTATTCAAAGAGGGTCGAGAATGCGTTGATGATGAACAACGTCCAGGACGGCCATCAACATCAACTGATGATCAACACATCTACAAAATAAAAAAAATTTTTACTTAAGAATCGACGATTAACAGTCAGAGATCTTACTGGCTTCGTTCGAATATCGGAAGTATAAGTGAAAACCATTTTGAAAGATCATTTGGGCTTATGAAAAGTAAAAGCGCGATTGGTGCCAAAATCACTTTTTTTTTTTATATAACATTGTTGCGCTAACGTGTTTGAAAGAATGCATTCCGACTACCGGGATGTCAGGGATCAGTGTTTACGACCCGGAAATATACGACCAATCGGTTGAATATAGTGTCAAAGGTGAGCCGAAGCCGGAAACACGACGTCAAAGCAAGTCAAAAATCAAGAATATGTTAATAACCAAACTGCCGACAAGAGATACTATTTGAGAGTTATACTTATGTCGTTTGCGCAAAGCTATTTGTAAAAAGGGGCCAGAACTAGGGACCTGCAACTCTATGTATTTCCACACATTTTCAATGAAAATTCTGCCGCATCTACCGTATTGTTCTGATTTAGCTCCATGTACCTTTTGGCCTTTCAGCAAACTAAAACAACCGCTCCGGGGATGAGTCAATTGAAGACATTAAACGATAATCGCTAAGCGCTTTGAAGGCTATTACCGAAATTAATTTTAAAAACGATTTTGGGGATTGGAAAAAACGTTGGCAAAAGTATATTGGGGCCAAATTAAGAATAAAATTATGAACAAAATCTTACTATTTATTGCTCATAGTATATCTTTCTGAAATTAAAATCATCTATAAGCAGAATAAGTTTTAATATATTTTAAAGTTTATAAAAACGGTGCACTTTCGGCTTGAAAAACTAACTTGGCTACTTTTTTGGTTTAGAGTAGAAGAGATCAGTTGTCGTTTTCCCTTAAATTGTAAGGGAAATACTCAAAGTGAACAGTGACAAGTCTTTCTTCAGCGACCAAAGTGGGTCTTATATCTTTAAAAAACTCTAAACAACACAACTCAGATACTGTGTTTTTTGCTGCAACAAGGATCTTGAAATTTTAGTTCATTAAATAACTTTGGTATCCTTAGCACTTATGCAGTATAGCATTGTACACCTAAGCCTTTTATACAGAGCATCGGTAAAATTCAACGACAGATCTCATTTTCCATCATTTTTTGTATTGTCTTCATTAGAAACGACAGTGTTTACGTTTTATTTCAGTCGATTAAATGTTCTGAACTAAAATGTCTTAAAAACCTTCAAAATGTTTTATGGGTCTCCAATAGCTTTTTAAAACCAAGATTAATTTATGGGATCTTTGAAGGTCGATTTCAGGATTATAAATATCACAAGAATACAAAAATATCTCGCTAGTTTTATTCAACTTGTAAGTCCAAATAAAAATGCTATAAAACTACTTTTCGGCTTAATTTTTACACGGGGTCTGCATGCACAAAAATTTTTATGTCAATGCAAATAAATCTCCAGTTCTGATTGCTTCGTGCATGACTTCTGGCAGCTTTCAGCATTTTACGAGTGTCCAATTTGTCGATGTCGGCATAAAAATACAACGACCGGACAGTTTTACAATAAAAGAGGCAACAAAAACTGAAATGACAAAATAAGGTGAAACCATTAACAAGGATCGACCGGCCGGCAAATGTCTGCGTTTACATTAATAGGCAAACAACTTTGGTAAAGTAAAAGCGCATGCGGATGGGCAAACACGATTGCCGATGAATAAGCAGCTGTGCGTCTGTTCGAAAGTAAACGAATGGGCCAAAATATATAGACGAAATTGTTTATTTGTGTTAAAGAGCAGTCGAACACAAACATACATACGTGTTAGTATACAGAACAGCACGTGGAAATTTGACTATTTGCATGTCGAAGCAAATTTTATTTGTGTTCAATATAAATGTAACTGTATATGTGACATTGGTCGTTATATAGGCAATTTGACAACGTTGGCAATATACATACATATACCAAGCAAGCTGTTCGGTGGCTTGTGGTTTAGGTATTCCACTCCTCTTCACTACACTTCATTTCACTTACTTTTTATGTTTTCGCTGTTCCTTTTATGTTATTGTGGCATTTGAAAATTTGTATATTTATTGAAACTAATTAATCGAAATTGTTGACGAGGCGCAAATAGAATTTTCAAATATACATTAATATATTAAATGTAAAGGTCACAATTGTCGCAAGGACGAGTAGAAATTTCTATGAAGCGAAGAAAGGAGATTTAAGATTAATTGTTTCATTTTAAAACTTTTATCTGTTGGCCAAAAGTTTCTCAGACAATTGATTTCCATCACCAGCTTAATGACTTAAAAAATTTGCTTGGAATCTTTCTTTTGTAGAGTAACCAAAAGCAGTTATGGAGAGAGTTGATGAAGGTTATGCGAGTTGTTAAGAATGAGCATTATTATTCATGATTACTGCCACTATATTGATCAAAGCGAGCATTTAGGATTATAATAAATGTAAGGTTAAGTTGTATGCCGGCTTATTGTGAAGATATACAGTACTTTTACTAGATTGAATGTAAATTTAACAGTACTAGTATTTTAAAAAATCATATACTTCTCAATTTGGAGAGTATATATGTAGCTCTAAATTCAACAACAGATTGAAATATAAGACCTCATTGTACATGATTTCTTCACACAAGCAGGCTGAACAGATATCTGAGCAGCATGCTTACACTTTCGAGGACAAGACTAGACACATCTGTATAAGAAATTTTTATTTTTTTAAAGCTCTAAAAGCGCTTAGGTAGGTATATAGGAGTACTACCATTCTCTGCACAATTAGTTTTGGATCCGCTACTTTGATGTAGGACTTTTATAAATTTGCTGTCTCATTCTTTGCGCTCTACCCATTTCGTGCTCTCAATGAAACTACTTATATCTGTAATGATTTTTGTAGACATTCAACGTTTCGTGCCTGATCGAAAGGTTTCAAGTATTCAGTGTCTGGTTTGCGTTAGATCTGAGCATTCACTTACCTTATTTCCTACTAGCTTGCAGCTGCAGACATTTTGTTATAGGGCAGACTCATTTTAGCGGATATTCTGTAAAGAATTCTTGTGCCTCATTATAGTAGCTATAAGTCTATAACCAATACTTCTAGAGCTATGTATTAATTCCTTGTTGAATGCAGTTAATTACATCTGCTTTGAGCATTTTGTTAAATATGAGTATGCAGTCCTCCTTTTATTCGTTTAAAGAGCCTCCTCTTCTGGCCAGCTTTGCTTTTCCGTTTCTGAAAGAGTTCTTGTGTCCGAAAATTCAAATTATGGAGGAGCGGAGTTAACCGGTCAGCCAGCTTAAAGCCAGATAGCATAAGGGGAAAGCCTGCTTAGGTTAAATACCGCGACCAGAATGCGGATGCACAAAACTTCAGCGAAATCGCTAAGATCGCTGAAGTCAATAGAACATGACGAGCTCGACCGCTGCAGAGAGGATCGTGCCATCTCCCATCATCATCTCCGCTGCCTTTGCGCAGGTAGTCGGTGGAAATCCTAGGCCTTTTCCAAAGTGTAACAGTGCCGGATGAGACCATGGTTTTAACAAGCTATGCCGATGAACGTCTTGGACGGCTGTGCGTGGTGGAACGGTCCAAACATGAGACGGACTCTCAACTTGCGTTTTTGATGTGGAGTCTAAATGATGAAATTCCATCAAGACAGAGCCGATGAAGTCCTCTTCCGTGAACCGTCGTAACGATATCTATGAATTGGGGACGAGGAGTCATAAACTGTTGGCGATTATAGAGAACCAGAATCTGTGTTTTGGACCTAAATGAATTAACGGCTTTGTTACGTTGTCTAGTAACTTTTTTAAAACCGTGTAGCATTGCAACGCTTCATACCACAAACATTATTGATTTGATCCTTAAGAGATGTTGAGATCCTCTCATATATCACTCATGTCAACTCGACGATTTTCAAACACTGTTTCATTAACTTTTTCGATAGCATGAAGCAAGTTTTCGATGACTTCACGACCTTCCCAGACTACCCAAAACACATCTGCTACATTTTCGATTTCATAGCCAGTGACTCCATTGGAAATACAAAATTGCAAGCGAACAACTTTGTTCAATTTTTTCACCACCAGACAAACTGGAATCTCTGATGAAATTGGTTAGATGGAATCACTAATATACCATAGCTGCCATGAAAAACGTGTTCAATTTTTTAATCACACAATATCAAAAAAAATTTAGGTTGCCTGTTCGATGGGATTTCAAAGGAACCATTTATTTTGAGCTTTTGCCCGACAATAAACATATTAATTAAGAAGTAAATTGTGATCAGCTGGACAAATTGAGGGATGCGCTCGAACAGAAGTGACCAGAATTGGTGAATAGAAAAGCTGTAGTATTCCTCCAGGATAATCCGAGATCTCATACAAGTTTGGTGACTTGCCAAAAGCTTTTGCTTCGTGAATGGAATGTTCTACCACACCCATCATATTCTCCAGATTTGGCACCTTCGGATTATTACCTGTTCTGCCATCTGCAAATTTTTTGGATGAAGAACCTTAACCTCAAATTGAAACGTCAAAAGCCACTTGAACCAGTTTCTGTCCTAATGCGATCAACAACTTTATGAGAGTGGATTCTATCTTTTGCTCGAAAGATAGCAAAAGGTATAGAACGAAAATGGAGAATATACAAAATATTTTTAATAATAAAAAATCGTGTTTAAGTTGCCATAAAAACGATATTACTTAATGAACGACGCAATGGGTGGCATACAAACTGGAATCAGAATCAAGTGATTATGTGGAAATTATATAAAGGTCGAGTATCGCTGTCATACAAAATTGACCGATTAAAATTCTTCTAAATATTTGAAACTCTTTTTTTAATCGATTTTGAAACACTTATTAACTCATTAAACGCATTCTCTACATTCCGTGATCATTTCTTCCATATTTTTGTTGTATTGTTTGCGATTTGTAGAGTCTAAATTCCATTTGCATCGCCTTGCCACTTTTCATACTTTTCTTTTTTTCGAAGATTTTAATATTCTTTTCTTTGGCGAGTATGCGCTGCTGTCCGCATGCAAATTCCCGATATGCATTGCAATATGCGAAGCATTATGTAAATGGGAATGTGGGAATATATTCAGCAGCATGCGTTTGCTTGAACCGCCCAAGAATAGCCGCGAAACGCGTGAGCATACGCAAACAATAATATTTATTGTGCAATCAATGCATTGGAATTATACAGTGAATAATAATTTTTAAAGTAATTTCGCTTTCTTTTATTGCAAGTACTTTATTTAAGGAATGCGAAATGCAATTATTGGCAATTTTAGACACAAACTGCCGAAGTGAAGGCTGAAGGCGGTGGAAAAGTATTTATTATGAATTTAAAAAATGCAGGCATCTGTTTGAGCGGCGGCAGAATGGAGCCGCTGAATTTGTAAAGAATAACTCTGAATAGGCTTGAGCGTTTGCGCGTACTTCATGTACTGGCTTCAAGCAGTTTCGAGCTTCCGCAATTACACGGCGGGCGGTAGGTAGCAGGTAATGCATCATTTACTAATTTGTATGCATGCAGTGTAACCATGAAGTGACAAAAAAGCCAGTTGCTTATTTACTTCTCCGCCTTTTTTGTAATACTTGATATTATCTTTAAAATTAATGATCCCAAAAGTGCTGAGGTTCAGCCGAATACCCGGTGGGCTTTTAGTTTGAGATTGCCAAAAGCTTTTTTTCACGTGATTGGTTACATTGGTTACCGAGGCTACAGCGTGTGGCAACCAATCAATTCATGGAGTGTTTAAGTATCATAAAATATTTTAGAGCAAAAGTGTTTAATTCACCTTTTTCCGTTCCCATCTTGAACCAAAAATGACATGGTTATTGATAAATTTAATTACAAAAAATTTTTCGAAAATACATTTTATTTCATTCAAGCATTGTAATACACTACTATGAGCAAAGAATAGTGAGATTTTGTAATTTAAATTTAATTTTTTTTTTTTTCTGAATTGTTGTGACCTTTAACATAGAACGATAGAAAGTAGTCTATGGCCGTACCGAGGTTTCAAGCTACCTCATCACCAATTTTCAGCCAAATTGGTTTAACTGTTTTTGAGTTATAAATATAGACATAAATTGCGAAATTGAGGGTGATTTTGCCGCCGTTAGGACCTTCTCCAGAACTAAAGAATCTCCCGTGCATATTTTCATTTCTTTCCATTCCGTGTGTACGAGTATATAGTATTTAAGATTAACCATTTTATTCAACTGAATTTCTTATCAAGTTTTGTAGTGAAAGTTTTGAAGTAGGTAAAAGGCCTCGTCAAAAACATATTTTTTCAACATTTTTTTTTTTTCTATATAAAACATGAAATATTTTATTAGAATTTTTTATTGTTACAAACATCCCTATTAACAAAGAATTTCTGAAATTCGAAAAAAAATTAAACTCGGCCATTGGAACGCCATTTCTGGTGACCCGTCAGAAAATACACTCTCGTTGGCAGGATGTCTCCTTGCCGGATCATTTAAAGTGAAAAAAATGCGTGTTTTAGTTAAAACCTTAACTTGGAAGAAGAAAAAAACAACTGAAATATGGATTTTTGGCAGACACTTTTACAAAAAAAAAATTTAAAAATTTCAAAACATTTTTTTCAAATAGTTGTAATCTAAAAAAATTCTTTCTCCAAGTCTTTAAGAATTGTATATCAAAGACCTGTGTAAAATTTCATGAAAATCGGCTGAGCGGTTCTCGAGAAATCTTGCCAACCGACTTCAAAAACAAAAAAAAAAAATTTAATAAGACAATAAAAAATTTATTTTTTTTAACGCTTAATTTGACGTAAAATCTTATTATTTAAAAACATTTCTAATAGGTAGCAGATCTGGTTAGAAAACATATTTGTTTGGAATGGTTATATTTATCTTATATAGAACTTTCTTTGTCCAAAAGTTGACAAGAAAGTTAGCAACCCTCTTCCGAAAACTGTTTTAGCAATAAAATTTCTTAAGTCTCTTTAGTATGGCATCCATTTGTATACTATATATTTTTATTTTTCAATAGCTTACAACCTTAAAACTCTGGAGTTTGATACCCTTAAATCTGGGTTTATTTTATTTTTAAACTTTATTTAACTAAATTTTTTGGCAGAAATTTTTATCGGATATAACTATTAATCTTCTTTGGTCTACCACCCATATAATGTTACATTATTTTATATTTTGTGTATCTAAAACATGCAAACAAGTGGCAACCCTATTTAGAAACTTTTTTTTAACTGTCAGCTTTCAGCTGTTAAGTTTGCTACCTATATTGTAAAACAAATTTATCTTACAATACTTATTGTCTGCAAATTTTCAAGCGGGTGGCAACTCGTCTCAAAAACTGTTTATTGCCTAAAGTCAAAATTTTAAGAGAAATGCTATCGTTAAATATTTCAATAAATAATTTAGTATTTTAGTAAGTGCATCTTAACAAAAATACACTTTTAATAGTTCAGTTAGAGCAAGTGGCAACCACAAAATGCCATGAATTTACATAAATTTAATGCGCAGATCTGCTTATTCTGTTTTTTATTACATTATCTCTGTGAAGAGATAATTTTCTGGAATGAACAGTTCAAATATTATTCAAATTTGGGGGTAAGGTTCGCAGGCGCAGTGAGTCGGCATTATTCATACATATGTAAATAAGTATGAGTGTAAGGGTTTTCTGGAAGCACATCAAAATCAATCTTAATTTTTTGTTGCAGCCAAAGTCGCATTTTTTATTCACATACCTGCAGGAAACATTTTGGGTCCCATGGCGTATGCGTAATTTCAAATTACGCACATGAAGCATGATGTTGCTCATACGCCCAGGTTTCATTATACATTTATGCATATGAATTAAGGTGTGAGTGTGTGTGTGGTTATACAATTACTGGCATTAAATTGATTTCTTTAAGGTTCAAAAGCGCACTTTTGAAATTATTTTGCATAAATTTTGCTCAATTTATCATAAATTAAGGCTTCGGCCATATACAAAATGCGCTTAATCTGTAAAATACTAATTAACAATGTTTTTTCTTGGCATAAATAATTCTTTTATTTTAACAATGTTACCAAAAATATATTTATTGTATGTCTTAAAGCTGGTCCTACTAACCAAAGGAATTAGTTGCTAAGCCTGTATGAAATATTTGAGCCAAGGCACTGCTTGCGGTCAGTATAGTATAATGATCCTCCGTATTATTTATTGTCGTAGAAACTCTATCTAATGGCTTTTGAGTGTCTCTATATTGCGTTCTTATAGTAATACATATTTTTTTGCAAATAAAAACGCAGTTAAAATAAATTGCTGTCTAGACAGACGATAGTACATTGGCGTCTTATGACCTTCATTGACTACAATTTTCACACGAATTAACCGTTTTAATTGTTTGTTTGAGTTTTTGCAAATAGGACGAGTATATTGTTTATGTTTAGAAAATGGGGACACGGCAATTGTTAACGTCAATGGATAAACATGAAGTAAGCTAAACGTATAAGTGAAGTGTATATGCTTTTAGATATATGGTAGATGAGAACTTAATTTAATTGTTTAAAAATTATCACAATCAAGTAAGTTCGAATGTAATCGAACATTTTGTCTCGTAAAGTAAAGTGAGCTATGGGATTTTCGTATATGTTTTAGTTATAAGTAAAAAAGGATTAATTAAAGAAAAGTGCGCGTAGTTTTCATGGGATTTTTTCTCAAAATAAGTCACAGTTTCCGCGATTACGACTTCAATGTTGCTAAATTTCTCTTCAGAGAGCATTCTCTGGAGATTTGCGAACAGTAAATAGTTGCTAGGAGCCAGATCTGGTAGACGCGGAAGCAATTCGAAGCACAATTCTTGAAATTTTGACATCATATTTATTAATTTGTGACACGGTGCATTGTCTCGGTGAAACATCTTTTTTTACTTCAAATGAGGCCGTTTTGTGATTTTGGCGTTCCAACGCTCCAATAACGCAATTTAATAGTCTCTGTTAATGGTCTTTCCTTTTGATGATAGTCGATAAATGTTAAACCATGAGCATCCTCAAATACTAATGCCATAACCTTGTCAGTCGATTTTTGTGTTTTTCGACGCTTTGAAGTCGATTAGACTTCGATGAGTAACGCTGCAGCCTTGTGTCATCCATTGTCACAACTCGACGCAAAATTTCGGTTTTATTGCGATAGAACAGCTTCAAACACCTCTCGGAATCATCAATTCGTTTTTGTTTTTAAAGGTATGGGAGTCCATGCGGCACTCGGTTTGCCCAGAGCTTTCCTATACCTAAATATTCATTTACAATATATCCAATATATGCCTTTGATATCCTCAGAGTAATTATTTTGCGGACTTTTTTGATATTTTCGTAGGTAACAACCTCTTCAAAGGTTTTACAGCCTTCAACGTCATCGGAGTTTATTTCGCCTCGATTAAAACAAAGAAAAAACACATAAACTTCAAAAATTTTTCGAGCATTTCGACTGGTAACTGACGAATGACATGCTTGATGTTTTTCCCCAAAGCTTGAATTGAAGTGGGATTGCCCGTATAGATTTTAGACTTTACATATCCCCACAGGAAGAAGTGTAACGGTGTGATATATACGATCTTCATGGACAATTGACCGGTCCTAAAAGTGAAATTATCTGCTCATCGACTAAATCTATTGATTGATGCGATGTGTAGAAAGTGGCGCCGTCTTGTTGAAACCAAATGTCAGCGGGGTGACGAGCTTCAATTTAAGAGCTCGACGTAAAATTTGCCAAGTCGTTCCATCCTCAGTGCGAGTTGCACCGAATCGACTATCCACGGTCTTCGTGTACACTCTCAGCTTCTTCACTGCGTCCTAGACGTGATCTATTCGGTCGAATATTATATAGTAATGCATGCTGGGTCTCAAGATGGGTTATGGTGTTGCGAATAGTATGCTCCGTAGGCCGATTATGCTCATAATTTTCGTAATAAACTTCTTAGTAAGAAAAATGTATGTAAATTGCAACTCGATACCCCAAAACTGTGTTTCATAGTTTACAGAATAGTCACGCTCTTGTTAAGTATATCTAATATTCATATACATATAGTACACTGCCATTAAATCTTCATATTAAATAGCAAACTAAAGTTGTGAGCAAAAATTCGTCAAAGCATATATGTAATTGCTTTCATTATGCGACGAGTATTTATCGAAGTAGAATAGAAGTAAATACCATCTAAATTTCAACTTCCGCCCAATTTTGCGACAAATTTATCTGCCCAATGACTTACATAACACATATCTAGACTAATGAGCAAGATTGCCGTACGAAAATATACATTTATATTTAGCTACATTCTATGCTCATGCACGTATAAGTACATGATTCATTAGGCTATTTTTACTTGACCTTCAAACGTACGAAGGGACCAATGCCAGCGGCCATTTGACTTTCGCATTGTACGATTGTGGTGAACAACAGTTAACTGGCATGTTTGTTTACTTTTGCTGTCATTTAATTTGAACCCAAACTTTTCATGGAACTACTTCAATTTGCCATCGTTCTGCTCATATTTCTGGCTCTATTTATGTACTTTTACTCTGCCTATGTAACAGGTACAGCACATCATTCCTGCTCGAATTTCCTTTTAGATGCAAAAAATAAATTGCTAGCTTTCGTTTATTAATTTGCAAGCATTTCACAGAGACATCTTACAAAAGCACAGAATTTTCCGCTAGAATATGATTCCTCGAAGTCTATGTAGATGTGTGAGTGTACATATACATATATAAGTGTGTACATATATAGATTTCTATATATTTCTATTTAACAAACTATGTTTTGCACAGCTTTCGAGTTCATCAACCTCTTTGGGTTGTTTATTAGGGTTGCTCTCTTGATATCCAAGTGGGAAACGATTAGAAAGGTGATTGAGGTTATAATTCGAAAATCTCATTAAGGCAGCATGGAAGATGAAACTTTTATTGGCAAAACTTTAAATGTATTTCCTTAATATTGAAAATTTATTTTATTCTACGACAAGCTGTTGGAGCAGAATATTATTATTTGGCACATTTAACGGTTTATAACCTCAAGAATTAATTAAAATTCGTATACTACTGAGGAAGGGAGTTTATAATAATATCCTTATTTGATGAAATGTACTAAATGAAATTAAAGATGAGGAGAGTTAAAATAGACAATTGGCCCCAAAAAGTCTAACCGTGTCGGAATGAGTTCATTAAACCTCTGTTAGAAATCGTTGAATTCTTTATGCATATTGTGTTTCGCCATGTCCTTTCCAGAGCTTAATAGCCTTGCTTAGTGCTTTTAATTATTGTTTGAATCTATTTTGATTCCATATCATGAAATATTAAGGAGGTGATAATGGTTCATAGCTGTATTTGAACTGTATATCCAAAAGACCAGACCAGTTAGTGATAATGAATGGAATGGAATCTAGTAAAACCTGCTTATACTTGTATGTATATAAATTCCGATCATAATGTTTGTAATAAAATCTCAAAATGCAGATGAAACCTCGGTCAACTTAGATACGTATACCCACTTGTCAAAACCGATCCATTAAGTTAACTCCATCTTCCTCGGCGAATTTTTATTTTTTAAGCTTCTGTTTTAGTGCTTCTACGTGAATTTGGTTTGTTTGCAATCAAATTCTGAACAAAAAATCGGGTTTCAAAAATAACTGAAAAGATGTCAGACCTAACTCTCATAAAATTCTAACTTCTAACTGCACTTTTTTCACTTTCTTATATACATATCATACAAGTATATTTTATATTGTCTGTATTTTACTTATACAGGTATTTTAATTTTGGTCGAGCACTATACGGTTCGAAGATCAAACCGATGACGATCTATACATTTCTATCTTACCGCTGGTGGGAGAGTAATATAATAAATACTATATTTTATCAGTCTTTTGTAAAAATGTACTATTAGTAGTTTAATTAATATATTTAGTTCTAGCGCTTAACTGAACGAGTCGTCAAGAACTTCCGAACGGCTATAAAAATAGGGTTTTTCAACAGGCCACTACAAAAGTAGACCGATAGGGAGAGCAAACGACGTTCGATTTTTCCCGCTGTTTTGACATTTCTCTTTAGTAAGATTTGCCATTTCATCATGGAAAGATATGCGATCCAACAACGAGTCGAAATTATTAAAATTTACTACCGAAATTCGGAGTTAGTGGCTTCAAAAATTGGGTTCAGCGTCTGAGATTCTGCAAGCGTGCCCGTGGTGGACTTGTAAACGAAATCGAGTTCCATACATAATGGCATCGAATGTACTTTTACAGGAATAAATAATTTCATTGATATCCCAAACCATTTTAAATTAAAAAGGCTGTTAGTAGAATAGCAGAAAACAATGATTCAGACGAAAAAAATATATATTGTTAGACACTCAGACTTGTTAGACACTCAGACATATATTTTCTTCGATGAAATCGAGACTGTTGAGATCTTCAGAGCATAAGAAATATATTCATTTTAAGAGAAGTAGCAAAACGTATAGTACTTCTTTATTTTTTGTTAACTTATATTTGGAAAAGTAAATGCAGCTATAAATAGCAGTTATCTTACTACAATAAATACATATGAGCTTGTGTATTGTATATGTGTATATACCATGGTAAATGCATGCAAATATAAATGGGTAGAAACCATTCTATTTGCCTACGTTATTACTAATGTCAAACTGCCTTCGTGCCCTATATTGTGCAATTTAATAAAAGGGTAATTAGTTTCGCTATATTAAATAGGGAATGAAGGAAGAAAAGTTCGTGTAGGTACGAGTATAAGCTGCTTTGATCTGATGAAATTGCGTTGCGAGAATATCAGAAATTAATTTTGTTTGCCTTTTAGCGGCATACTTATTTTTTAATTGAAGGGATTTTGTGGTGCTTACAATCACATAAGAAAATTAATTATTTGCAAAAGTTCGAAAAAGAAAAAAATTATTTCAAGTTACGCATAGGTAAAAATTGTAGTAAAATTAGTGAAATATCTGTATGTTATTAATAAGATTATATTAAAATTATGGAAGTGTGATATAGAAGAAAAAGAAACTAGTTTGTAAAACTAAAAAATGTAAAATTAATCTAGGAATAAACCTTGTAAGAAAATTTAAGCTAAACGATGACATAAATATACATTGCTGTAGGGTACTTAAGGGGTTATGTCAGTCTTACATCTAAAAAACCTTTTTGCCTTAAGGTAGACTTTTTCTTCTTCTTCTTGATTGACGTAAACAAATCTTAGGCGGTTACAGCGCGCCGGTCGTTCTTCCTTTTCGCTGCTGGCGCCAATGGAGATTCCAAGTAAACTCAGGTAATTCTCCACCTTTCCAACGGAGTGGAGATCTTACTCTGCTTCCCAAGGCGAGAACTGGGTCGAATACTTTCAGAGCTGAAGTGTTTTCGTCCATTCGGGCTACAAGACCTATCCAACGAACCTAGCGTTCGAGGCTGACATTGTTTCTGTTTCCAAGATAGACCAAATTATCTACGATTTCAAAGTTATGACTGTCAACAGTGACGTGGAAGTCAAGTCGTGAATGCGATGACTCTTTGTTTGATGACAGGAGATATTTCTTCTTGCCATCGTTCATTATCAGACCCATAAGCTTTGCTTCCTTATCCAGTCTTTTGAAAGCAGAACTAACGGCGCGGTTGTTGAGGTCAATGATATCGATATCATGAGCGTACGCCAGCAGCTGTACACCCTTATGGAAGATGGTACCTTCCTTTTTAGTTACGCAATTCGAATTATTTTCTTCAAGAGCAGATTAAAGAAGTCGCTTAATCGCTCGTTTGGTATCGAAGCTTTTGGTATTGCTCAACGTCAGTTTGCACAGCCGTATTAGTTTTGCGGAGATATCAATTCAGACATAACGGCATAAAGGCAGCTCCTTTCATTTAATGACAAACAGTGGGAATTTAATTGCGCACCTAATATTTAATTAAACCTGAAAGAAAAAAAATGTAATGACTTCCTCCCTGAACAAACGGTCGAATTGATATATTTTATTGAGCTCTAGACCGACCTAACCCTTAATTGAATCTCTTACGTCACACCCATCGGGCTGACACAATTTTCGATTTATATTATATTTCATGTCAATACAAGCCCTTATCCTCACAGCCTTCTAATTAAATATATATTTTTTTTCTCTTTGCTATCGAGTAAGAGTATTTTGCGGTTTCGTTTGTTGTTGTGCTTACGTAAAATGTTAATAACAGCTGTCAGAAATGTGTTGACATTTAATTGTTCAGCCAGATTTACATTTCTCTACATGCAATTTTAAATCAATCGTCGAAGTGCCGGTAGTTGTTCTGAATTCGAAATTAGTTTGCTGTGAGCTCACTGTGTCAAAACATTTACAGATAAACTGTAAACTGAGCAAATAACTCAGATATTTATGTATATGTGTATGCCTGTATGGTAAAGCAAAAGTAGAGTAAGAATCATATGCAGAGACTGCGTATATGCGCCGTGTAAAGCACACGTGATCGGGACAACTATTGATTGAGATATGTGTAGGGTATTTTTTTAGAGCTATGGAATTTAATAGAAGCAAAGCTGTCTAAGCAGTTGTTAAAATTGTTTGAAATTTCTGTTCCGTATAACAATATGTGCAGATCCCACGTTGTCGAGCCAAATTTTGTTCAGCTATGTGGCCAATTTTTGGCTCAGTGGGTAGGTAAACAAGCAAAATATCCATATTAGGAACTAAGAGCAACCTAAAGATATTCAAGATCTGTCATTTTATCCTCAAATAATAACGGTTTGGTGTAGTTTGTGAGCCGCTGGAATCATCGGTCCATATTTGTTAGAAAATGATACCGGTGAGAACGCAACCGTTAATAGTGACCATTATAGCGCCATGATAACCGACTATTTGTTGCCTGAAATTAAAGCTCGTGATCTCAGCAACATTTGGTTTCAATAATACAGCACCACTTCCCACACATCGCATCAATCTATGGATTTATTGAGAAAGCACTTCGGTAAGCAGATAATTTCACGTTTTGGGACAGTCGATCGGCCACCAATTGGGAATTTGTAAAGTCTAAAGTCTATGCGGGCAATCCCGCTTTCATTCAAGCCTTGGAGCAAACCATCACGTGCGTTATTCGCAAGTTACCACTCGAAATGAGTCGAGTCATCGAAAAAAATGTAACAAATGGATCACCCTTTAGAAGCATTGCTATCAATTTAGCACAGGATAAAACATTTTCAAGTGTCACTGACCATTTCATCGTAATAGTTGACGGTATGTTAGCAAAATTGGACTGACTTGTTTTCGTAAGATGCATTTGAAGAAGCCGAATGTCTAAAGTTAACCTGACTCACTAAATCTATGAAATTTATTAAAATTATTCTTCTCATTAGTTTTTAAGTATTCTTATTTGAAATAAATGTTATATAATATAACTCTA
This sequence comes from Bactrocera correcta, assembly GCA_027475135.1. Taxonomy (NCBI): domain Eukaryota; kingdom Metazoa; phylum Arthropoda; class Insecta; order Diptera; family Tephritidae; genus Bactrocera; species Bactrocera correcta. The sequence continues at coordinate 82,614,627 of CM050325.1, read as the reverse complement.
AAACGGACACCCTTTACCTGTATGTATTATAACGACTGGGTGGCCTGCCAAAGATAAGTGGAACATAGAGGCAATATTTGGAATAAATTTTAAGGCTATTGACATGCTGAAATGAAACAAAGAACAAACTATTCGATTGTAAATCGATATATACTTATAGATATACATATATTCGCATATACTCAAGGAACTTCTTTTAGTTGGCATTTTCTTGTTATTGTATGTACAAAAAACAGTCACATTAAAAAAAATATCTGTGTCACTTCAGCCAACTGAAATTCAGCAAAGAGGCTGGCATACGAGCAATTGTTGTCCGGATTCCCATATTATATGAAAAATTTCTATATTAAGTATATGTATATATGTACATAAGTATGTATGTATGTATTTTTTATGGTTAAAATTAGTTTTAAGTATCACCCACATATAGACATATATACTATGGTACGCACGAGCGATTTATATCAAATAAAAAATAACTAAGGAAAATAAATATATAATGGTCAATAAAAACGCCGCTGTCATACGAAATTGTTTTGGTAGTTCAGGTACAATTTCATATTTTGAACACGTACTTGATGCTCGAGAGTGTGGCTTACTGAGCGTGCGTAACAACAATCTTTTTATATTATCGATAGCATTTAATGAATTTAGAAGCACAATCAAACACGGTAAAAAAACCTAAATTCAAGGGCGACGAAAGACTGAGCAGTATACCTATATGGAGGGGAATCATTTTATTATATAATAGGGAGACTTGAGACATTGACTGTGAAACGCAACCGACTACTCAGCATGCAACAATGCTTAGATAAGTTTTTAATTGGGCACAACTTAAGCATGGACTGTGAAAACGGGCATTAATCGATTTTAAGATTTTTATGAAGTAAACATAACATGCTGACCTATTTTGTTGTAGTATTAAGCTTATTGTGATAATTTATAAAGTAAAAAGTAAAAATTAGGACTGAAACCAATTTGGGTCTAGAGAAACATAAGCTCCGATTATAACAAGTTTTTGTACCAAAGTACAGTACATTGTTGTTAACATCTACATATTCATTAATTGTGAGCCTAGAGAAGATATTTCGACCATTTTTGATCAGAGTAGTCATAGGACACAATTAAAGTTTTTCCTTGGATTTATTTAACAGTCACACTGCTGAAGAAATTGCTTTCACGAAAAACGTCTCATCCATTCTTACTCCAACAATTATGTGAGTCCGAAGCAACCCTTCTTTAAACAATTTACGAAAGGTAAGGAAGAAAAAACTAAAATTTGAAAAATTGTGCTTTATTTGGCAATACAATTTCTCGCAAGCTTGATATACTTAACTCAGGGATATTCCAACCCTTTCCTTAACGCTTTTGAAAAGTGTGTTTCTGGAGGTGTTCGGTACTTCAAACGAAGTAAAAAAGCATTTTTTCTTTGCCAAATGGGATGTTTTGTCTACGATTCGGGGTGAAATCGGGCCAATTATTCCACTCAGGAGATATCCTTGGTCCAGGCATCCCGTATAAATCATACAAGTATGGTACCACCAACTCATGTTACTATATTTTCAACTCGCTACTTCACATCACTCTCACTCGCACCACTTTACTTTGTAATCGGTCAGGTAGGCAAATACGGACTGCTTCAAATAACAAGGGTTTGGCAGATGTAGGGTAATGTCATACCAGCGTATGAAGGACTTAAGTGGTGAAATGACATTGACTCCTTCTCAGTATTACCAAAAAGGTAAACTTTACTAAGCAGTTCAAGGTTACCCTCAGCAGTAAGGCTGAATGGAACGATTCCATTCTGGACTATATAATTTTGTACTTGCAACTCAAAGTCTTTCTATTCGCGGAGATGGAAATAATATATAGCCGTAGATCCGCTCCTGCTAGTCCCAAAGTTATAGCCGAAAATGAACTGGTCGATGAGCTCGCCCACTTCGCAACACCCACTAACATGGTAAGATTTGAACCCTTCATATCATAAAGAAGTTGCTCCGCTAGGAAGAGTAAGCAGGGAGAAGTATTGGCAGCAGCTCCAAGACATGCCCCATGCCAAGTTGCTAATGGAAGTTTACAACAGGTTTAAATATGTAATCAACCTGCCAAGAGGCAAACTCAGGCTACTTGTCGCATTCTATATCAGCCACAGAAAGCTCAAGAAGCACTTATATAACATGGACCTATCTCTTTGTGCAAATTGCCGGATATGTGACAGGAAGCCTGAACTCTAGAACACTTACTAATTGACAATACTGCAGTCTGCAGACACAGATGAAAGGCCCTTGTATCCATGTTTCCAAATAGGGATCACATAGCCCTATTAGCACCTAACCGTATATTGGAACTTATCAATATGTTAGGGCTAAGTAGGTCGTTGTAACTTAGGAAAGGGCACAATAGACCTTAGGTCGCGGTGCAATCCTCTTAACTTATCCACTTACTACTTACCGTTGCACATATGGTCATATTATTATCTAAAGTCGATCCCAACATACCAAACTAATTTAATATTTGAATTCTTACACGACTCTAACCAACCCTTAGCATGACCCATATAGCCGACTCACCTTGTTGTTGTAGCAACAGAAAGTATTTTTAAGTAATTTCGGGGAATACTGTCGAGTTGATAGTCCTTGGGGAAGAAAAATGGAGATCCGTGCCGGTTACATAGATCCAACTGTGGAATAAATACTTAGCAACTCTATCAAAACATCATGTTTTTTAGATCTTCTACTAGATTATAAATAACTTGCGTCTTCCCACCCAAACAGTGTCTAGACATTACAACAACATAAATATAAATTTTTTCTAAAATCCTTGGATATTGTTGGTTTTGAGACTGAGTACATATCGCACCGCCGTCGAATATGTGTGTAGAATTCGAAAAGACAAACATGCTCCGCTAAAATATAATTTCAATAAAAAAATATTTCCATGCCAACATTAAAAACACATTTTTCGCATTCTTTTTTCAGCTTCTTTGTGACCGTAGCAAATTTATTATCGTTTTCTTTATTATCTTCTTATATTTTTATAAAATATTACAGCTAACCGCACTTGCTTATAAACCGAATAGTGCTTAAAAGCAATCACAATCTTTATATCAACTTACGCCTAGCAATTTTTCAAAATTTTTCACAATAAAATTATCCGTTTTTTCCATGCAAAAAATACGTTTCGATTACTTAACCTCTAAATAATTCCCTAATTTACAATAGATATTTGGCATAGCGTGTACATATGTATGTATGTACAATTCAAATACACTATAGGGTAAAACAATTGCACAAAACTTTAAAAAATAAAAAAAATAAAATAAAAATATTAAATTTAAAATAAAAATATAATAAAAAAGTAATAAAAATTAAAAAAATAAAATAAAAATTAAAAAAAAATAGAAAAAAACAAAAAAAAATTAAAAAAAAAATTTAAATAAAACACATAAACGAATTAAACTACAACAAAATACTTAATAGTTGCACAATTGTTGCAAATTACTAATTGAAAGCTAAAAATTCTTTGTGATATGATTTTTACACATACACATACAAACGAAATTAAAAACTAGAACGACTAGTTAATACAAATTCTTAACCGTTAACAAAATTTTACAATAAACCGCAACTGTAATAAATCAATCAGACATAATGTTTTACTAATTGCGGTTAGTGGGAAGATTATATGCAAGTTAATCACGCAAATGGCTGCTTACGCCAGTAACTTTCAATAACTAAAATATATATAAACTATATATGTTGCTATTTGTGTGTATGTATGTATATGTGTATTATAATATACATTTCTATGTACTTATAAATTTATATGAAAATAACATTTGACACGCATCACAGCACCACGTCCAACGCCTTGTTATAACTTCATCCATTTAAAAAACAAAAACTAAGAAGAAGAAAGAGGAAATAGATTCCTTGTTGCTTACGTAGCTTCTTTACGTATTTAACTTTTTGTTGTTGCTGCGCTAATTTACAGGCGCGCACAGAAATTATATAATAGCTGTTTATCCTCAAAATGATAAACATTGTTTATATGCCGTAAAACACGTCCGTCCACTAAATGTCTAGCGTAGTGCACAGCCTCCAGGCGATCCTTGGCAAGACCAACTTCGAGTAGCCAATCCACGAATTCGGTGCCGTAAAATACTTTGCGATAGACTCTGATGCGCCACCTGTTGGGAATATAGACAAAATTGAAAATTTTATGAAAATAGTGAATTAAAGGAGAGAGTGCTACAGAAGAGGAATATACCTAATAAATATTTTTTATTTAAATTATTTATGTTTTGTAATAAATAATTAAATATTTCGAAAATAAATGAGATTGTGGTAGTCGAATAGGTAAACAAGCTACATAATAAAATATTGTTTCATAACCTTAAAATTAACGTGAACAGACCTTTTTTGAAGGCTTTAGTGATTAAACATATATTTCAAAAATTTCAATCAAGTATTTGAAAAAAATATATATGTACATATATGTACATATACTTTTTTATTTAACTTTTTTCAAATTTCAAATTAGAAAATTATTTTATTTATATGTCATTTCAATAATCTTTTTAATGCATTGTTGCATCACTGCTTTTTTAATTATTAAGTTGTGGACTTCCGTCCAGAAATATAAATTTTATTTTGTTTTATAAAATTACCTAACCTAAAAATTACGCACTAACACACTAAATGAGCGAATTGTTCCAAAACGTGTAATTTTATAAGCCCAATATCACCAGTGCTTGAGATCCATTAGCATATAAACAATCTTATAGTAATATAAATGAAAAAAAAAAACTAGTTCATTGCCATGCATAGTGTAATTATTCAATATACCATACATAGTATTCTATGGCTTTCAAGATTATAATGCGAGAAAAGCAATTGATTTGTTATGATTTATTTCTAATTAAACCAATTTCCAAGCGCTATATTAAAATGCATTTAAAACTTTCTTCTGTGATTAGCTTTTTGCGGTGTAAATATGGCATTAGCGGCTGAATGTTGTGATTGCTGAAGAAATTGGAATTACATACCTTCTAAAAACACTTCAATCAGCTGATATTAAAAGAAAATACTAAGCAGTATCAAATGGACTTGACTCAGTTTAAACTAAACATTAAATATATATCCGAAAACATGAATACATGAATGCATGAAACCTTCTTAAAATCGAATTATATTTACAACTGAAGATCGTATTCCCAAAAAACAAAAAACATTTTCACAAATATTCATTATCGGCTTCAAATTATCTCTTGAACGAACAGATGTTTGGTCGATAGAACCTTTCATGCGCGGGGCAGAGCACATGTGGATTGGGCAGAGCACATTTATATTGAAATCATCAAGCATGCTCCTTATTAGTTCTTCGCCGCTGTATTTGAATATCTCTGCCGGCAATCCATAAGCCCCCGTCGCTTTGTTGTTCTTCAGACGGGTTGCTATTCGAACCTCACCATAATCGAGCAATGGAACGTCTGCTCCATAGTCATCGATTGGAGAATCGGGTTCGCCTTCTCCTAGCGTTATACTTTCGCTGCCCTTCAACAGGCTGGAGAAGTGTTGTCTCGCTTATAATTAATGATATGAAAAATATTAGGGGTCGCTTTAAGAGCTGTAAATTTAGATTAGTAAAAAGCAATCTAGAACCAATTACAAAACGATTAGCAGATATTCTGCTAAGATTCTAACCTAGACATAAAATTTTATTCAGCACTTTACACTTGCAAAACATATGAGTAAACACTCAAAAGTTCTCTTCTCTCAACACCTCTATATTCTCAAGGCATCTAAGGAATTTGAAATCAGTTATTTGCAAAAAAGTTAAATCTAATGATCCTACCTAAAGATAAAAGTTACTTTATTAAAAAATTTGTTAATACGAACTCAATGAATATTTTTGGTGAATTTTATAGTTGTAAAAATATATAAAATATGCAAAATGAAATCGCACAAAGAATATAGTATGAAACAAACCTTCGATCCTTGGCAATGTCCTTCTTGCAATTCTCCAAATGATGATTGCGGAACTGCTCACAAATATGCTTGGTCTCCGGCGTGAGACTTGTCCATAGTGGTAGGGTTAATACGTTTGCGCCATACCTAAGCAAACAAAAATAAAAGAAAACACACAACTTCATTAGTAAACAGCATTTTTAAGACGCAAGTAACTGCTACGCACCACAACTTGCGCCAAATCTTCACGAATGGTGTCAGCAATTCGCTGGTGTCAGTGATAAATAGCGCCAAAACGACTAAGCTCTGACCGAAATTCAAGAAAGCGTCGAGAAAACTCAGTTCCAAGTAAATACCAGACATGCCATCCATTACCAGAGTCCAAATGGAGACAGATAGACCCTGAAAAAATAGATAATATAACAATTATAATAACATAATTTAATATGTATTTAATTGCTGTTTAAGATTTTTGTTGACATTTTTAATTATACACACCACAAACATTGAGCAGAGCAGCAAGATTAGCAATACTGTATGCTTTAAAGTCTGATACTCATCAGCATCATTAGCAAATTCTAATGGTTCTAGACCGCGACGTGACTGATCATGATAGCGTTCGATAATCGATTGACAATTTTGACGTGAAGAGCCCGCACCACAATTGAAAGCCGGACTACAGATGCCCGAACGTATGCCGAGATTCCTAGAGAAGATAAGAGATGTGACATTAAAATCAATTTAGGTAGCGTGCGAAACCACGTTTACTTACTCATCTTCGAATTGATCGGTTGAGGGCGTGGTGGCTGTTTCGTGGCTTCGCTTGCGTGCGCCTTCGGCAGCCGATTTAGCGAGCAGATCTTCGATATCTACAACAACCGTCGTAGTTGTTGGGCTGGTAGTGCTGGTGCAACAAGTACCGCCACCACCACCACCACAGCCACCAGCGATTGTGTTCGGACCATTATCTGCTGTCGAGATAATATCATCGTCGTCCGACGAAGAGTAAGAACCATAACGACGTCTCTGCGCCGGCACGCTGCCACTGGAGAGGCGCGCGCCATCGGTATTTGTGAGCAAATTCGCAGTTGATATGGTGGATTGTAGGTCTGAGGGTTCTAGTTAAATGAAAATTATAATTTTTGTAACTAAAATTATAAAAGAGCGAGTTTAAGTTAACTCACCGGAATCTGGATTGGATAGTTCACGTGTGTAGGTCAGGTATTTCTCATAGCGCTTCTTATAACGCTGATGCATAACCAAACAGCCAACAGTTACTGCAAAGAAATGGTATAATAGAGTTTAAATAACGGTATTCGCTTGTAGGGATTGTGTTATAAGATAATATGTATCAGATTGAAAACTTTGAGAACATCACTGCAAAGCTTCACACAGCGCTCGACGTACAATCTGCTCAGCAAACACGCAAAAGCTGCAGCTGCGTCTAAGCATCATAACACGTGCTGAGCAGTTACTTCGTGTGTGCTGACCGACGCCAGTGTAGTGTAAAGCCTGTCTTAACTTGTCAAACACAGTTTTCTCATCATAAGGAAAATTTTAGAATTTTTAAGAGGTTAGGCCACTCAAATTAAAATAAACGCAATAAAATCGATTCATCGCCGTCCTCGAGACCATATTTAATAGGAAAAAATCTTAACTTCGACTTCTCCGAAGCTATACAACATCTTTATCGTAATTTTGATCTGAACACTTTTTTCAGAATAAATTTTCAAAATTTGGTATATTTTATTACTCTAGATTGGCTTAACCACTTAAGTAACCGAAAATGAAGCTCTACTTACCGAAGAAACACATGACGAGCATAAAGACGGTGACTGCAGCCTGCGCGGTGCCATATTGAAAGCAAGCATTATGCTTATCAGGCAATAAAATCTTGCTATCCAAGGCGATCAGTAGACCAGATATTATGGCGGGTACGCCCCAGGCGAATGCGATCTAATGATTGGTAGAAATACAAAAATTAATTAGAAATGAGGTTATGTTGCCAACTAAGCACTGCGCCACTCACCATATAAGGCCACATGTTGAGCACGAAACACAAGCTGCGACACTGCAGGAAGAGCAAGCATATCGCCAATATGGCTGTCCATAAACGGCTGCTAAATGTGCCCATATTGAAGAGGAAGAATTGCACGTAAATCAACCATTTCTCGGCATGATCGAATTTTGCCCAGATAATCACGGCCGCACAGCACATCAGCTGCGACAGCACCAAACAGAATGTAACGCGATGCGGCATGCGTCTAAAACGTTTCGTCACAATCAATAACACTAAAACCCAAGCGGCGGCGGCCACACCGGCAACGCTTATATCGAAGGAAAATACATCCAACTCATGTATATAGTCGACTGGATTCAGATTGGTGATGGAAATCATTTTCGCCGAGATGAACATAAGCGGTGCGGAGATGAATGTGCAGAGCACCATGCCCGTAGCGACCAATTCCACTTCGACATTGTATTGTGTGGCGATGACAAAAGCGCCCGGTGCCGCCGGAAAGGTACCATATAAGAAACCGAAGGTGCTCAACTCGGTTGTGTCATTGAAATCTGTGCCAGCCTGCATGATATTCACCGTTTGACGGCACACTAGCGGCAAGACCAAACTGTAATAAAGATAACGTTAGTATGACGCCTAAATGTAGGCAATGCTTTCTTGCAAAAACTTACATTTTAACCAATATCAAGATGCCTGGTAGTAGAAAGCCAGCACCACGCAATGAACCACCTTGTCCGACGATTTTCAAACCCAACAGGAAAAGCGCCGTCGCCGAGAACGACTGACCAAAGACACGCAAAACGCTCGCTATCATTTCGGGCAGACCATTCGGAAAGACAAAGGCGCCGCCGACGCCCAGCAGCGTCATCAGCAACATCGGATTGAAGAAGAGCGATTTGAGTGTGTGCAGCACCAACAGTTGCTTTTCACCCAAGCAGCGCGTACGCTTCGTCAGCTGTTCGGCCGGGCAAGTGTCCGGACAGATGGTCGACTCTTGTGCCTGAATTTGTGCATGTTTTATAATATTTTAAGTAAAAATTGTGCGTAAAACTCACCGCTTCGGCTTTTGTTTGCATAATTTTCGAGATTTCCATTAGCACCAAGCCGATGGGATTGAGCAGCGCCAACGAAATCGGCGCCATTAAATACAAATATGAGGCATACTCGGGATGCACGTCTTTGTACAGTGCCATTACTGTAAAGAGGAAGTAAATAAATGTAATTTTCCATGCAACTTCGAGTCAAACATTGCTACATACCAATCGGATAGCCGATCGCGAAATCGTTGCTCTGCGTACAGAAAATACTCAAGAGGCCGGCGCGCGCATAATTCAGCGGTCGTGTAATGAGCAGTGAGATCACAAGCACAGCGAAGAATACAATCGATTTGGATAGCGTCATGGCCAGTAAGAAGGTCCAATTTACCGTGCTCCAATTAAGCTCGACCAGCGAGAGAAAGATTAGCGACGGCAATGCAAATGTGCCGACAAATGTGCCAAGGCCTTTAGTTTCCGAATTCGAAATGATTTTGAAGCGGCCAGCAATGTAACTGTGGAGTAAAGAAACATATTTACGTTTAACTAAGTAATTAAGTAAGCTTCGAATAAATATTTGTATACAAAGATAAGTGTGGCGTTAATTTATTTGAAGGTTAAGTTTAAACAAATACCTATAAGGTATATTTCGTCCGTTCGTTCTTCAACATATCGCCTGCCCCGACGAAAGACCACAACACGTGCGGTATGGAATAGACACCGAAAGTTGAAGAGGGAAGCGAGACGCATTTGTAGACAGAAAAAGAGAGAGGCCGAAATGCATGAATATGAAGAGCTTGACAAGCTGACCGACAGGGGTAATGCTCGAAAATTCGACGAAACAATGCAGCGACTAATAGAAGGTTTCAAGACTGGAATAGGAATAGGAATGTTCGAATTTCACACTCCTTGGTAAACTGAAGATTGCGACCACTACGTCATTCCAATGACGGTGAAATCTATGAAACATAAACGCACCGAGTTTGTGTCCTGCTAAGGATTCTTAATCCGGTGAGATCTCAAAGTTATTTGAAAAATGTTCTCTACCATTACAACAACAATAAATTACGCAATTTTATACCTTTACGTAGACATTTGCTATCATTGGAACAAGATTTTCGTTTAAAAAAATAAGTAGCTGTCGCAGACTACTCTTTTGCCTTCAGCTTGTACAACAAATACTTTCACCCAACCACACACGGCTTCCTGTGTCACATGACCGGCAATTGTCTGCCTGCAACGAACTCTGCTCACTTGTAGTAAACAGAATTAACAAGTGCATTAGCGTCTTGTGATCGCCGGCAACATATTTCTTTTCCACTCAGCCATTAGCTTTACATATTTATCTTATTTACTTTTATTGCATTATTGCTGTGTTCTCACTGAATCATTCATTTATGTTCTATATGTGCTTTTAGCATAAATTGGCATGCGCCTTGCGATGTCAGTTAACATTTCAAGTGTCAAATGACAAGCCTATTTGAAAAAGGAATAGTCAGCTGACAATAATTTGCCATTGTGTTGGCACGTTTTCATAGTAATATTACATTTGTTGTTGTTATAAGCGATAAAAACGGTGAGAAATCATGAATGGTTGAGTGGAATGGTAGAGTAATGTCTGATATTATTTTTGAATATAGATCTTTATTATATTTAATTGAATTGAAATTCTTAATTGTAACTAAATTAACATATGAAATTAACTAATTGTCTATTAATAATTTTTACGAAATTTGCTTCAAATGCGATATGAAACCTACAGCCTATTTAGTGGAAAGACGGATGTATATGTTCAGCTAAAAAAGTTGTTAATATGTGATACAAAATACATCGATATTAAATAGCTTGACAAAATTAATATTCATTAAACAATTTGTTCGAATTATCTTTAACTTCTAAACTCAAGGGAACGGGGATAATATAATAATCTATTGATTTTTTTATAATAAGAGAATTTGTCAAGTTTTTCGAGAACCAGAAGCTTTATCAGAATAAAAATAGTTTTTTAGTTCTCTCCTCCCTCATCTGTGGATCCTGGTCATTAACGACCTGCTTAAAAAATTGAGGATCGTGGCTGCCAGGGCGATTGCCTATGCAGACGATGTAGCACTTATGTTTAAAGGAAAGTTCCTGAGTACCGTGAACGAGTTAACGCAAGGTTATCTTAGCGTCGTTACAAATTGGACAGTTGGAAGTGGTCTCGCCATCTACCCAAAAAAAAAAACCGATATCGTTTTATTTACTAAGAGATACCAAGTCTCGGTGGCACCGCTAAAGCATAAGGGAGCCATCTGCAAATGGCGGATAAAATATAATATCTAGGAGTCGTCCTGGATAAGAAGCTTTCAAGGAAGCCGAATATCGAAGAGAGAGCAAACAAGGCATCGATTGCCTTATACTGCTGTAGAAGAGCCATTGGCAAAAGGGTATGGGGGCCACGCCACAGGGAAATCAAAGGCTATTGTAAAGCCGATGAGCTAGCACACTCTAGAACCGCAATCAGTAGAAATGAACCGGGTTGGTGCTATCTTATCTTCTTGGGCTGCATCACTAGATAGCTGAGTTTGGCGGAAGCTTGGCCAGGGCTAGGCCACCATTGATACATGCGGTGTAGCAAAATCCTAAATTTTTGGCCCAGTGTCGATTGCAAAAGATCTAGTGATCTCTTTGCCCTCATTAAGGCTAGTCTCTCCCTCGTTGTGCATATTGGCGACCATGCTGTATGGCTGGGCATCTCACCAGACACCATCTGCAGAAGCTGTTAGAAAAAGACGAGGTGGAAACAACTCAACACTTTTTTCTTGACTGTTCCGCTTTGGAGGGTCAAGACTTAAACTCTTGGGTGCGCATACTTTCAGACATCCCACTGAACTGGCGCGAATGGAAATTAAACGTCTGTACAAATTTGTATTGGTTAATTTATAAGTTCGAAGACAGCAGTTATTCTTTTCTATAGCTTCACAAGTCACATCTGGCAGACCACGTGCGATCTTTCTAGATCAGCCATGGAACCTAACCGGACCCTTGCAGTTATTTAGTAAAACTGAAATTGAATTTATTTTTCCCCATCACATTTAGACTGTTATGTTCAAATGTTTTGTGAAGCCAAACGAAAAACTCCTGTAGTTGGATATCAGCTATGGGCAAAGCGCCCTGATTCAATTATAAATCTTCTTAAGCGTTTGTTTTTTTATTTCCGCTTTTTCACTTGATGGTTTTCGCATTGAACTGGCAAAAGCGGGATTTTCGTGGAGATATTGTTGAGATGTTTCTATCTCATCCCCATCCCTTCAGTCCAGTAGCAAACCACAAGAAGCTAACGGAGCTGCTACCAGTTATTGAGACTACTGAGACTGAAGTATCTGTCCTAGCAAGCTCATCAGCCTTACAGTTTCCCACAATATCGCTGTGGCCAGACAATTTTATGCTTTACAGGTGCCTTTCTTATAGTAACTATACTTAATACTAAATCTGAAAACGTAACCTGGCAATGATTTGCATCCAACGGAAAATTTTTAGATACAAGTAGTTCGTTGTGCTTAGTCGTTCTGTTGTTTGATATAAACAACTTTAATTTCATTTATGAAGATGATGAATGTTTCAAGTTTTTAGAGATTTCGTTCTTTCGGACTATTTACCTTTTCGATATCTTGCATAAATGGCTTGGTAGTAGAAGGCTTGTCATCACTGAATATGTGAAATTTGTGTTTAACAGTTATTTTAAAGAAATTTAGGGTTCCTGAGTTAAGGTAAGTGAAAAAAATGTATATTAAGTGTCTATCTTTGGCTACAATGTATCGGAACTAGAGACGTTTCATTAAATTTTTTTATTTTTATCTGCTCTCTACCATTTTTCTCTTCATCACCCTCTTAGTTACACATATTTGACCAAGTTTCAATTTACTTTGACATTTCCGTTCGATTACACACAACAATAACATACAAAAAACAGTCAGCCAGCTTTGAATATGGCTTCCAAGATTAATTGCCGTTTCTAAGACGGCGACACGTGCCAGCTAAATTTAGTGGGAAGCAACAAAAAACCGAAAAAAATAAATTTGCATAAATATATGTATATTTGTACTTTATATACATACATCAGTATACATTTATACATATGTATATTTAAATATAAAGCTGCGTGTTGCTTGAGGTCAAGAAACTTGTTGCTTTTTGGTTTATTTAAACGTGTGGCTCGGCGAAGGAGGCATTGCAAATTTGGCAAACGCATTTATTGGACTTTGGGCACAAGTACTCTATATCTTCACACATTTGCATGTACATATGTATGTATGTATTTAAATACGTAAAACTACACAAATATATGTATGTATAATAGATACATAAGCTCCCATTCCATGCATGAAGTTGCATGTTTACATAAAAGACAGTTAAAAAAGCTCGTGCGTAAAGTGTTTAACGCTTGCGAATGCCGTGAGTAATGAAACTAAAGCACAGTTATATCTAGTTTTTTGTTTACGGTATTTTTAATTTCATATAATTGGGGCGTGACAATAAAGTTTGACGCATTGGCTGCGGCTGTAACACGTGAAAAATTCCATTATTGTTTTTGCTGTTTTTATTTTGTTACTGCTTTTCCACTATACTTAACTGTCTGCTTCACGTTTTTGCGATATTACTTGGTTGTATTTACTTGAATGTATGAGTGTGCATTTTTCATAGGAGCTTTTCGATTTATTTTCGTTTTTTATTATTATTATTTTTAAATTTCAGTATATTTTTTTTAACGAAGATATTTTCTTGCATTCTTAAAATTTTATTAATTTTTATTTTTTATAGTTATTATTATTATTTTAATTTTTGTATATTTTTTGTATTTTTTAATTTCTGTTATTTTTTATATTTTTTATTCTTTATCGTTATTATATCTTTTAATTTTTCTATATTTTTTTATCTTTTAATTTCTGTTATATTTATTAATTTTTCTATATTTTTTTATCTTTTAATTTCTGTTATATTTAATAATTTTTATTTTATTTTTTGTTTTGTTATTACTTCTATTTTTTATTGTTATTATTTTTTTAATATTTGTATATTTTTTTTGTTTATTTAAATTTTTCTAATTTTACATTTTTTTATTTTTTCTTGTTTCAACTTTTTTTTTAGTTTTTATATTTTTTCATAACTTTTATTTTATTTTTATGACTTTTTGTATTTTTTTTTTTAATTTTAGATATGTTATATTTTTTATTATTTGGTTTTTTATTTATTAATTTTTTTGATATTTTTTCATTAATTTTTCTTATATTATTTTTTTTTTGTATTTTCTTTATGTAATATTTTTATTAATTTTTTTTTAATATTTTTTTATAATTTATTTTATTTCTTTTAATATTTGTATATTTTTTTGTTTATTTAAATTTTTCTAATTTTACATTTTTTTATTTTTTCTTGTTTTCAATTTTTTTTTTTTAATTTTTATATTTTTTCATAACTTTTATTTTATTTTTATGACTTTTTGTATTTTTTTTTTTTAATTTTATATATGTTATATTTTTATTATTTGATTTTTTATTTATTAATTTTTTTTATATTTACTTATATTTTATTTTTAGTATTTTCTTTATTTAATATTTTTATTTATTTATTTTTTTAATATTTGCATATTTTTTTGTTTATTTAAATTTTTCTAATTTTACATTTTTTTATTTTTTCTTGTTTTCAATATTTTTTTTAATTTTATGTATGTTATATTTTTTATTATTTGGTTTTTTGTTTATTAATTTTTTTTAATATTTTTTCATTAATTTTTCTTACATTATTTTTTTTTTTGTATTTTCTTTATTTAATATTTTTAAAATTTTTTTTTTTTTATTTTTTCATAATTTTTAATTTATATGTTTTTTATTTTTTTTAATTTTTCTTTTCTTTTTTTTTTTTTTTTTTTTTTTTTTTGTAATGTAAAATTTGTTTTTTCATATTTTTTCATTTTTCTTCTTAATTGCATTTGCGAATTTTATAAACACGCCAGCTGTAAGCTCATTAGCAAAAGCGAATTGCTTGTAGGCGGGCTTAAAAGGGGTGTGTATGCCGCCGGCGGCTTATTCATACACACACACACACACATCAGTGACATATGAGTTAGTGTGTATGTGCTTTCTGAAATTTTCATATTATTTTTGTGTCTGCTTCCGATGTTTATGCGGTTTAGTTTGCGTTTAATGTCACTCGGCATATGCAAAACCACATATATTCATACATGCATACTCATACACACATACCATATACAAATACACATTTACACCCGCCGTTGCAACGTTTCCGCGCAAACTAAAATAACAAATTGCGATTTGCATTTAAATTGAGTCTACATACATACATACATACATGTTTGCAAGTATAAGCATGACATTATAAAGTGCCGAAAAGAACAAGCAAATATTGCGAGCGTTGGAAAGAGCCGAAAGATTGATTGCTATGGACCAGCGGAAGTTTATCTAATGTTGTAATTGCCGTGTAAGTAGTGTTATGACGTAGAAATGCAAGTTACTAATTCATAATAATTCATAGGCACAGTGGGGTATTTCACTAGTTACCAGTCGAAATGCTCGAGCGAGTCTTCGAAGATTGGACTTAACGGATGCACCATCTGAGATGTAGCTGCAGCCAAAATTTTAAAGAGATAATCTTCCAAAAATAAATGCCCTTTCGAATGATAGACATTCCTCATTAAATTTTAAGTTTCTGTGTTTTTTCTTAAAAAAGGTAGGGAACCTCGAAATGGATCACCCAACACTATCATTCCAAATTTATTGAAAAATTGTATGCCATATAAAAATTTTCGTGTTGAAATACTTTGTTCTAAGAATTCGTCAATAAAAGAGGTTTTTAAGCATTTCAGGACAGCATCTCAAAATTTTATTGAAAAAACCAGCAAACGAAGTGATAAGCAGGCAAATTATTTAGCTTATTTTTAATACACATACAATACACAAACATATGTTCACATATACAATTATACGCCTGCATACAAGTTGAACAAAGAAATCACGCTCGCGCCAAATGCAAACCAAATAATTTCACTTTTTTTGCCGGCCTCTTTTTAAATATAACTGCAGCGCAGACACCGCTCATACAGACAGACACGTTGTACAGTTGTTACTTTTAATTCGCGCTCATGACTAATATTGAAATGGGAATTGTAAACGGCTTTTGCCTGCCCTTAGGTGGTGTATAAATATTTCCTTATTTGCATATTGGTGATCGCGTTTTAAAAGCGTGTAAGTCACATTTTCGTAATATTTGACGCTTTGGAGGAAGTGAAATTATTTGAATATTAGGGAAGCTAATTTTTATTAACTGTATTAGTTTTATAAACAATGTATGAGGGTATGATTTTTATGTTGAGGATCTGGTAATTATTACGAGCAGAGAAGTTCTATATAATGGGTGATCCTTGTAGAGGTACTTTTTTCAAAGTTTTTTCTTGGCAGATCAGACGTGAGCCGTGTCAAGATGTCATATTATTTTTGGGCACGTGAAAAGTTCCAAGAAAATCCTACGCTTCGGGACAACATTTGTTCGGCGATGAGACCCATTTCTGGCACAATGGCACAAGAAGATCAACTGAAGAAATTCAAGAGCTGCTATTTCAGCCTTAAAAACAACGGTTTGCTGAAGTTTGATGCCGGTGAGAACGTAACCGTCCAAGGTGACCGTTATCACGTCATCACAACCGATTATTTGATGTCTGAAATCGAAGCCCGCAATCTCGGCGACATTCGGTTTCCACAATACGGCGTCAAATAAAAAAAGTTTTCATACTAGGACTGGATTTTGAACGGTGATTTCGACAAAGGAGCAGCTTTTTGGAGAGAAAAAGACGTGTGCAAAATATCAGATCCATAGTTCCAAAATGGAGAGACTAATTTGCGGGTATACAGAGGAACATGGCTAAACCGACTCAGCTCGAAACCCTGATCTTTTAAACCCATTTTATAGTCTCCGACGTTTTCACGTCAAAATTAATATACCAGGGTACCTGGATAGGTTCGGGGTATAAAAATACTCTTACCAATTAGTTGTAATTTCAACTTAGCCATGATTATATTAAAAATTGAGTGCTCAAGACTTTACTTTTGTCAAAGACATATCTACATATACATACATATGTAAATACAAAATGTTTTTCCACTTATATTCGACCTTAAAAAGAGGTCATTATTAATGTACAAAAAAGGAAAATAAAAAAATGTCTGTGATTCCCCTAAAAATATTGTAAACTGAACTCGAAATTTTAAGTTCAGATTGCATCACTATGAAAACTAAAATAATTTCCACAAATGTGGAAAATTTTTGCTAAAAGTTGCATTGCTTCGAGGCGCATTAATAAACAAATTACATAATACAAAATAATGATTTGATAAAAAAACCAGCAAACAAACCAACGATCCAATCAGCTCATATTTGCCGGTGCTTTACGTCATTGAACCACACAATATATATTTAACATAATAATAAAACAATTGTTGTATTTATTTGAGGAAATTTTGTTGAATGAGCTGTTGTCTTAGAAGATACTGTGTTAATGTACTCGCATAAAGCGAATTGCGGTTTAATTTGGTCGAAAATATTCCAGTGGGTGCGCCGAACTTCCATATAATGATTGTCTCAGAAGAATTGTATGCACAAGCGTCATGAAAAACAGACAATAATGGGATTATTTAAAAAAAAAATACATTTAAAACTAAGCAAACAAACGATATTTATATTAACTTTGGGAAAATGATATTTAAAAGAAAAATTATAATTTTATTTAGAAATTCGTGGAATGCGCTTTGAGGTTAGTTATTTTAGAATTGGTGAGGTTAAACATCAAGACCAAATAACTGACTTCTGTCAAATTTTTTATAAAATAGAAATAATTCTATCAAAACAAAAATCAATTGTGGGTAAACAACATATTACCAATAATTGATATTTTTCAAAATGTATAGAAAACCCTTGCCAATGATGTCATCCTTACAAATTATTGTCATATATTGCTAGCAGTTTTATTTTACACTTATTATATCTTTGTCTCATTTCAATATTAAACTATATATAATATGTATGAAACATGTAAGGAAGAACTAAGTTCGGGTTTAACAGAATATATCATACTTCTGCAACTTGCAGGGATTAAAGCTAGAGAAGTACCTTCAGGTACATAAGGTCATATATCGGCCAAATTATGGTATTCATAAGCAAGTAGTATAGGCAAATAAGAGTTTCAATGCGTAAGGCCTTGAAGTTTTTTTTTTAGCATTTCGAATGGCGTTCGAACAAATTGCTGCCTAGAAAATGTGTCTAATGTAACTGTGACCTTGGCGAAATGAAGATTTTTTTGTATATCTCTAGTCTTCGAACTTAAAAGTGAGCAATGTGGTGAGAGGAAATTTTACAAAAAAATGCATAGTACGTAGATTGGGATATGAATGAAATTCTTTATTCCTGTGTAAATACATTTGATGTCATTATGTATGGAACTCGATTTCTTTTGCACGGGCTGAACTCAATTTTTGACAATTTTCCGGCATAATTCGGCCGACACTGCTACAATTTCAAGTTCGATATTCGTACGAAGTTTATCAATCGTCGCTGGCTTGTTGGCGTAAACCATAAATTTGACGTAGCCCCACGCCGCGTCTAGCGGCGTCAAATCGCAGGACCGAGTCGACCAATTGACTGGGCCATTTCGTGAGATAACACGTTCACCAAATTTGATTTTCAATAAATCGATTGTGACATTCGCTGTGTTCCATTCACAGTAAGGTCCCGATCTCGATCATCATGAAAAAAGTACGGCCCAATGACGCCGCCGGTCCTTAAACCGCACAAAACCGTAATTTCTTCGGGATGCAATTGGTCCCTCATGGAGTACGTGTGGAACGCATAATTTGTTTATTGAAGAAGCCACTCAGCCAGAAATTAATATAATTTTTCCATGAAAATCCGGATCATTATCAAGTCGTTGATCAGCCTAATTCATGAACACACGACGATTCTGGTGGTCAAGCTCAAGTGGCTTCAGTTCTTGCGTCAATTTGATTTTGTAAGACAAGGATATTTTTATAAAATTCGACGTTAGAGAGATGTCCAACGCTTGAGAACGACGTGTGACAGACTGATTTCGGTCTTCCTCAATTGATGTCCTACCGGCAGCAATATTCTCGACACTACGGGCATATCTTTGTTTCACTGGCAATGGAACATTTCGTACTATGCCTGTGGATTCAAATTTTTCCACTAGACGCTCAATTGCTGATCTGACAGTACGATTATGAGGACCATAAATTGGACGTAGCGCTCGTAAAATTGAGGCCACAGACTTCGAATTTCGGTAGTAAATTTTAATAATTTTGAACTCGTTGTCGGATCTTATATCTTTCCACGATGCAATGGCAAACCTTACTGAAGCGAAATGTCAAAAGAGCGGGAAAAATAAATATGACGTCGTTTGTTGTCCTCATCGATCCACTTTTGTAGCGTCCCTATTTTTAAAAAATAGCATGAAAAACTAATTTTTGCTACTTGCGATTGAATATAGCGCCTTCAATGACAAATAATTGTTAAAAATAAATACTAATATTCCACTTGCGTCAGAGTATATGTTAACCCAAGGTTGCACCGAAGTACTAGCTGTTTGTTAGGACAGCTGTTTTAGTTTGTTCGCTTTCCTGCTCCTAGCTGCAGCTACTGTGATAGGTTTCATTTATTATCGAAGATTGAAGATATTTTTTCAAAAACAAAACATTTGAAGTGTTTAAGTGCATGTTTCTACTACATGCAGTGAAGAGGTTACATGGGTTTACGGGTTTCAAAAAAATGTTTTTTTTTATAAGATCTTCATGAAATTTTACATAGGAAAATTGTTGCGAAGTTTTTTTTTTTGTTGTAAAAATGTCTGCCAAACCCCCAATTTTCAGTTTTTTTTTCCCTTTTCTTAAGTTCTAAGTTAAAACACATATTTTTCACTTTAGATGATTTTGTAAGGAGTTATAGTGCCAACGCGGGCACATCTTTTTCCAAAGGGCCGAGTTTCAAATTTTTTTTTCCCCCAAAAATTTCAGAATTTCTTTGTTAGTAGTAGGTATATATTTGTAACAATAAACAATTCTAATAAAATATTTAATTTTTATGTGCGAAAAAATTGTTGAAAAAAGGCTGTTTTTTAACCGAGGAAATCCATGTTACCCTTTAACGTTACTTTCTCATTGCGAGCGATTTCGTTAAAGCAAATTACTTAAGTTTTCTAGCAACAACATAACAGCTGTTTATACAAAAATTTGAGACATGAAAAATAACATCGCTGAGAAACAGTAGACTTTCACAATAAACAAGTACAGTTATTTGCTTTCTGTCCCACATATATTAGATACAATGTTTACGCGCGAAACCGAGCACAAATACAAGTATTTATTATATTATTAAGTCATAGTTTCTAGCTTAAATGAAATGCAAAAGGAAAGGAAAACGGGGCAATAGAAATTAAGGTCACTGAAAGGCTGAAGGTATTGTTAGAGCTAAATAAATAGGTAATTACACTTAATGAATTGAAAATTAAGTCAATGCGCTTTTCATATTATACGAAGTTTTATCAATTTGTGAGATCTTTTTAAGTGTGAAATACTTAAGCAATGGAAAGTTTAATCAAATTTATACAAAAAATCAGCTTTTGAGTTATGAACTCATTTAGAATATAATTTTCATAATTTTTCACTTTATATAATTGTCCAGGTAAACACAACTATTTGTTTGTTTACCTATTTATTTTATTTTTATTATTTTTGGTTTTTATAAAATATGCAATAAGTTGATCAATTATTGCTTTTATCGAATTAATTCGCTTTCAATTTCCCGCCTTATCGTTTTTACTCACATAAATTTCCACAGCTACGGCTGATATGTTTACTTTTTATTGTTTACTGATGCTGTTGTTGTATACAAATACACTTTTCATAGTACTACTATGCGGTAACTCAATATTACAAGTTAGACTCAGCAGCTAAATAGATATCGTAATAGTTTTACATAATAGCAACAAGTGATCTGAGTAATTGAGAACTGAAAGTGATAATGTGTACATGCAATTAAGACAGGCTTTGAAGAATAAAAGCTGTCAAATAGTCACAATAACAATAAAAAAAGAGAACAAAAAACGTTTAGTACGACTGCACCCAAGTTAAAATACCCTCCACGGGAAAAAAGTTTCTATACAAGAATTTGATTTTGATAGGTCAGTTCGTGATCCAAGTAAAGGTACTTTCTTCAACAGCATTTTTTGACAGATCCCGAGTGAGTCGTGTCAAGCTGTCATGTTATTTTTGTTCAGCATTGTTTGGCATTTCATCATAGAAAGACTTACGCCTGAATTACATTAACAAACCGCTCAACTTTATTACGAAAATTCACGTTTTATAGAGAATTTGTTTCGCGCGCTTTCCTCAACTTATGGTCAACATAATCGGCCTACTGAGCGTACTATTTGCAACACCATTACCAATCTTGAAACCCAGAATTCAATATTACAACTGGATTTTGGATAATGTTCGACCGAATAGACCACGTCTAGAACGCAATGAAGAAAATAAAGCAGCCGTACCTGAAAGTGTATACAAAGACCGTAAACAGATTGATTCGGCGCCGTTCGCAGCAACTCGGACTAACGTATGGAACGACTCGGCGCATTTTACGTCCAGATCTTCATTTAAAAGCATAAAAAATACAGCTTCTGCAAGGACTGAAGCGGCTCGACCTTCCCAAGCATATGTAAACAAGCAAAATTGCCGCATTTGGGTTATATGATTCAAGAGCTGCCATTTCATCCAGTAATAACAACTGTTTGCTCTGTGGGTGGAATCATCGGTCTATATTTCTATAAAAATGCTGGTGAGAACGGAAATCACATCATGATAACCATATTTTGTAAACAGAATAGCATAGGTAGCGTCACTTTGAGGCTAATAACTTTAGGGTCTTTAGATCCTATGTTGTAACTGACAGCAAAGGCAAAGCACATCTTTTTGGTTTGTGAGGTGATCTTTATGTCAGACCAAGAACTTTTCAGCCCATATGCTAAAGTCCATCCAAAAAATTATAGATAAGCAGACAAACTGATAAGGAACTCGGGAATTCCAACTACACAATGAAATTTGATATTATAATAACACATAGGAGTATGCGTCTATATATTATACTATTACTCATTTCAAATATTTGTAATAAAAGTGAAAAGTTCGTGGTCTGACTACCTGTTGCATATGCTTCGCCGGACTTTTTCGAAGAATTGTGACGCGTGCGCTACATTTTGTGACCACAAGTGTGCAATTTAGGCAACGGCCTGTGATTACCGCCGAGTAATTTTTGCAAACGTACGTAATACAACTTGATTTATTTAATTCGATTCGTACGAATTTTTTTCATTTTTTTTTTCATTTTTGACACTACTAAGTATTGAACTGAGCGCCGAAAAAATGGTGGGTAAAACCCACAATCTGATAATGAAAACAAACTGGTTAATTTGCACACAGAAAAAAAGTGGTCAACAAACAGAAATTGGAGATAATAAAGCAAATTCGTTTTTTTGCATAATTTAAAAAATAAACTTATGCAAAATAAGGCACGAGAACGCATATTTATCAATGTTTAGACATACAGACAATTTTAAAACCATTTCAGCTACTTTTTTCGCATAAAAAGGTGCATAAACTATGAGTCAATAGCAAATGTTCAAAGTCTACATGTCTAGGCGAAAATGTTGATAAATACAAATACGAGGGTGGTATAATAGTTATTTAGCCAACACGAAAATTTAGAAAAATTGCGACTTAAGTACTTGAGTAAGTCCTCTTTAACACGATACGCTTTACGCAAAGTTTTTCGAAGTAAAGAACACTGGCAGCGATAACCTCTATAAATACAGAACCAATTATGAAAAATACGGTTGATGGGACACCAATTCGAGCCACGGACCAGATTGGATAAATATTATTTCTACGCCGCATTAAATAAAAAAATTATCAAAATCGGCGAATAAAAAGCGTTCTTCCACCTGACTCATACCTGCGTCGTCGCTACGCCCAAAAATTAGAAAACAAATATGAAAAATACTGTGGATGGGATACCAATTCGACCAATCTGGTTATAGGTCGACCAGTTTGACTAACTCCAGGTAGTTGTTCCAGAAAACGGTCTTCATAACCATAATCTTTCCATCGGAGAGGACGGACTTCGCCTGCTTTCGAGCAAGTTCACCGTGGAGTTTACTGTTTAGACGGTTTCTTGCTATTTGGGTATACCATTTGATGTATTATTCGTTACTTTTTTGTTCGAAAGGGCAGTATCCGGCTTTTTTGGTTTGTCGGTGAATTTTACTGTTTGGATAGTTTATTGATCTCTGGTTCTAGCAGTGGATCTAAGTATATTGGTGCGACGGTCACGAAATGACACAGAAACTCCTTCAGACTGGATACACCGAAGCTTGTTGAACCAACTTCAGACTCATTCCTTGATTTTGTTGCACAAATTTCTTCCAAAAACAAATATGGAAACACCGACCGATATTGCTTCTTTTCAATTTTCGAAAATCCGTGGATACACCCACTTCTAAATGTAATCAAAACAAAACTACAAATCCGATTCGTTTGAACTCCATAGTAACGGTTTACGCATTGCTTCCGTTAGCGGTTAATGGGCGTGAGGTTAACTCATTATCGCACCACCCTCGTACATGTATATATGCTTATATATGTATATGGCACATATATACATACCTTTAGAACATGCATTTAAACAAGTGGAATAACCCCAAAGCCACAATGAACTACAAAGCGCGGCCAATCAGCAGTTATTCAATGCAATTGACTTTCATGCCGTCACCAATTTGTTTGTCTTGCGGTTGTTTCACTTAAGTCTATGCAAACATTGCCATGTGCTATAGTTGATCCATACAACAACATACTCGTACATATATACCTTAGTATATATATGAATGTGTGGGTATGTGTGCATAAGCCGCAGGTGTAGGGAATGCTTTACAATAGCGGCAGTAGTGCCCGCAGACTATAATTGAAACTGAATTGCGAGCCAATAATTCCAAACAGCTACTTAAGCAGCCAAAGTATGTAAATATATACATATGTATATTCATAAGTACATATACATATGTATATGTGTTTGTGTTGCTTGCAAATTTATATAACTGCAGTGCATAGCTACTCGGTAGGAAGAGCATTGCATTTAATATTAAGATGGTATTCTAGTCTTTAATTCTTCTTCTTCTTTATTAGCCTAGACACCGCTCACGCCGTTATAGCCGAGTTTACAACAGAGCGCCAGTCGTTCTTCCTCTTTGCTATTTGGCGCTGATTGGACATTCTAAGTGTAGCCAGGTCTTTCTCCACCTGCTTCCCCCGGCTGTTATATAAAATGTTGTCATCGTCGATGCCTCTGTACCATATAGCAGGACAGGAGAGGGATGACGTCTGATACCCGCCACGTAAAAATGCCCCCAATGAAAACTAATCGACAGCCTCGGATGAGAGGCATGACCTGGAATATTCGGAACCTAAATTGGGAAGATGCCGCTGCTTAGCTATTTGATGTCTTCATGAAAATAAAGCCTAACATCACCGCCGTCCAAGAAGTCCGACGGGACAAGGACTGAGACGAGTAGGTCCTTGTGACATTTACTACGGTGGCCATAAAAAGAAGAGAGAATTCGGTGTGGGATTTATGGTGGGAGAGAGACACCGTCACCGAGTCCTGGCAATCAATCCAGTGGATGCAAGTCTAGCCACAATCTCCATCAAAGCGAAGTTTTTCAATATATCGCTCACCCCGACGAAAGCGAAGGACGATGAGGCCAAAGATGCCTTCTATGAGCACGTGGAGCGCACCTGTGAGAGCTGCCCTCGAACGATGTCAAAGACGTGCTTGGCGACTTTAATGCCAGTGTGGGCAAAGAAGATATATTTGCGTCAACGGTCGGGAAATTCAGCCTCCCTGAGGAACTTGGGGATCCAAATGGGTTGAGGCCAATTTTCGGCATCACCATTTTCGAGAGAATCTTTACAGGCGACAGTCTCCAAGTACCATCATCGTCCGATTTGAAAAATTTAGTTTCGAGAAAGAAGAAGTAAGGTTTCAGAGCGCGTGCCCAAAAAATCATGAAATTTTCGGTTTTAATGATCCCGACATCTCTGGCGAGTCCGTTCGAATGATTTTAGTGGATATTTTCGGTATGAAACCCGTTCTTGCTGAACTCGTCCTGATAAACTGATTTTTTTTTTTCAAAAAAAAAAAAGGTACCGTAAACAGGTCTTTTTAGACATAATCGTTCGAATCCCGATCACACATTAATGAAAAACATTATAACTGCCGATGAGACATGGGTTTACGAGTTTGACATGAAAACAAGTCAACAATCAAGGAAATGGAGGAAAAAAAAAATGAGCCGAAACCAAAAGAACCACGTCAAAGCTGCTCAAAAATCAAAGCGATGCCCATTGTTTTCGATATTCGTGGTTTGATGCATCATGAATCTGTCCAGGAACTTTGTTCCCAAATTTCCCAATTGCCGCTCTGCGGAACCCGTTTTCTTCCTATGGCCCATAAAACACCAATATTTTTGGTAAAAAATAAACTTCTTTTGTAAAAATGAATCATTTAATCCATTTTGATTTTTATCCATTTTCATTTTTTTCCACCGTAGATTATTCTTATGATAATTTGTTTGAGAAGGCTGGAATCACTCCACTAAACTCCTTTCTTATTTTGAAATTTTCTTTCGACAATTAACACTATTTCCCTTGAACTTTACGATTAAGGAAAGTCAAAGGAAAGGAAGGCTAGGTTAATTCCGGTTGGTAGTGTGCCACACATAGATATTTCGTTAAGCTAATTCCAATAGACTTACTCACAGTAATTTAATTTTTATATAAATAATGACTTGGAAGCTTCCATATACTTTTATAGATATTTACAAGCATTTCGTTGCGGAAATAATATTTTATTTTATAGAATCATAAAATTTCCTACAGGATTTGCTATTATGCAAATTGTCATGCATAAAAAGTTCCAAATAAAAAAATATATATAATTTCAGAAAAATTATTGCATATTTGCATATTATAAAAATTACTGTATTTTATTTTTATGCTTTTATGGTATAAATATGTGCGTTTATATATGTAATTAATTGTACATATTTATAATTTTTAATTGTACGCTGCCAACCAAGCGCTTTGTTTTGTATATTTTCAGGCAACAAAATACAAATATCACGAGCAATGAACTATGTCTTGGAAGCACAGGTGAATTCAATATGTTTCTCCACATATAAATGTATGTTAGCTTGTATGTGAATATTAAATATACAAACATATATATTACATTCGAAAACACGAGATTTATAAAAAACATTATCACGTTGCGGCGCACAGCTTGTAAATTCTTTCAACTCCGATTACATTACAGATTACAGATTACAAATTACAGATGAACAAATTAAATTCCAATGCGGAACTGATTAAAGGCGTTTGCAAGCATCTTTATCGCAAATCGCAAGTAATCGTAGATACCTGCATTTAAATATATATATCTGTATATGTTTGTAGTATATACTTTTGCACAGATATGTTTTTGCAATATGATACTGCAGTTTTATCAACAAAATCATCATTACTAAAGCTCAAGCATAGCAGAAATCTTTTATCATCGATCAGTGTGCGATTTGCAACAAAAAATATGTTAATATTGTAGTATATAAAAATTTATTGTAGTTCTTATAGTTGCTTTCTTTGAGGTTATGATTATTATTGATGTTATAACGGTAGAATTCTGCAAAGTTGACAGTCTTTTGCCGGATAAAAATCCGGGTACGTTCCGGTTACGTGGACACGATTGTGATGAGAACGGATTTATAGGTTATAATCAGTAGTTCTTGGGCCAATATAAATCCGTAAATGATCGATTTTGTCTTGAATCGGTGTATGATATTTTAATATCGAAGACATGATGGCGTTCATATGGGTTTATTGATCAATCTAGATCGGTTATGCTGCTTAAATGAACGAGATAATTTTTATGGGTTTCTCCAACCAACATTTTCTCATAAAACCCCATGCAAATGTTATCTTAGCTTATATCTCTAGCTGTGTTGATCTTATTCAGTATATAAATTTTATTTATTATGACAGTTGAAATTATATTTATTATGACAGTTGAAAGCTCAACTTTAAGTAGTATCTTCTTAACGAAAAAAACCTCAACACAATTTTTTAATGCTAGAGTTTTTTGACGAATAAGGATAGCTCTTTCTCGCTTAAAACAAAAAAATTAAAAACTACATATATATACTTTTGAAGAATCTCACCATCAAAGGATGATAAAAAGTAAGAAAGGGCAAGTTCGGTTGCAACTGAGAATTTTATACATTTGCAAAGTTGTAAAATCAAAGGCAAAAAATAAGGTAGCTTTAGATGTAAATTGTCAACCAGAGGAACGGAATCCAAGCAAATATACAACGGATTTTTTCAAAACGATGCTATAAAAGTAGACCGATAGGGACAGCAAACGCTGCCATATAGTATTTTTCCCGCTCTTTTGGCATTTTTTTCAGTGGCCTCAACTTTAAGAGCGCTACGTCTAATTTATGGTCGTCATAATCGTAGTGTCGAGAATATTTCTGCCGCTAGCAAAACAATTGAGGAAGACCCAAATCAGTCTCTCACATGTCATTCTCAAATGTTGAGCATCTCTGGAACGTCGTTGTGGTGAATTTTGTGAAAAGATCTTTGCCTACATCCTTACAACTGCACGGAAGCCGCTTGACCACCAGAATCGTCGTATGTTCGTGTATTGGGTTAAGTAACAACTTGAAAATGCTTCGGATATTCATCGAAAAATAATCTTCAGCGATGAGGCTCATTTCCTGCTGATTGGCTTCGTCAATAAGAAAAATATGCGTTTCATGAGTCATTGGACCGTATTTCTTTCGTGATGATCAAGACCAGCACGATACTGTGAATGGGAATCGCTACCGCTCAATAACCGAATATTTTTGACCCGAATTGAATGATATGGATATCGAATATAGTACTTTCAAAGTAATAAAAAATCAGTATGGTTATGAAAAATCATATTTCTTCGATCATTACTTGACAAATATAACTAAGAAGGTCATGTGAAAATTTCTTATAAATATCGAATTTTCGAAGCATATTCTCAAATACTATATATGACTATTCCAGATATAATGCAAAAACAAAAACTATTTGTAAAAATTTACAACCCTTAACGAGATCAACAGACATTGAAAAAAAAAAACTCCAGAAAGAAGTGTGATGGTCACAGAACTGACATTGCTAGATAAAAATTAAATTTCAAAAAATATTTCAAAAGGAAAAATTGGTATTTTGCATTATTAATTGACATTTGTCAGGAAACTATAAACGATTATACTAATTCTCTAAGTTGCAAGCCACTTTAAGGAATAATTTCTCTAAAGGACAGTTCAAATTGCTTCTAATGAGAAAGCAAATCGTAATAAAAAACATCAACCTTCTGCAATATTTTCTAAATGAAATATTTACTCACCACACCCTAAACGCGAGTCTTAAACTAGAGCAATGCACGAGTATAGATATTTTAGATTAATTAATTATTTATAATATATTTAATATATGCATAAATACCAGACAACTACCACCCCACACAACTGTCACATTTTGAAGTGTATATTTCCGAAGATAATTTATAGAAATCTATTATTTCATAACACACCATGATAGTATATGTCAATCCAACGCAGCTAGCAATTAAATGTTAATTATTTATTTTATATTCTTCTTCTATTGATTAAAGCTGTCACTTTGCCTCACTTTTTATTGTATTTTTAAAAAAATAAAAAATATTTAATTGGCACAATTGCGGCTCCAACAATTTTAATTATATGAATATATATATTGTTTATATTATATATATAATTGACTGACAAATGGCAAATGTGATTAACAAGAAACTGACTTACACATTTATTTTCTATTTAGTATGCTGAATGCATATTTAATTTGCAATATATACATATATGTATATCTATATAAATATATACATATGTATATGGTAGTAAGAACGGTGCTGTAATATGCTAATAGTTTATACAATCACTGAAGAACTCGTAAAAATTACTTACTGCATTCAATGAAAGGTGCTTACAGACTGTAAATAAAAACAAAAAATTAAATTAAATTACAGTGTTGTATTTTACAACTCTTACCAAGAATAACTCGCTTGCTTCCCTAGAACTTCACTTAGTTTGTCTTAAGCTTACAGACAAGATAAAGTGTTGGTTTTGGTGGTAAGAGGTGTGACAGGTGGTGAGGTAGGAGGCGTTTATGAGGTGTAAGAATTGATTACTGCAATAATACCTCATCAAAGTGGTATAACAACTTCTTATTCTATTCGTGATTATGCCATTATTTGCCACTCCAAGGTACAGAACAGGTGAAAGACTTAATGGTTGATGTATTACTTAACCAAAGTGGTTACTTACTAACTTGGAACTTTTCCGACTCACTTTGAATATGCCAGTAGAGTTAATTTATTGGCTTACCTTTTGTTATTATTGCCATTTTTTCAATATTCCGAACATGCGTTGGAGACCTACTGTCCCTGTGGTTTTTTCAGTGTTTGCCATTTAGTTGGAGCGGAAACACCAATAATTTTTTCACGCAAATATATCCAAATTTTTGGTCAAAAAAAGTGTTCTTGCGGAGAGTGTCCCTTTATTATTTTAATAAAAAAAAACCTCTGCCGTAAGTTATCGTATTTTGATAGACTAACTCAACGAACCCGCCAAAAGCGGTTTGAACAATTTGAAAGTCAAGATTTTGGCTTGGAAGGCAAGGAGCAAACAAGTTTGAAGATGAGGAACTGGAAGCAATATTGTGGTATAGATTAGGTTATGAAATCAATCCTAACAGGGATCTCACTTGGACAGGTTGGAACACCGGTGCATTATGTTACTTAAAACTCTATTTAATAGACCGTAAGATCCTTACAAATCGATAAAGCACTTTGAGTCTATCACAAATTTGTTGAGACAGCTAATGTTTGTATCTACTATGTCTCCTGGTTCGCCGTAGGCGTTTCAACCTACTTCATTGAAGCATTACTCGATAAAGATTGTTGCCAAACAAAAGAAGAGCTCGCAGAATCTTTGGGAGCTACTCAAGCAGCCGTTTCATAAGGCTTAAAAAAAGCATGATAGATTCAGAATCAAGGGATTATGGTGCTAAGTATATAAATTGAAGCCAAGAGACATTGAAAGATGACTGTGGATGTCAGTAATGCTACTAGAACTCTACATAAGGAAGCCTGCCAGTAAAATCAACGGCAGAGCTAAATATCCATGACGCCAAGGTAATGCGTTGTATTTGATGGATTCAATGCTGTATTATGAGCTCATAGAACCTTGCGAAACAAGTAATGAGAGACTTTACCGACAAGAACCTTTCAAATTGAAGAGAGCGATTACCGAAAGACGCCTAGAATGTGCGACTAGACACGAAGCAATAAATTTACATCATGTCAACGCTCGTCCTCATGTTGCAAGACCGGGGAAAAACTATTTTGAAAATAGCGACTAGAGTGAGGTTTTGCATCACCCGCCTTTCTGCATATTCTGACCTTTCTGACTTAGGTTAGTTACAGTTGAGGAAGAACGCCCTCACTGGACGTAAAATAGGGTATCCAAAATTGGTCTGGTGCATTTATGGTCATCAAGCAGGCAGAGTTATTTTGGGAATGAGTTCACAAATGGCCAGAAAGCTGGGAAAATGTTATAACTTCAGATGGGCAAAAACAAACTACACGAATATAGTTATAGATCCAATTGTTCTAATAATGGGTAGAGGGTTAAATTAGTACATTAGCCATATCTAATTTTTCTTCTTCTTTTTAACAAATGGCAAGTAAATAAAGCAATTAGCGACAGATCTGAAGGCAATTATTTGGAAATATTCAATTCCACATGGATAGAATTAGTCCTTGATTTCGATCCTTAATATAATGAAAATGATAACAGTTGACTTGGCTTCGTGTGTAGAGAATTAATTAGTATATTAAAGGTTTTGACGAACGAAAATATTTCGAAAATCGACATTTTAGCGATTTCTTTGTTCAGACATCTGTAGTGTCTTATTTTTGACTCTGCTTATGTAAGTTCACTGAAGTTTAACCCCTCCTCATGGGTTCACTGATTTTAACTTCATTTTAAATAATTAATTATTATTAAGACAAAAATATTGAAGCTTTCGTTATTGAGCCATTAAATCACATTTAAGTAAAAGCTATTCACCATTTTCCGCGTGCTTGATTTACTGGAACCCTTTGTAGAGCTCTTTGAAGTTGCCACAGACAATCAGCAATCATTAAGAAAGGCAAATAAAGCTTAAGTACACATGTTCCATCTGTTCAAATATAAACACATGCATATGTGTTCATGTGATCAAAAGAAAAGGCATTGCTTTAACCACAACTCGATTGAATGGTCACAATTATGCGTTGCTTTTGCAGAAATTACACATGAAAAGTTGCGTGAGTGACGCTGCATGCAAAGCAGACACACCCACTCCACCTCCTCACGCCAATGTCGTTGCATGCTGAATGGGAGGGTTTGTGCTGATTGACAACGCATGTGAGGCGCTGCTGACAAATGATACAATTATTCAAATCAAAGTAAAGCAATAAAATGTAATTCGATGCAATTATGACTTCACGTATATGAATGTATGTACATCTGCATACGTATGTTTATATATGGGCAATATAATGTTGCCTATCAGAGTTGGGTATTTTAATACAAAAAACTAGTCTCAGATTTTGCCGCACTTTCTAGAACCAGATTAAACCACTTACAACACCTGGGCGTGGTATTTAGTGACAGTGATAATATTGTAAGTGAACCACACGTGTAAACTAATCGGGGAACTACAAGGGTGTATACAGTAGGTAGCTAAAATGAGGCTCTGGTGCCTCCTGCCGACACAGTTTGAGATATTTTCATACAAAAAAAATGTTTCCAACATATTTAAATATTCTATAAACTTTTTTAATTAAAAGTAAAAATTTTACTGAGATTTTGTATTTCATTCTTGCGGTTCCAAGGAATTTTACTTAATTTATGGAAGGATTATTTCTTCTACACGTAACCAAGTCATTAGTAAACTAAATTTTGGAGATTCTGAAGCAAAATACCCATTCCCCGAACGATGCATTAATATGTCCTGACACATTTCTAGGATATTTCTTCAGGTATAAAACTTTTATTTACGATAAAGTACAGAAAAAATAATAATTAGCCTATTTTTTGGATTAATTACTTCGCAAATTTTATGCTACTTAGAATATGAATGGACTATAGAGCAAGCTCATCGTAAACTGTTCTTACTGAACACTGTGCAATAGGCATTCATGCGGTAAGGCTAAAAATCTTGTCCGACGCTAGTTATCAAAGTCGTATCGAGGAGGTTGAGGTGGAAAATCCGAGCAATATCTCCTCCATTGTACAGCCTTTGCAAGACTTGAGAAACAAGAGCACTAAAATGTGGCAGGAGCGGTGGAGTTCCTCATCCAAAGGGCGCTGAACCCACCGACTTATACCGGACATCCACTCGTAGACAGGACATGGGTGCTTTAGAAGCTACCTTTTCAGATTCCACAATGACATTAGTCCGAACTGTCCGACGTGTACAAAGTATATAGAAGACTTTGAACATGTAAAAACCACACTCGGTGGTAGTTTTACGGTCGATAATTTAACGAGACTCATGTGTCAGTCGACTGATAAATGAAAAGCTGAGAGTCTTGTGATCTATTATATAGATCCACAACGGTCCGGCGCTCTTAGTTGTCCAAGTAAGATCCCTATTTGAATCGAACTCTTAACCTAACCTAACTTATTATTCTTCGTCTAATAAAGACCTTATCGGTTGATATTATTTTTTACCAATTTTTTACTACGATGAATGTTGGTTTACAACTGATTAATCCAAGACATGACTTGATGTATCTACACAGAAAGTAATTTAACGATTGAAGTTGACGTGACGAACTAAAAACTCGGAGATCACTTGCTTGTCCTCAGTCAGCGCGACGTTCTCTAACCTTACAATTGACATGCCGAGGACTTTGATTTTGTAGAGAGTTTTATTTACTTTGGACCTCCTATCGTCAAAAAAACAGACTTTGGACTAACAGAAAATTTATATGTATCTTTCTACAAACAACTTGAATTAAAAATCAGTAACAGAAGAAGAAAGGAAGGGGCTAGTGGCTAAGAATTTAAGAAAAATTGAAACCTCTACAAACAAGAAAAAGTTTACTTCTGTTGCACCGAAGCTGTAATATTTTCGAAGACGATGAAGCGGACGTTCCTTTGTCCAACCATGACGAAGTTCGAATAGATATAATAGTAATTACCCGCCTGAAGAACAAACAACAAAGCGACCGGAGCTGATGGATTACCGCCCGAGCTATTCAAATACGTAGGCGAATAACTGACTGCATGCAACAGTTCCTTTGCCAGATATGGTCGGATGAAAACATGCCCGTCGAATGGAACCTAAGTGTGCTCTGCCCAATCCACAAAAAGGGAGGCCCTCTGCTCTGCGTCAACTACTGTGGGATAAGCCTCCTCAAAATCGCATATAAGGTTCTAAGCTGCCTCTATGCCGCTATGTCAAAACTTTGTATCCCCACAAAGCTAATAAGGCTGTGTAAGCTGACGTTAAGCAACACCAAAAGCTCCGTCAGGATCGAGAAGGACCTCTCCGAGCCGTTCGATGCCAAGCGATGTTTCAAACAAACGGAATCCCTATCGTGTGACTTCTTCAACCTATTGTTGGAGAAAATATTACGAGCTGCAGAGCTAAATAGAGAAGGTACAATCTTCTATAAGAATATTCAGCTACTGGCGTACGTCGATTATATTGATGTCATTGGTCTCAACAACCGCGCCGTTAGTTCTGTTTTCTCCAGACTGGATAAGGAAGCGGAACGTAAGGCTCTGGTTGTGAACGATGACAAGACAAAATATATCCTGTCATCAAATAAGCAGTCATCGCATTCGTGACTTGGCTCACACGTCACTGTTTGAAGTCGAAGATAATTTTGTCTAACTTGGAACTAGCATCAACACTAGCAACAATATCAGCTTTGAAATCCAACGCAGAAAAATTCTTGCCAACAGTTGCTACTTCGGACTGAGTAGGCAATTGAGACGTAAAGTTCTCTCGCGACGAACAAAGATCAAACTCTATAAGTCACTCATCATTCACGTCCTGCTATATGGTGCAGAGGATTGGACGATGATAATATCTGATGAGTCGGCGTTACGAATTTTCGAGAGAAAAGTTCTAGGAATGATTTATGGTCTTTTACGCGTTGGCCACGGCGATGGACCGATGAGCTGTATAAGTTATACGACGACATTGTCATAGTTCGGCTACTCAGGCTAGATCATGTTGTCCGAATGGACGAAAATACTCCAGCTCTGAAGGCATTCGACGCAGTAGAAGAGGAGGACCTCCACTCCGTTGGGGAGATCAGTTGGAGAAAGACCTGACTGTCCGTGGTATCTTGCCCTGACGCCAAAAAGCGAAAAGAAGAAACGCCTGGCACGCTGTTGCTAACTCGGCTAAAACCGCGTAAGCGGTGTCTACGTCAGTAAAGAAGAAGAAGTGGAGTTTAGAGTGACTAGTTGTATTACCAGTATTCAGGAATTTTTAACAACAACATCACAAATAAGACGTCTATAGAAAATCATTTTAATGATTGTTATTAGCACAAAGAGTAAATAATTAATTTATGTAATAAATTTAAATTAAAAAATATAAATATTAAATAATCTGAATAATATTCTTTATATTATGTATGTATAATACACCCTTTTTAGTTGCATAGTATAAACTATAATAAAACTAAGCGGGTCTTTGTTAAGATAAGTCTCGCAAATAATTAAAATTAAGTTAATTATTAGTTCCTGATAAATATGTATTTTATTACGAGTTATTATGAATTTCACAATACTGGAATTTGTTTCAATATATATTTTTATACCCTGAACAGACCATACTATGTTTGCTCCGCAGTTTGTAACACACATAAGAAGATATTGGAGACCTTATAAAAATATACATGTAAACGAACAGCGTGACTTGTAGAGTTCATCATACAGACTTACAGATCACACTGTAGACCCAATATTGCAAACTTTTTTTGTTTAAGAAGGGTATTATAGCTACAGCGCAATCGAAATTACTTTGTTTTGTTTACTTCTGATTTTTGATATACATATTATATTAAAAATCAGCTAACTAGGTGCCTACAAACAAATCACTGGCAATTTCGCAAACAACTAATTGCCTGCGCCTAGTATTTCTCACGCTCAATTTGGCTAATTAAAGGAAATTAGCTGTATTATTTATACACAATCATGTTAACTGTATATATACGATTTTATAACGAAGATATGTGCTATTACACCATTGTTGTGAAATACTAATATAATTGGGATTTGTTATTTAATAAAATCAAATTATTTTACTTTCATTTTTTTTAGTTTATTCCCAGTGATTTGTTCCGCTAGGTTTGGGTTTTTGTGCTAGGTCTATGATTAACAAGCAGATTTTAATCTTTATTTTGAGAAATATACATCGAATGTGGAGAATCGTTTTTCCAA
>CM050325.1:82501496-82578361 GCA_027475135.1 Bactrocera correcta | reverse complement strand
ATATTTTATATTTGAAATTTTGCTGAAAAGGGCTTTATCGAGGTCAAGTGATCGGATAGCTATGTTGAACACCACACCCACCACTTTTTATATTTCTTAGTACAAACAAAGACAGAAAATATCATATACGACAACTGCAACTGAATCTAAATGGATCAAGCAAGGACCACTCGTTCTGGCGCAAGTCTTTGCATTATTATTTCACAAAGTTATTGGATCTTATTTTCATTTCAAGCATGTTTGTTAAGTTTAAAAATCCTCCAATTATCGCTCTAGAAACCTTGTGAAGCTCTAAAAATGAATTTATTGAAGAAAGAACTGCGTAATGCACCATCTCATACTGCATTGATTATTCGTGATCATTTCGCCGCATTTTCAATTAATATCGTGGCGCAACCAAAGCAATCGCCTGATTTATCTTCATATAACTTCTGGTTATTCAGCAAATTCACATGACCACTCCGAGAACACCGTTTTGACTCAATTGCGGATATAAAAGCTGAATCGAAGAAGGCTGTGATGGCCATCACGACGGAGGATTTTTCCAAGTGCTATGATGACTGGAAACTTCGGTGGCATAAGTATATAACAGCGGAGGGGATTACTTTGAAGAAGATGAAATGGACAAAATTCACCTTCCAATTTGATCACATTAGTACATTAATTACAGCGACTCTTCAACTCTTCGATACCATTTCTGTACTACAATTTGTCTTTTGCTTCAAAAGAGGGTTCAGTTTCAGCGGTCACCTGCGACGAAAAGTTCTTCCCAGCGAGCATTCTTTTGAGATATAATAACAGAAAGTCGTCGCTGCGGGCCAAATCTGAATAATATGCTGGCTGCGGAAGCAATTAGAAACTGTGAAATTGTGAATTTTCGGCAAAGCTTTCATTGATCTTTCTCACAGTGCTTAGTCTGGCTGCAGCAGCACTTTCTTTTTTTTTTAAAGCGACCTTTTTCGCAGATTTCGTCCTTAAAACGGTTCAATAACGCTATGTAATAATCTGTGTTGATAGTCCTTCCTTTTACAAAACATCCAAAAATACCGATGCCATAACCTTGCCAGCCGACAGTTGAGGTTTTTACCGCTTCTGAGCGGATTCAACGCATTCACTCTACTCAAATGACTATCATTTGGATTTTGGAGTGATGTAATGGATCCTTTATCACATATCGACGCAAAAACTCGGGTTTATTGCGTTTTAACATCACCAAACATTGCTCTGAATCATCAACTCGTCGTTTTTTTTTTTTTTTCTAAAGTGAGCTCGCGCGACACTTTCTGTGCATAGAGCTTTCTCATACCCAAATAGTCGTGAATGAAACAGTGTAAACGTTCAGTTAACATCTTTAGGGTGCCTGCTATCTAAAACAACTTCATTTTTTGGTGATTCGAAATTATTTTGTGGACTTTTTTGATGTTTTCTGCAGTAACAAATTCTTTTGGGTGTCTGCTGCGCTAACCGTCTTCGGTGCTTTTTTCACTATTTCGAAACTTACAATACCAACCCTTGATGATTGATTTTCCTAGGGCAGTGTTTGGAAAGGCATCATCAAGCCAAGTTTTTACTTTAACAAAATTTTTTCCCTTCAAAAAACAATATTTTTTCAACATGCTTAGTAAGTTTTTATGCAATTTTATTTTTTATACCCTGAACAGGGTATATTAACTTTGTCACGATGTTTGTAACACCCAGAAGGAAGCGTCGGAGACCCTATAAAGTATATATATAAATGATCAGTGTCCGTCTGTCCGGCTGTCCGTCTGTCTGTATATATACGAACTAGTCCCTCAGTTTTTAAGATATCCTTTTGAAATTTTGCAAACGTCATTTTCTCTTCAAGAAGCTGCTCATTTGTCGGAACGGCCGATATCGGACCACTATAACATATAGCTGCCATATAAACTGAACGATCGGAATCAAGTTCTCATATGGAAAACTTTCGCATTTGACAATGTATCATCACCAAATTTGATACGGATTATTTTCTAGGGCAAAAATGTAATATGCGAGAAAATTGTTCAGATCGGTTAACTATAACATATAGCTGCCATACAAACTGAACGATCGGAATCAAGTTCTTGTATGGACAACTTTCACATTTGACAAGATATATTCACGAAATTTGGTATATATTATTTTCTAAGGCAACAATGTAATCTCTGAAGAAATTGTTCAGATCGGTTAACTATAGCATATAGCTGCCATACAAACTGAGCGAACGGAATCAAGTTCTTGTATGGACAACTTTCACATTTGACAAGATATATTCACGAAATTTTGTATATATTATTTTCTAAGGCAACAATGTAATCTCCAAAGAAATTGTTTAGATCGGTTAACTATAACATATAGCTTCCATACAAACTGGACACATAGTTACTAATAGAAATGCACCTGTGAAGGGTATTTAGCTTCGGTGGAACCGAAGTTAACGTTTTTTCTTGTTTTTTTTTCAAAATAACAAAGGCTGCTTCACTCAAAATGATTTAAATCACAAACAAATTATCCAAGAGCTGACAAATTTATAACCGCGCCTTTTAAAAGCTAGGGCTATCGAAAAATCATTTGAATTTAATTTTAAAAGCGCCACCAACGTGTCAGGCCGCGGACTTTTGAATTGAAATTGTTATAATTAGAGATTTTAATGTAATTTTATAAGTCGCA
Organism: Bactrocera correcta; assembly: GCA_027475135.1. Taxonomy (NCBI): domain Eukaryota; kingdom Metazoa; phylum Arthropoda; class Insecta; order Diptera; family Tephritidae; genus Bactrocera; species Bactrocera correcta. The sequence continues at coordinate 82,575,691 of CM050325.1, read as the reverse complement.
GTTCCTCAATTAATCGAGCCGGCTATAACAATTTACAAGTTTCTTTAAGCAACACTTCTAATACGAGTATTAATGTAAAAATAACTTAATATTACAACCCTAAGTTTTTACCAAATAAGCAGCATAGTAAAAAAAATTGTATTTATACGCAATAAAGCTGTCACATTAGCAATTGAAAGCGCTAGCGCCCACACATTATCAAAGTTGAATTGGCAAACGCAATTTATCTTGAAAAGTTTAACCGCTATTGCGCCTTGGTGTAGGCAACGACAGTGGTTCGACAGCTGCCCCTTACAAACTTTCACTTAGCTTATGGTTCGCAGCAACTATTTTCTGCTTTGCAAGCAAATAATTGCAATTTGCATAACTTTGCAAGAATCGAAACTGAACTTTGTGTAAATAATGTTGGCTCAGAAGAAGAAGAACTTACGCAAACTTCAAAGCCAACAGCGAATTGCAGCGGCTGCATTACAAAAAGTCTGTGGTGTGGCAGATTTGCAATGAATTTAACCGCAATTGCAATGGTGAAATTAAATTAAAGGAAAATTATTATCATTTTTTTTTTGTGATTTTTTTTCTCCACTCGTCCAATTATAGTGTCTAGATTGTTAGAAGAAACCACAGCGTGTCTCTAAGTTGCTTTGAAAAGCTCTATTTGAACAGTTTTATATCTATATATAGTACCATTGCACTTGCATATAAACTATGACAACAATTTCACTCCACTCAAAGCATATCATTACCTTAAAGCCGTACCTCCAGTCACAAATTCAGAAGTTAGCAGCACTGTTAGCTATAAGTAATGTTTGTATGTTTATAAATTTGAATAAAATTATTTTTCTTTATTTATTTTTCGCACGCTGTGAATTGCTTATTTTCATTTCTTCAACTTTTTTTAACGAAACCGCGCTTCATTTCATGCCTGAATGCTTCACAAATCAACATTTAGTATAATGATTTAGCTCACACACACATACATACACATATTAAAGTGTATGTGCACAGTTCTCGGCAGCTAATCTTTTGTTTAAACGCTACTTTTTGCAATAGTTTACAATTTTCGCTTTTGTTTTGCAGTTGTTGTTGCTTTTTCATGAGCCAATGCTGCGTAATGCTATATGCTCATAATTGTAACTTCATAGCGCAAACATTGACCGACAAATTAGTGCATACACACATACATACTTATGGCCAGTCATAAAAAAAACACATGTCCATGCGTATGTGTGTGTGTGTGCGAATTTTTGCTTGCTTGCATGCTCGCAGCCCATGGCTATTGCGCACATTATGGCTCATCAGCAGAAGCTGACATTTTCCAGCGTCATATTGGCACTTCTGCCAAATGCCGCGCGTTTTCATCCGCTCGACGTCACGCGTTTGCCTTGTCGTTAGCTCGCTGCGCACATTTTCAAGGCCCTTAAACACATTTTCATTACAAAAATTATAAAATATTATATTTTATATGAATTATGACTTTAATGTGCGTTTACATACAAACGCACGAGTGTTTGCCACAGCAATTACCATTGACAACTACAATTGCCATTACAATAACTACAATAATAAGTGTTATACAGAAGTTAAATTTCACACGCTGTCGCTTTGAACAACATACATATATACATACAAACGAACATTCATATTTATATATTTACTACTGTGCCTCAATTCGCTGGCTCAAGCACTTAAGCCAAAGCGAGTTTTTATGCGTGTGTGTGTGTGTGCCTGTTAATGTCAGCAGCAATTGCCAATTTGGCTAAGTCATTGTTGGAAGCTTCGCAAAAAGCCAAAAACTATGCCAAACTGCGCGACATAAACCATATGAAAATTATAAAATGTCGACAGTTATGTTTGTGAGTTTATAATATTGCGTAATTGCTTCTAGAAATTTACAACTGTGTAGGACAGCTCGCTTGTGGCCAGATAAGCATGCGCCAAACATTAATTTTAAATGGATAGTCTTCAGCAGCGGGTTAATATTAAAGTTTTAAAGCATAAAGCAATCTTCATTTTTAAAGTAAAGCAAGATTTTTTTTTATAATTTATTTTATCTTTTTTTTTTTTGCAAAACTGCTGCGCTAATCTTATTCTAGAGTCCATTTGTTAATGCTACTTACTTTTATAAACTTCATTGATTTTTTAGTAGTGGTTTCATCAGACTTGTATGACTCTAAAGACTACAGATATTTAATTTTGTGAAAGCACTCTTTCCTCTTATTACTCGATTCGAGCTTAGATATGATTCTTATATCCAGATTCTGAAGTTTTCCTTATCACAAAGATTATCGAAACGCTTCGTCGATCTATGAGTATCTGGTGATTTATTTTTAGGAGTTTATGGCTAACACAAATGAAGAATGTTTCTCTAAATAACATCCATCAATTTTGGATCAAAACTACGATATAGCTAAACCTAACCTATCCTTAGGTTACCTGTGGGGAGTAGGTTTCATATTAGCTGTTTTCGTATATTTTACCTCAGTTTTAGTATTATGAGTGGCTCAAATTTTGAATTAATATTCAAATTTCTTCGTTCTTTGACTTTAAAAACTTAAGGCTTAAAATTAATTATTAAAGTTTTTAGAGAAGAAAACGCTTTTGACACAGGAAAAGGAATTTCTCCACCAAGAAAGGCGTACATACTAGCGCATTATTGCACAAGTGCCTGTTGCTTGTTTGTTTAAACCTCTGTATACCATAGTTGGTGCGATTGGTTACTGTCTAACGCCCGGCGAATCGAAGACAGCTATTATTCGTAAAAGTATTAATTCTGAATTAAAATATATATAAAATTTTCAGTTCATATTTGAATAATATATCAAATCCTAACTAAAATGATTAACAAAAACTCGGGTTTAATACGCTTGAACATCTCCAAACACTGTTTGGAATAATTAACTCGTCGTTGTTTTTGGTCAAAAGCGGCACACACGTTGCACAAAGCTTTTTCATAAAAAAAATATTCGTGAATAATATAATGTAAACGTTCAATTGATATTCTCTATTCTTTCTGTCTCGAACAACTCCACTTTACGGTCATCCGAAATTATTTTCTGTACTCTTTTCCGTCGGGAACAACCCTTTTGACCGTTCAATGCGTTAAGAATCTTGGAACAAAGCTCCTAACATGGCTCCGAAAAGACGATGTGACACTATCGGGAATATAAAATGAGGTCAAAGCTTTGAATTATCTTTTTCACAAGGCTGAGAAGAAACCGTAACGGCCCTTTAAGTAAATATTAAAAATTTAATACGCAGTGAACTGATCTTAAGCTTAAACAATGCTCGTGTAAATGCGTATAGATTCAAATTACAATTAAGAGACTATTTTTAACATGTATCTGAACTTCTCCATTTTTGTTTTGACATTAAGGGTCATCTAGTATGACAACCTAAAAACGGCGATTTTTGGAATTATTGAAAAGAAACTACTCCATCAATTCTATCGAAATTTTCAGGGTATGCCTGTTTGGTGAAAGAATAATAGGTGGATTAAGATTATTGCTGCAATAAATGGTAAAATGGAAGGGAATGAAAAAAATCGTCTAAGAGTGGCATTGTCTACTACGAATTCTCCTCATACTCATTGCACTCAATCAAGTTCAAAAAATGATGTTACGAGAAAATACGTTCAAAAATAAGCAGATGAAACTGATTAAATTGAGCAGCTTATCGATTTGAAGTTTCAGTACTTAAATTGTAAGGGTAAGCAATAAGGAAATATGGGAAAAAAGCAATATCGATTTGTTTTCGAAATTTCACACTAAGAGGCACCTCTTAACAATCTCCTCAAAGTATAAATATATTAAATCGTATTAAATAAATACTCTTTTAAAAGCACTAGGCTTTGACAGTTTTGTGATAAGAATTGCAAATACATACATATATGATAAGCACTATAAATGAAAAATCAAATATAAATACTTAATTTAAACAAAGAAACTTACATTTTTCATATAGAATATTACAAATCTCCGTCATTCTCGACATGTGTAATACTTACACTAAGACTTTGACTGCAATCACGCACGTCCAAGTGAAGCGTTCAAAGTTTAATTCCGTAAGTGAAGCTTAATTAAATAATTTCAATTTAAAAATAAATAATAGTCATGGCTTAATACGAAGTATCAGAGAGGCTTAGGCATTGTAAGTGGCTATATGCATATGTGCATATGTAAGTATTAAATATATTTACATATTGCTATCAATGAAATTAGTCACGTGTTGCTTCTGTATGTATGACTTTTGCAAGTCAACTGCAAGGAATTGAAGTAGTTTATGTGGAACTAAATGGTGGGAACCGCAACTAGTTTTTAGACTAGCCTTTTTCATGCACAAATAATCTTATGACTGTTCTTCTCAGGCAAGTTTGTCGCTTGTCATATTTTGATTTGAAAGACACAACTGGTTCAAAATTGACAAAATATTTGAAAAATTATTGGAAAGTCACATATCGTTTCATATATTTTATGTCTGGTCTTCTCAAACAATGTTTTAACTAGTACCTACTGGAGTAGTTCATTTTCTGTCAAAAAGTCGTATTGGCATTTTCTCTCACATTTTGAAGGCTTAATATCCAGGGAATGAATATACACACAATTGCTTAATCATCAAATGATCTCAAACTAAGTAGAGAAGTACTTAATGCGCCCATTTTGCATTATTACATAATTATTATACACCTACCTACATTAAGTTTTTTTTCACTTTTTAGCGGTAATATGGAGTTAAAAGTATTTAATGCGGGAGGAAGAGGAAATTTATTAGTCAAATTAACCTAAAATTATTTTCAGCTGGCAAAATGCTTTTATCTACATTTAAAATTATATAAGTAAACCTGTCGTAGATACATCAATTTCAAATATTGAACAAGAAATTCTTGTTAGCAAATAAAATAATAAAACAACCCATTTTTTTGGCGTAATTTTTATCGAAAGTACACAGAAGTTCCGCCAATGAGGCATCATAAAACACATATCTAAATTACAAACTAATCTTATCAGTAGCAAAAACAAAACGACCTTTAAACTGCTTAACTTTCAAACTTTCGATAATTGACTGACACAACGTCACAGCGTAGATATTTTCATTAGGGTGGGTCAAAAAAAATTATATTTTTTATTTGTATATTTTTTTGACTTGGTACTCTGAAAAGAAACGTATACATATGTATATACATTAGGGTGGACCAAAAAAAATGTTGTCCTTTTCTTGCAAAAAAAAAATTATATTTTTTTTTACTTTTCTTATATTTTTTTTTTTTTTTTATTTGATTATCTCAAAACAAGTTTTTTTGCCTCTACGATAAGCTTTACAATTATGAGATTTTCATTATACCAAGGGATCCCTTGTTTTATAGTTTTCTATTATTTTTTTTCCTATTGTCGGCTAGGATAGAAAAATTCATATTTCGCTTCGAACTAATTGAGAAAATAATTCGTTTTAATTATTTTAAAGGAAGTTTAATGCTCAACAAATTTTTCCTTATTCTTTCATAGACCTAACCGTTTGAAAGATACTAAGGTTGAAATTAATTCAGAATTTTTTTTTTACGAATTTAAAAACTCATAGCTCATATTTGGTGTGATTTTCTTAGAGGTGTCTAAGAACTTACCTTTATTTATCAGACTTTCAAGCGAAAAAAAAAATTTTCTGGAAAATTTCGCCAATAAAATTTTCGAAAATTTTTTTTTAAGCTAAAAAATTACCATGCGTACATTTTTTTTTAAATTAGCTATATAAAATAAGGTATTTAAAAACAAAAACCAAAAAACAATAAATATTTTTTTTTAATTTTTATTTTATTTTTTTTTATCCGCTCTAATATATATGTATAGTATATACATGCAGTTATTTACATGCAGCAAGCTTTATGTGTTTATCACTTCATAATTATTGAAAATTAGTTCCCTTTTTGTTTTTTTGCACAAAGTCCAAAGAACTAAAGAAATTATTCAAATAAAAAGATGTGAAGCTTATCAGAAACAACTCAATTACTGTTGTAAAAATAAAAAACACAACCGAAATTGCTTAAAGTGATGAGTAATCAGTAAAGTAAAATTAAATAAATTCTCACTGTATTGTTGGGCAACAGTCGAGTACATTAGCTTCAATATTCATTGGATGGCAATGCACCAGAATTATCAGCGGTGATTGATTAAACGGAAATACATACACATTACATATGTACTTGTGGTGTTTTAGTTCAAGGTGGCTGTTGTCGTTGAATAAAATAATCTAAAAATTTGCGCATATAATTATTTTTAATATTTTGCTGGAAAATTTTGCTTAAAATATTTTTGAAAATATTTTTTTAAACTAAAAATAAGACATGTGAGAATTTTTTTTGTAGAAGTAGCGATATAAAATAAAGTATTATATTTAAAAATAATAATAAATATTTAAATGTCATTAAAAAAATGTAAAAAAAATGTACAAGTATATAAAATGACTTCGAAAGGCAACAGAGAGCTCGAGACTGTGGAGAAATTATTTTGTATGCTTATAAGTGTTCGAGTTGTATAGCAAATGTATGTATATCTTTTCCATATATTTTCATATATGAATCTCTACAAAAAATTTCCTCCGCAGTCTTCAGCTTACTGTTACCCTTTGAAAACATTTTTACGGTTTATTCGCACAATTGTCTGCTTTTGCTTTTATCTTCGCTGTAAAGGTGGGCACAATTGTTGGCGACCTGTTTTCTCTGCATTTAAGTTTTCTGAGGCAGCATTTATTAAGTTCACTGTCAGGGTTAAGTGATGCAGAAAACATATTTATATGCCTAGACATTTAAAAATGTATATAGTATGCATGACTTACAATATTCAATAAAAAAGTTAAATAAAAACAAGTTTTTTGAAGACAAATATGCAATTTAACACCACTTAAATGGTATCTACATACATACAAACAAGCATAAACGCCCTTCTATACATGTAAGCGGCCCTAAACTGCATTCCAGTGATAAAACAAGTTTGTATAATGCTAAAGCACCGTTACAGAATTCCACACCAGTCTACTTGCAAATACGCCCAGTTTTACAAAATAAGCTAAATTTCATTTTTTTTTTTTTTGTTTTCGTTACTTATTTATATTTGCTTTGCCCCTTCATTCGCATTACAGTGCATTTATCATCGCGTGAACTTTGCTCAAGCCGGAAATGTTTAGCCACTGACACAATTAAAAGCGATTACAGTGGCAAATATGTGACACCATAAATACAGGGTGTTAGAAAATGTGTTTCTTTTTGTGTTTGCTGAAGTTTTAAGAAGTATAACAACTCATATGAGAATTGTAGTGAAAATATAAGCTTCTTGATTTTTTTCGTACAAAGAAAAATTTATATATTTACTGTTACTTTTTTAGCGTTCAATCATTCTTCTTGTATTTTTAAAACCACACAAATCTCACAATTCACTGAGCCCCACATTCACTTGTTGACTTATAAAATAATCACTCAGGTTCAGCAGATGCCTGTCTCACTTTTTATTGGAAATATTTATATATATTGATATATATGTATATATACATATATGTATATTATATTTATTCATTCTTTATATCTTAAATTACAATTTCCTATAGCCAATAATTTAGTGCAAATCTAAGCGAATTCGCTTGTTAATTGCTTTTAATTAAATGGAAAGCCATTTTTGTCAATTGAAAATGGCACGCGAAATTCAGCTTTTCAATGCAAGCAAACAATTTTGTAGTCAACACAAATACAATGTTTTTATTGAACAATTTCTGATTATCGTGCAAAAGTATTAAACTGTCACAATTATAAATTTAGTATTTTAGTTGTTGTAATGGGAAAATTAATTCGAACTTTGACAAAAGCGCACAGTAAATATTGGGTAGTCGAAAAAGTCTTTTCGTATTTCTAATCAAACTTCAACTTATTTTTTTTAATATTTATACTAATAAATAAATAAACAAATATCAATAATTATCAAAAGAATAATGCCATATTTCTTATATTACTCCCCTTCAGTTATGAATTTGAGTACTACCCGCAGTATGCCAATATTCTCCGACGAATCTCAAATATAGTATATCGAGATTAGAGAACAAGAACAAGTTTAAGCATCGAAAATCGCTTCTTTGTTTTTCAAATTTTTCTCCATTAAGATCTGTACACTTTTGTATACAGTTGAACCAGTTATAGATGCAATTTTACTAATCTGATTGAGATGTCTCCAAACATACGTTCGTAACGCAACAACCGCATCTTCAGGTATGAAAATGACCTTTTAGTTTACTTTAAAAAAGTCATTCGGTCCCACGTCAGGACAATACACTGGACGATTCATTAAATTGAAGATTTGAGCGCTCAAAAATGGAATTGTTTGAGTCTACGCCTGAGAGCTCGCATTAACTTGGGTGGAGTGATCCGTTTTCTCCGGTTGGTTTTTCTAATTTCTTGAAAGACAACTGGCAAACAAATGATTACGTACCACTCAGAATTTACTATTCTGCTTTGTTCTAAGGTATGGGGGCGATATATCTAGTTTCTCAAAACAAAAAAGTACAAGCAACCATTTGCTTGTAAGTGTTTTGTGGGCGAATAAATTTTGTTGGATTCCGCTCATCTTGAAACACTCATACAGCCATCTGCTCTTTACTTTCGGGCGCATATGCGTAAATGCATGTTTTATCATCAGTCACGATTTCATAGACTTGCTTCGAAGCTATCCTCTTTTTTTTTAATATTTTACTCCACCAATCGACACGACATTTTTTTGAGAGATCGAAAAATAGTGTGGAATCTAACGTGAGAAAAAAAATTTAATCAAATATTCAAGAATTAGTTCTGGTCCCACTAATGCCTATAGTCGTCTCTATCCCACGTTAGGTCACATGACGATCTACAAATATCAGTTTGCGCACGACATCAATAGTTTCCGGAACAGCAACTGATTTTGGATGACCTACACGAAAAATCCTTTTGTCGTCCTGCACCCTCGATTGGATTCACCATACTATCGATAAACATTGGTCCTTGATGTAGCTTTATCCTCATAAATTGCGTTACGTTTATCTAACTCCTGATGAGTTACTTAACGTCGAAAGTTGTAAAAATAACCCAGCAAAAGTGTTCGGGGTTTCATTTCATTTTTTGGCCGAGAAGAATATTTAAAGTTACTGTAAACAATTCAAAAAGCAGTCGAACGTCAAAACGATCTGAGTATGCAAGCCATGAAAAATGTCAGACTTTGTGGTAAAATTGTGAGTTCTCTGATTGCAACACTAAAGTTGCCAAATCACGAAACATAAAAGGCAACCTACGTAAATTTCTGCCCCAGTTATGACGCTACAATAAATAATATTTTTATTTTTTAAATTCAAATGCCAAAAGGTCGATAAAAACAAACATTTTATTAACAAGGCAATCTTTTTGGAAAATACTATCCAAGTTTCGATGGTGGTATAGACCCTTTAAAGTGGTTCCGCCTTATAAATAATGCTGATTCTTATTTGTAAGAACTACAGATTGATATAACCCCTAAAACATTCCTTAACCCAAGAAACAACATTCAAATTCGTAAATTTCCAACCGAAATAAAAATAAAAATATGCTTCACGGCGATGTGATGGCAATATGAAGCCATTCTGGGCATAAATCTAAAACAGTCTCAAGCAAAGTAGCTCACTTACAGGCGCTTTGACCGATTTGTTTGACGCTGACTTAAGGCAAACACAGTGGGCCATTCAGAATAATAATTAGAATATTAGGCTAGTGTAACTCTATATAAACGTAATGTAAGCGCTGATATATGCAGTTATGAAGCATATTTTTCACCGAAAGCAACAACCACACATTCCCCTATGCGCATAGATAATAGAAGCTCCCCTACTGTGTTACAGAATTGCGATTGAATAAACACAACGCAAATGGGTGCATTTGGGTTCAAAAACGAGCAGAGAGCAACAAACTGAGTGCATACACACAATGACAAAAACAGAGAATTGAAACGAAAATGGAAAAGACAGAAATCAAATCGAATGCAACAGGGCAAAAAAAGGGGGAAATGCACAGGCGCACAACACACACACATACACGCCGCATAGACAGCGCAGAGTTGCCAACAGCGCGCTGAAAGAATTGTAAAAACTCAGAATACACAGCGAGCATAACTCAGCCGCTCTGCTCTCTATTTTATGAGTGTGCATTGTTGCTGTTGTTTTTGCTCTACAAAGCAAGCGGCTGGCAACAGCGACCACACATACGAACACGCTCTCGGCACATTGAAACACATACGGAAATTCAACGCGAAGCAAACAACTCTTGAAGTAATAGCATTCGTGAGGAATGCGCACCACCGAACATACGCGTTTGAGTGCGCGTTCGTGTGTGCGTGTGCGCTGTCGGCGAGAGAACGCGCGAGAGTGGGCAATTTGATGAGCGTCGTCGTGAAATAAAACAGCAAATACAGAAAAATATTATATTTTCTTTGATTACTTATTTTTGCCTTCATTACTTTATTGCCCCTTCTGCTGTGTTGTTGATAATCACCACGACATGCTGTCATCGTAGTCCGCCGACGGTCGTATTTGTTGCTGTATGGCTTTCAATTCAATTTGCTGCTGCCGCGTGTGTGTGTGTGTGTGTTGATTTTTACTATTGTGATTTTATTAAACACTTTTCAAGTCGTCGCTGCCGAGACTGCCTTTGTTCGTTGCCTTTTGTACTGGGTCCAATTTGGTTTTCGAATTAGTCGCGATCACACCGCATAGGTGGAAAGAACATTTCGGGTTTGAGTAGCGGAAGACAAAGTGTGTAAGAAAAACTGTGTTCGCGCCTGTCACATTGTGGGAGCGCAGGCAAAGACGGAAAGTGGAAAGTGGTGCGGAACTGCCGGTACACAAATTGATGCTTTCGTGCAGAGAAACACACAGAGCAGAGAATAAAATGCAATGCGAAGCGGGCAAAGCCTAAAATGCTAAGACCAGTGAAATTTGTGTAGAAAAATCGCAATTGGAAATTGCGTTGTTTGTTTTTTTTTTTTCAATTTATTTACAAAAAGTGTTTGAACGAAAAGTTAGCGTTGGGGAAATATTTACTTCGAACGAGCAGGCGCCTTGTAAGAAGCTTAAAAACCAGTAAAGCAACTTTTTTTTATGTGTGAATTTGTGTTTACCTGTGTATTTTTATAAATATATATACATATGTACAACAACAGCGTGAACGGCCAGTAGCTAGAACCTGTATAGTAATAAAAAGTAAAAACAAAAACAAAACTTCTTTCGCTTTTAATGCCTTCTAAGTAGCGTTACGCTAACGCGAATACAACAAAAAAAAAGTTATAGTGTACAACTCTTTGCATTGAACGCGCCAAACATAAATCCGTAGCGAAAATGGTTGAACAAGACAGTGTCACTAAAAATCTTCTAAATGATAATAGGCAGGGCGGCGCCGGTGGCGTGGTCATTGTGCCCGCTGGCGGCAGCGGCCCACAGAGCAGCAGCCATGCAGCGAGCAGCGTTGCGCCCGTGAGCATACTGAAGACACAAATCGTGCCAGCACCGCCGAAGACACTGCAGCACTTGCCGAAACGGCCAGCGGTGGACCTGGCCTTCCACGATCTCACATATCGCGTCAAGGAGGGCAATCGCAGCAGTAAGTACACCTAACAAGCCACTCACAAAGCGCACCAATCATAAAAATCATTAAAGCAAAAAACCCATTACTAAAGCTCATTACTCATTAAATTGGTGGTCATCGCAGCTCCTAATGATTCCCAGTTATTTAGCGGGTGGTAGTGCCAATTATAACGAAATATTGCTCATTTGCTGTAAGAATAGTTCAGCTGGCACTTTTTCCCAAGTGCCTTAATTAGTTGCAATTCACTTTGCCACTTGTTTCCACACAATATTCTTGTTCTAATTGGCGACCGCGCAGTTGTTGACATTCCCGTGCTTATTTATTTATTTTTACTTTTTCTTAGTTTGGCTACGGTCGCTCGTTTGTTGGTATGCCATAACAATATTTAATTATTACTTTCTGCTATTATCTTAGTTGCTGTGTGTTATCATTATGTAGCACTTAGCGATTCGCTTTCTGCTCATAATTCGCGGCTATCGCTTTAGGCTATGTTGATCGCGCAGTTTTTGACAGGTCGCTGTTTGATTTGTCATCAGTTTTAACCCAATTGATGCATATCGCAAAGCGTTGCCAGATTGTAGCTTAGCCAGATGTTTTTGCCGCTTAGATATACAGAGAAAGTTTATTTTTGAGAGAAAAAAATATAAAATTTTAAATAAAAAATGTCGCTATGTGCCTTAAAGGGTCTCAGTAGGTTCTTCAATCACTATCATTTGTTGACAAAGACAAGTATTTTATTTAATATTTATTATTTTCTTCAATTTTACTATCTTAACTTTCTCATGACTAACAAATCGCTCGGTTATTTTCTGCATCGAAACAAATTACAAGCCACCTCATGTAAAAGTGAAGCCTGCTATATATTTTGGCATTTAGGCGTCTCTTTAAATGCTCTAACTTAGAATCAGATGCATCGTACAAAAACTGGTATAAATTGCATAGAATGGCATAAAAATATAAATAGCCATAATGTAGTTATTTGCGATACACCAAGCCAAGAAATTGGTGCATCGAACAAAAACTGGTATAAATTTCATAAACTGACATAAAAATAGAAATAGTCATAATGTACTTATTTTTAATACGCCAAGCCGTGAAATTATTGAATCGAACAATAACTGGTATAAATTTCATAAACTGGCATAAAATTAGAAATAGCCATAATATAGTTATTTGCGATACACCAAGCCAAGAAATTGGTGAATCGAACAATAACTGGTATAAATTTCATAAACTGGCATAAAATTAGAAATAGCCATAATATAGTTATTTGCGATACACCAAGCCAAGAAATTGGTGAATCGAGCAATAACTGGTATAAATTGCAGAGAATGGCATAAAAATATAAATAGCCATAATATAGTTATTTGCGATACACCAAGCCAAGAAATTGGTAAATCGAAAATTAATCTGGTATAAAGCCTAAAATTGATGAATCAAGCAATAACCTGCAGTAAAGCTAATAAAATTACGAGTCGAACAATAGGCTGGTATAAAATTGACAGTATAACAAACATTTACACCACTTAATCAGTTAATCACGTTATCTCTTATATAGAAATTAAAGTGGTCTACGTTGTTGTTTTTACTCAAACTGATAAGAAAACAGTTCACGCACTGGAAACCTTCGTTCTAAATCATAATCTCTTATGAGAAAGTAGTAGCACCATTCACGTGATAAGTTATCGCCTAGTGAACTATGGGTTAAAGCCAACTGTAAATAAGCGCTCACCTCATTTCATTCACTGAATCGCATTATTAGCGCATTTTCGCATAAGCGAAGGGCTCTAAAGGGTTCATGAGCCCCAGCAACCTTCAAACAACCTTCCTGAAACAACAGCTTCATCAACGCAAATCGATTGTCGTCATACCTAATATATGTAAGTCTCTGTATATTTAATCGCTTTTAAAACTGATTCAACAACATTTTATATGAATCGTTGTTTTTCTATTAAGTTCAATAATATTTTGCCAATCCGACAGACTAATTAGCACAAATGCAAATGCTATAAAATAAACCGAAAAGGCGATAAAGCACGAGTCGGCGACGCTAGTTATGCCAGTTCAAGTTCCGAGCAGATAATTCTAAATTTCCGCAGCAGAAATACTTACATTGAAACTGTGTTGAGTATACAAATATAATTGACTGAACGTGGGCAGGCCAATAATCATGTAAACTAGATTTTCGGCGCCCTGTAATGCAATGCGAAGTGGAAATGTCGGTCATAACTTTTACTGCGCTTTCGCCATAAACGCCGGAAGTGCTGAAGTAGCGCTCAAAATGTAGTTAAGTTAGATATTTGCTTAAGATTTGCATGCAGCTTTGTAGTGTAACGCTCCAACGCGCACTTTCCTCTTTACTTGTGAGAAAGTGACACACCCACAGGCGCTAACAATGTATCGAGTGAAGTCCAAATACCGCCGTGTTCGTGAAAGGCGCCAAGCACTTGAATATACCTGACAGAATGCGAACTGTCTCCAGTTCAGCGGCTAATTGACAGGGTCATGGGGGTTCAATAATTCTATTATCCCATATGAGCGCTTATAATGAGACACGGATAAAGACTTTTCATATAAAAATCATTACAACAGAATAAATAAGCAATTATTAATGAATAGCTGTCGCTTATTTTGCTCGGAGCTGCACGTAGCTTTGCATTAGTCAGTCGCTGTATAAGCGCGCTTATGGCATTATTAAGCGTCTCAATCAAAGGCGGCTATTTATCCCTAATCACAGCTGGGAACTCACCTTGAACCTTTGATTTTTCATGCATTCTATATCCGTGATTGAATTACACGAGCGTGTTTATATATATTAGCAAGTGTGTGTGCACTTAGGCGCATGCAACAGTTATATTTATTGCTTACGAAAGACAGCAGTTTTTATCGCTGCTCGCAATCTTGAGCTTTGGACTTAGTACTTCACAGCCTTTTATAACCGCAAAAAGTAGAATAATTACACAACAGTGTCAGCGCTGTAATACACATATATTTATGTGCATATGTATGTGCGTGCATTTAGAAGCTAATCAATTGCAAGCAATGTATTAAAATTCCTCGCATGCGGTTTCACAAGATTTCAGTGGCAATTGTGATTTGTCAAGTTTTAATTGGAATTAAATGCATGAATATGTCGAATATGTGTCTACATGTGTAAATTCGTTGGAAAACACAGGTTCTAACTGTATAAATTAATGTCAAAGGTGTAATTCCTGCTGTGGCTGTTAGTAGAAATGAGCTCTCTTTTAGGTTAGGTTAAATTAATTTTGGCAGGCCATTGAAGCACGCATAGACCAGTTTGGTCCTTTGCTATAGCAGATGGAGTTTAGTTGCTAGATCCAAGCGGAATAGTCATCCTTTATGATGCCTGCGCTTGACCCGAATTTTAACAGACTCTGCGGCCTCACTATCGATATCTTCCCCAGTGTATCACACCGTGTGCTTACAGCGTAGTCTTGCCAATACGGAGAAAGTGCACAAGAGATACTTCATTGTTTCCCTGGTATCCTGCTCTAGACATTTTCTGCAGTCTTCTCGATCTGTCAGCCCCATTCTGCGGGCGTGTCTTGCTACCAGACTGTGATCAGTTAGTTCGCTTTCCAATTGATTGTCACAAGACTGCTGCCAAGAAGTTGGAAGGAAATCACAAGCAGTTGCTGAAACCTTTGAAAACATTCCATTTTTACACATCTAGGTTTCTGACAAGAGTTCGAAATCTTCACTAATAACGCAAAATTATAAGTTAGAATTTTATGTAACTAAATATCATAACTTTGAACTTGTACCAAGCTAAATGGCTTCTGTTGTTGTTGTAATGGCAGGAAACATTCCCCTGTAATTTCGAGGAAAAAGCCGAGTTCACAGTTCTTGGCCGCATAAAAATCCGGCTCTGTTCCGGTTACTTAGACCCGACTGTTTTGGGAGCGACCAAACTAAATGGTCGGTTGGGTCTGTTTATGCTTTCGTGCCTACATAAGGGTTAAGACACTTGAATATGCCAAGCAATCAGGCGAATTCTACGAAGTCCGTCTATTTAATTCTGACTCATCTCACCTTTGACACTCTGATTAAGCATTGCATTTCAATGAAAAAGTCTCACGTTAAAGATCTGCCAAAAAATGACCGCATGAGTCGAAGGAAATACCCGTAATAACACGGTAGCACCGAACAAAGGATGTTTTCCATAATGATTATGCAATAATTAAATATTTCAATGGAATAATGATTTCAATCATTTCAATCGCCGATATTATAGTTTAACAATGAATCTTTATCGATGATAATGCTTATGCGTTACCGTATCGGTTACCTTTTGAAATGGATGCACGAAGGGAGAGGCTCGGGAGAACGGGCTGTCAATCACAAACATGCTGAGTCTGTCGGGGTCACTAAGGAGAATCGCTAAGCACTGGTTATTTTAATCTTTCTCTGCGTTTCTTGACATGATGCAAAGTTTGAAGAGAAAATCTCTCATAAAATGTGTACGGCACTGTAAGTAAGTAACAGTTCTCCACAAGTAGGACAGAAGTATCACTGTCATTTGATCTCAATCATATTTTTTATCTAGTATTTATGATTTTCTTCAATTTTACTATCTTAACTTTCTCATGACTAACATATCACTCAGTTATTTTCTGCTGCAAAGCAAATTACAAGCCACCTCACGTAAAAACAAAGCCAGCTACATATTTTGGCATTCAGGCATCTCTTTAAATGCTCTAACTTAGAATCAGATGAATCGTACAATATCTGGTATAAATTTTATAGACTGGCATAAAATAAAAATAGCCATAATGTAGTTATTTGCGATACGCCAAGCCACGAAATTAGTGAATCGAACAATAACTGGTATAAATTGCATAGAATGGCATAAAAATAAGAAGATAGATAGATAGATTTTCTGGAACTTTATTATTTGCAAGAAATCGCTAGAAAAAAATATAATTTCATATATTCAGAGTACCCAATTTAAAATAATTGCATTCATTTGTTTATACAACATCTACTTTGGCTTTCAAACTCGCCGTAGTATAAGTAGCACTAACAGAAAATTTATAAACAAATAACTGGTAGCATTGAAGTTGTACTTTAAAACCTATTTACTTATTAAAGCTGTGTAATTAAGCACAGTCTTCGAGTGAAGCATGCAAAAAGTTGTAATTATTTAATTCAACGCATTATAATAATGAGAGTTTTATGCTATTTAATAATAATTAAATTTTAAACAAACAGACCTTCGCAAATTGCAAACAGTAATATGAACGCACGTTACAACAACAAGTTCAATGCCAATAACTTTTTCAGCGTTGAAGAAGTAGTTCAAGACATTTAAAATCTGAGTCATAGCAGTACTTACAGTTGGGCTAGATAAGTAAAAATATGACTATTAACTTCAAAAAATCAGCAAGCCCTTCAGTTTCAGCGCGAGCAAGCGTCGTTATGGGCCAGCGCTTGCGGCAGCCGAAAGAATAAGCACCTAAAAGTCAGCCTGTAACATTGGTTGGTTTAAGCCATATACAATTACAACTGTGTCTATGTGTATTGTACATTTCCAACAAACGCCTGTGCAGCATTTTCTTGCCCCCACTGCTCGTCGTGTACCAGTGTGCAACGCCGCGTCGCGGTAATTTTACGTGCTCAACTGGAAAATCTACAAGCCAAGCCGATTGCCTACGTCAAGGCCGCCACTGTTTGTTGTTGCCGTTGTTGGCTTTTGCAACTACGCATTAACCATTGTCAGGCTTTTTGTTGTAATTTTCAAGTTTCTATTTCAAAATAGCAGCTTGCGAAGTGTGCAATTTTCATACAGCCTCGCGGCCAAGCGTTTGAGGCGTGCACGAAGCGTGCTTCATGCCTATTCACTTAGTTTTCTTGGAGCTTAGAAAATTTGCATGACAAAGTTCACAAATGGAATTGCGCAAGAAACGCTGTTTAGCTTATTAAGCAGCGCGTTATCGTTCGTTTTGCATCTACTTGGCGATTCTGTGGCATAAATCTTCACACATGAGTGGAATAATGGCTAGTTGCTGATCGAAGCGTTTAATTTTAAGCAACGCACGTTGTTTTGTGGCAACTAACCTCAAACGAGTCTAATTATTTTCGGCAATATTTATGTGTGTATTTTTTAGAAAACGAAGTCATGGCCGGTTGGTGTAGTGGCAACAGTATTCATTCTCTGCTAATTGCGAAGTCAAGACTATATTCATCTGAATTCAAATCGCGGAAACAGGCTTAGTTTGGGTTATAGGAGAGCCTTAAAATATGTATATGTTTTCAGGTTAGACTCTACCATGCGGTTTCTAAATTTACTAAACGTTTAGCGGCACTATGTAGTTTCCAAATACACGAAATGTGCTTATGAAATCAGATGTCAGAAATACAATCTCCGGAGGTTCAAGTTGACTTTCGAGAGCCGACTTGCTGTTAAACTAAATTTTTGCACCACTTTGAGGCCTTAGCGACTTACCTACAAGTACATATCAGTCACCTAAAATAAAACTAACGTAACATCACTTTTCATAAGTTTAAAAGCAAAGAAAAAACGAATAAACCACTTATATGGAATAAAAATTTGAGTTTTTGTTATAAAAAGGTTAAATTATAGTTGGTTATATGTTAGTTAATTGTTGGTTATATATAGGTTATCTATTGGTTATATCTGGCGAAGGAAAAACGATATAATAGAAACCTCTCATATTGAAGCAAAATTTATGTTTTGGTTGTTATATTTGGTTAAATTTTGGGTTAAATTTGTTGGTTATATATTGGTTATCTATTGGTTATATCTAATAGCGGAAGCTGAAAGATTGTATGCTATATTTATGTAATAAGGTGTAGTGAACCGTAAGCAATAAAAAACTCAATTTCGATTTTTTTGATGATACGTTGTTTCGCATTGGAGGTGACGATATGTATATATAAAAATTACTTTGAATAAAGAACGGGTTTATTTTAAAATTTATTCTAAGCCGCAAAATGATTAATTACCGGCTTGCGCAGAGTTCTTGTTCAACAGAAACTTGTTTTTAATTCCCCAGAATTATTTATAATTGCATTAAATCGCTTACGATCTAGATTTTTTGCACTTCTGTTTTAATGCGGTTTCGCTTTATTCAAGAGAGCAATATGGAACTTTTAATTATTGGTCAACACCGTAAAATCTTGCAACTTTGCATTGTTGGTACTATTAACTTCCGTTTAATAGAGTATTCGAAGTAATCGAATTGTAATTATTCGAATTATGCAAGTGTTGCCAGCATTCGAGTATTCACATTCGCTGGAAAATCGGTTTTTAAGTAAAACTCCGATTATTATAGAATAATTAAAAATCGATTACTCGAACTAATATTAGTATTTAAAATAAATAAATTCAAATCAAAATAAGAAAACCCGTTAACTTTGACAGCACAGAAGCTATAATACCCTTCGCACGTGCCTTTCTTATGTCACAAATTAGTAAAAAAAAAAAGAAATTTATCCTAATTTTCTGCAGCTTCTTTGAGGTAAAACGCGTGCAAAATTTCAGAAAGATATCTCTAAAACTGAGGGACGAGCTCAGGTATAAACAGATAGACAGACATGACCAAGTCGGCGCAGCTCATTATTCTGATCATTTATGTACAAATTGTATAGGGTCTTCGACGTTACAATGGGCTCCCCCAACGGACTGGGAGTAGAATTTGCTCACTGTAAGGCATGCCTGTCGTAAGAGGAGACTAAAAGTCAATATACACTATACTCAGCTTCAACTGATATTATACTATATACTTTGAAATGGAGAGATATTTGAAGTTCAAGCAAAAAATGTCACCAGTCATTGAGTTTGATGGGTGCTTAGCTGGTAGAACAAGGTCTGACCGAACACTTAAAACTGGTACACCGTGAGCAGTTAATCCTTGGAGTTCGCTCTAATCTGCTCATTGTGTTTGGCTCTTTGGGGAGATTCATGGTGGCTGTAATTTAAACCTTAAGGGCAGCACGGCAAAGGTTTTAGATTGGCCTCGAACCCGACCAAGATGGAAAAGGTAACCAATTGGAACTAAATAATACTTGCAAAAAGCATGTATTGTTTCGGGCGCTGATCAACGCATTGTTTTGATCTATGTACTTTTAAACACCGTGAGGTTAGGCCGCCTATGCCAGGTAATCTCGTAAATCACAACGATTTTTGTAAACTTTTGGGTATTACAAGCTTCGTAAACAACTTTGGTATACAAATTTTAATAAAAAAAAAATTGTTTTCCAAACAAGGACCTGATTGAGTTACATCACTTGGTGCAATATCAATGGTTTCAACAAATTAGCAGCTTCCTTGAGAGAAAATACCGTTTCCCGAGGAATTTCAGAGACAGGAGACTGTTCGGAGTATAAAAAAGTTGTCCATATAACATTTAGATAGATCACTTCTTTGAGAGCAAAGAACGCGTGAAAATTTTCAGAAAAGAGGTAAACATCGCTATATCTACAAAGAAATTAATGCTTTCTAATGGCTAAGACCAAATTTATTTGCGAATCTATCATTTACCGATTCCTCTGGGCATCAAATAATCCATATTACACTCCTTTATCAATACAACTGATATATTACTAGTACCGGAAAACCCAAACTAAAAGCCCCTAAGACTGATAACGTCAATAATTCACACAATGCGGATGCTCTGGCGTCATTATTAACGAATTAATGACAAATTAATGTAGCAAAATCGTTGCCATAAACAATTTTCACTAAAAATGTTTACAAATAATTGCAATTTCATTTATTTTTTTAACTTCGACACCGCTGAAACACAGCCCACATCAGACACAGTCATTAACAAAGCACTCACTATTCGGCAGCTGTCTCGCCGGCCGTGCGGCAATCGATCATGGGCGTGTTACAACTGCCAACGGCACTCGCCGCCACTCAAACAATAGAGACACCATGCAACACACACACACACACACAATCTTACGCAGCCACACATGACGCAGGCATGGACAAAGTGGCAACATATCCGCATACGCAAGACATCTTCCGCTTAGCTGCGTGCTACGGGGCAATTGTGGGGGAAGGAAAGCGGTGCCGGTTCGTAAATTCACACCCAAAATAACAAAAGAACCGGCTTCGCACGTTTTCACCGCTTTGACGGCGCAGACAACAACACGGCTAAGCAAACGAGACTGTTTGTCACTAAAGACACTCTTTGACTTGTTGCTAATGCTTAGCATAGTCTAACTTTTTGTTAGATTTCGCACGCAGCTGCTTCAGTTTGCGTTAACTGCTTTGTTGTTGCTGTGAATGCCTAAAGTTTTTGTTGTTTTTGGCGCTCGTTTTGCGTTTGTTGCGTTCACCTGTCTGTTTTTGGCATTCCGCTTTGTTAATGTTGTTTTGCAGTTTGTTGTTATTCGGCATCGGAATTCGACGCATTCTGCTTCCGCATCTTCAATTGCCTGCGGTGCTTTGCTGGCTTTTGCGCGCTGCTGCCTTTGTGTGTGTGTGTTTTAAGTGCTTTAGGCAGTCACGACATTTTTTTGCTATTGTTTGTATTTTTTGTTGTTGCTGCCAAATATTTTCGGTATAAATTAAATTTCGGCTTAAACGGCCACGCGACGCACGCCGCCGCATTTGTTTGTAAGTGTGTGTATGCGTGTGTGTCTAAATCTGCGCTTGCTTATGTAAGCGTAGGCGAAAAAGCGTAAAGGCAAAATGCAAATTCTCATAATTATCGAAAGATATTTTATACAACTTCCTATGTTTGCATTTTGTTACGTCTGCCAGCTCTCGCTGGCGCCAATTGGTGGCCTGCCCTTAGACCTGAGTGTTTTGTTTGTTTCATTTTTATGGCTCACAGCTGTGAGATATCGATGAAATTATGGTTGGCCCTGAGCGATGTTATCTTATCATCGATAAGCATTGTAACTAATAATTTGTGTAACACGAATTTGGACAGATAACGGTGACAAATTTCGTATTAGCTAAAGCGATGACAAAACTCGCAGCTGTGCTTCACATACTTTTATTTCAGCAAAATCACCGACATTCTTTTGGAAACGCTTTGCCTTATCAGTTGATTTGGGGATTTATATGCACACCTGCTAATGATGCACATTACGTATTTTCGCTTACTAATGTCCTATATATAGAGGCAATAGGAAAACCCCCAAAATAAAAATGCATTGAATGACTTTTTAAGCCCCTAAAGCGGGAGCTTGGTACTTTTTTCACAAAAAAAAAAAAAACAAAAAAAAAACTTTATGCCGTTCGAGTAATGTAGAGATCTTCCTGAACATGGGGTGTTACCTCGGGTGCCCAAATCACTCACGTAGAATGAACTTTAAACGCGTTTTTCTCACTAATTTATATTTTGATCTGTTTGACACAATTCCGGCCGATATAGTGAACCGATTTGCTTCTAGTATCTTTTAGACCTGCGCTGTTTGTCACTTGTGCTGATCTCCCTTGTATAATAGTGAGTTTCTACTCTTGGTAAAGAGCTTATCATTCCTAGCGAATTCCTCGAAGATAGAACTCTCTTCCGAAGATTACAGGAATTGACTTCTTTTGACACTAACAGATGGCGCCTCCTTGGCAAGTTTTATGATGTTGACGGGGCTCCATGCTTGGTTTTGTCGTTTTTTTTTTAATTAAGGCAATAATCTCTAATCACATTACGTCAGAGAAGGTCCTTAGAAGCAAGGAAGCTGTAGATGTAGTGGTTGTGAGAAAGCGGCTGCATATACTTATACAAGGCATCAGGCCACAAAGGAGTTCCGGGAAATGGAACAGCTAATGAGATTGCCAAAAATGGCATCCGTTTGGCTACCGAACAAGTACGGGAAATACGGAAGCCACTAAGAACGATATACAACGAAATTCACGAGAGGACTGACAAGCGTATCAGGGCTACATAGAATGCCTTAAGCAAATGCAGGATCGACAGGATCTTGTGCAACAGACTCTTAGGAGAACTCCCCTGCTTCTTACTCACAGTCTTGAAAGGACTACCTAGCGGCTGTTGGCCTTTTAGCAGATCACAACCTACTGGCATCCTATGCGAGCCGGATGGACACTAGTGATAACGATGCATGCAGAGAGTGCAGTGAAGTTAACGTTAGAGATAACCTGGAGCACCTTCTATACCTTTGTCCAGCACTATCTAGAACTCGACTAAAATTTCTGGGATTTTTGGAGTTCAAAGAACTGAACGAAGTTTCAAACGTAGACAACAAGTCGCTCTTAAAGTTCGCAAAACACGTTGATGTCCTGTGTGGCGAGTTCTTAACCTCCATCTGGTATTACTAAAGACCAGTAGTAGTGTATGTATGGTGTGATAGCCGTCCAGTATAACTTTTTCGCGGCTACATCTGTTGCCAATTGTCTCTGTGGTTCGTTTTCTTACTTTTATTAATTGCTTCCATCCATTTCATATCGTTCTTATGAGAAGTTGCTTTATGAGATCCCATCCCAGTCTGATTGATTCAAAGGGAACTGATAGTCCGCCGCACCAGAGCCCATAGTGCAGTAAGGCCACTTATACTTCCCAAGGCGACCCGGTATTGGAAGGGCCGTTCAAGTACAACCAAATTTAGCTTCTGACTGCAAATCAGTCCTATAGGCAGGCATGCGTAACGCCTTGGATTATAAGGTGGCAGCTCTTCGTCGTCTGTAGTAAGTAGATCTGGCAGTAGTTGCTTTGCGATTAAGCCCTTGCACCACGTCAAATTGCCTGCCAATCGTAGAGGATTGCCATATAAACTGAACGTTCAAAAAATTTTGAAGACTTTTTTATTTGATTCGTTAAAGTTTTTTCGTGTTTTATTTATTTTTTTAATTTTTGTTTTCTATTTTTTTCATTTATTTTTTTTATTGTCATTTTTTATTTTACTTTTGTAATTATTTTTATTTATTTTTTGTATTTAATGTCCAATTGTTAGTAAAATTACAACAATTAATTAATTCTCGACCGCCGCATTACTCAGTAAGGGCACTCAACTTGAAGATATTAATATCAACACACAAAAGGTAGAGAGACCTTCTCCCTTAAACTTCCGCGAGACACCTTTTACATATGTACACGTGTCGTACACACACATACATTGTATATGTGCGATATATTAAACACTTAACTGGTCATAAGCCATGCTTAAGTATTTTATTTATTTCTTTTAAGTTTTGGTCTTAAAAAAAATATTTTTAATGAATAAGTTTTAAAGATAAAACACTCAAAAACAACAAAAAATAATTGAAAATGGGCAAAAAACAGAAATCAATCAATTGCTGTCTAAAATTAAAAACAATAGCAATAACAAGTAACAAAGGGTATATATAAAAATTAAACTTTAGTACATTCAATTTCATATTTTTTTGTTTTTGTTTTTTATTTTTATTATTTTTTTTTGTTTTTTTTTTTATATTTTTCTTTTTTTTTGTATTTTTAAAATATAATCAAATATTTTTTTTTCTTTTATTTTAATTATAATTATATATATATATATTTTTTTTTGATTTTTTTTTTTTCTACTGCAAACACAATATTTAACATTTCTAAAAATGCGAATCCACTGAAACAGGCGGCATTTATCGGCGTCACGTAACTAATGACGCTGCCCAAGCAAATGAGAGTGAAAGAAGTGCAAATAAATCATGTAATAGAAATGCACAACACGCACTAAGCCAAAATTGAATACAATCACACACGCACGCACACACACAGTCGCATTCACGCTTCTCTATTTTCTGCGCATGCGTAACATAGTAATTAGCATGCTCGTAAACGTATTTATTTTCGGACAATCAAGCATTTAATCAGTGGATCGCCACCGCTGCTTGGTGGAAAATCACATGCAACGCTGTGGTTAAACAAAAAACAACAAAAACAAATTCTGCGTGAAAAAGTCAAAAAAGCGCGTTTGTGTTTTATGTGACTGTCAGCACGTCAAATGTGGCGGCGGCATCGTCGTGAACCCCACTCAAGGTCCGGCAAGCACACTCGGCGCTCAAAAATCAACAGAAGCATTCCGGAAATTCGTGCAAGTGTTTCAAATGCCACACACATACACACAAACAGCACATGGATGCTTTAGTTAATGCTGCTACCAAAAAGAGCCTAAACGAAAATCGAAAAGTTATTGAACTCTAGTGAGTAAGTTACTAACTTTGCATCACCTGTGTGTGTATGTGCTTGTGTCAATTGCATTTTGGCTCGTCACTACGCTTAAGGCGCTTTTGTCACAGCCGCCACCGCGCTGGCAATCAATTCGGCAGCGAATGCGTCAAGTGTTTGCGCTCGTTTGTTGTTGCCCTTTTTAGTTGGCGCTTCGCTTTGCGCACTCCATTCGGTGGCTTCAATTAAATGCATCCATTCGCAGCGAAGCGCTTGAGTGTGTCACCGCATACACCTCGCTGCATATTTATGCGAAGTAGTCATGAGTTTTCGGCCGGCGGTCGTTGAACCTCTTGACCAAAGGCTTTTGTCCATTCAGCGCTGATTTTTCAATTGTGCCTGCTGATGGCTGTTTAACTGCTTAACTAGCCCAATCAGCACATAAACTTGCTGACTTGTTTACATTTATTGTTGTTGTTATTATTGTAAATTATTTTTTAAAAAAATATACCGCAAGTTCGAAGCAATTGTAGTTTCAAGTAGGTCACGCTGCATTAAATGCCACTGTTTTGCGGCGCTTTTCAGAAAAGGCTCAACGAATTTACGATGACTGCCGAGGTAAACGATTCCTAAATACCGTTACGAATGCAATCTATAGATTGTGGCGTTTATAGCTTAATTAATAATGAAATGTTCAAATTTTATAGCCTTTAATCTTTAGTTTATGAAGACTTAATGACATTTTTATCAAAGCTTCAGCGCAAGTCATTATCAGCTGTATGAGGCGAACTAGTCCTGACATTGCAACGACTATTATCGCACTACCGTTGAGATAATATTTCTACAAAGTCTCTTATCGGTAGTACAAAAGAGTTTAGTAAGTTTGAGGTTAAGTTGAATCAGCGCCTAGAAACCAAATTTATTGCAACGTCACTAGAGTGTTGTTAAAGTCTAGCAACAACAGCACAAAAATTGTATTTAATTTTTCTTTTAGTCTAATTCTTACTTCCCAGTACCTTATTTTTTTATAGCAAATAGATCAGTGAAACATTCTTGCAGCAAATAAAAATATTTTTAGCTCGCTTGAGATTTTTTACACATGTTACCACATTGATTCTCGCCAGTCAGAGTCAGTTTCAGTTGAGAATTTTTGAAAAAGGACAAATTTTGGGAGGAGTTATCAAGGAATTTTTATACTCACGCAACAGCTTTCTACAGAGTATAAGAGTTTTGTTCTCCTAATGGTTTTTCGCATGGCCTGAAAATAATCGAGTTAGATACAGGATTATAATATAATGATATAATAACTGATCAGGATGTAGAGTTGAATGCAAATCCGGCTAGCTCACTGTTCGTCCGGCCATCCGCCTTGGCAAACTGTAACTTGAGCAAACACTGAGGTATGTTAATGAAACTTGGTACACATGTTTCTCGGGATCATGAGATGGTTGGTATTGTAGGTGGGCGTAATCTGAATACTTCAGCGCCCACAGAATGCCATCAACCGAAATCCTATAAAATACCACAACTAATCACCAAATTAAGATAAAGAACTGATTTTTGGCAGAGAGATCAAAGTAATAAGGATATCTGTGGTCAAAAAGTATTAAAAAGTGGGCATGGTCCTGCGCTCTAATTGGTTTGATGTAAGTAACTCCTAAACGAATTAAGCTACAAAAACCAAATTCGCTCAGCACAAATCCCTTAAGCACCACTACCGACACTGTACGAATGATTGAAATCGGAACACAACCCCGTTAACTTTCCATATAACGGTATCTTTAAAAACTACAAAAAATGTTACATCCGAGATGGTATGAGAAGGCTTAATAGGAGCCGTGGTAAAACCAGGATGATGGGCACATTTTGACCAAAAATTGTCCAAACCCACCAAAACCGCTCAAGACCCTAGGTACGAGAGCTGCTATATATATTTCTGGCCTAATAATGAAAATAGGCATATTTATCAACGAAAATGATTTTTTTTTTTTTTATTTTTTTTTTGTTGGATTTGGCTCATTTTGGAAGACCCACTCGGTCGATTGCTGTTTTGTTTCGGGCTCATATGCATAGATTCATGATTCGTCACCTGTGACGATCTTATAAACGTCTTTTGGAGCACCGCGATCGTATTTTTTCAGCATTTCTTTACACCGATCCACACAAGCCTTTTTTTGAGCGATTTTCAAATTGTGCGGGATCCAACGAGAACAAACCTTTTTTACGGCCAGGTGTTCAGGCAATATCGAATGTATGCTGGTGGGAGAAATGCATAGGAATGCCTCTATCTGAAGGTATGTTACATGACGGTCTTGCATTATCAATTCACGTACGGCATCGATGTTTTCTGGCACAACGGCTGTTTTTGGACGACCTTCACGGAATTCACGACCTTCATTGAATTCGTTGTAACAGTTTTTCACAGTGCTATAGGATGGTGCTTCATAGCCATACAAAGATTGTAGTTCATCGATGCACTCTTGTCGTGAAAATCCACATCGAAAGTTGTGAAAAATGATCGCACGAAAATGTTCACGAGTTAATTCCATTTTTTGGCAGAGATGAATTTTTTAATTCCCTGTAAATAAAACAATTGACGATTAAATGACAAAACGTTCTGAGTGATGTTATGCTAAAAAATGTCAAACTTTCCAATGGAAATGTCAGATTGCATATGGCAATACTTAGTGTTGTCTAGTCCAGAAATATATATAGCAACCTATGTATCACATATGTGGACCGCAGTATCTATGGTTGACTTTTTACCGAAAATATTGGCAAAGGTGTGGCATATATAACTGAAATTTATTTAATCCTTTCTTGACAATGATAAGTCTGGGTGTCAAAAATGAGCGGAATCCAGTCAATACTTCTATCAGCTGCCATATATCTAACAAAAGGGATTTTCGAACTTCTAAGTGCCTTTATATCAGCCAACAAGTGAGTTATCTTGACAAAATTGAAAGAGAATGAATATAACAAACATGAAAACTTGCTCTATACCCATATAACAAACGTGTAACATCCGGGTGACTAACTCCACATGATCGGTGATGGTATATGAGGTTCCTTAATGATTCTCAGGCAACATTTTATTAGCATGCCACACATTAATAGTATGGAGTATTGAGAAAAATAAATAAAATCGGGTCGATATTACCCCTAACGCTCCTTACTACGTACATACATATGTATGTATAATGAATTTCGATTTTCTAACAAATCTTATGCCGAATATGTCGGTTAGTGTATCACTTATTTATAGTATATGTTTATATAAAATTGCTTGCATTCCGACCCTTTAGTTGACGTTATGCCTCTTAAGGTATTTCCCGACTTGAATTCTTGCACCCGAACTTAGCCCTTCCTAAGATTTTTTAGTATTAATAGAAGGAATTTATGCGTTTTTTATATAATTTTCTTACCAATTTATAACTTTTTATTTTAAAGGTGAATTAATTAAATTTAATATAATTTTTATTAACATTTCATTTCAGATGCCAAGACTATACTCAAAGGCGTCAGTGGTCGCTTGCGCTCCGGAGAGCTTACAGCTATTATGGGACCGTCCGGTGCTGGCAAAAGTACATTGCTCAACATACTCTCCGGCTACAAGTAAGCATAAAATTGCACTTCAAAAAAAATTTGAAAAACTATACATATGTGAACTGGTCTACGAAAAGGGGGCTTAGGTGTCAAAAACAAAAAAAAAAAATAAAATTGAAAATAAAAAAAAAAAAAAATGATTTTTTGACACCTAAGCCCCCTTTTCGTAGACCAGGTCACATATGTTAAAATTAATTATTGATAAAGAAGTTTAATTGCGCTGATGAGTACTAACGGAGAACAGATTATCGAACGCTTACTAATAGATTAGGCACATATGAAATCAATGAAAAGCTATTGCATTGGAAAAATTAAATTCCATTTAAAAATTCACTCGAGCTTTGTAAGCAATGAATTTTTGAAAATCGTTCTTATACACGCATAACGCTTACGAAACTCAAATTAGTTTATAGTGCGAAGACGTATCCTTAACTGAGATGAGGGAAGAAAAAAAATTGACAAAAATTTAGACAAAAGAAAGTTCCCTGCTTAGTCACAAATACTTGACTTTAGAGCTGGAAAGACTTAGGAACTAAGAGCCAAAGGTTTTTTGACAAAATAGCACAAGACAAAGGTTAATTTCCGTACTGTTTGTTATCCTCTCATTAGCGCAGTAAGTTTTACAACTGCGCTAGCATAAAGCACCGTTATTTGACGCAATAAAAGCACTTAAGAACACCGCTATAAGTTTCCCACCTTTTATCCACTTTTTACTAATTATGCGAGTGAACTTTGCAACGCCGTAAAAACGGCCGACACAATGACCACCTACCGGTTAGGTGTCAGACAAGCAGAAAGAAAGCGCACCGCCTGCCAATAACAATAAACTCATTTAACTTAGCCTTGTGCAAGCCATAAAAGAGCTGCGTGATAATACCTACATACTCGTAGAAGCTATATACACATATTTACAAGCCGAAGAAAACATAATTTCATGGCGATTCATAATCGAAGCACAAAAGCGACAGTCATACATATGTTTATATATAGTATATATAGAAATATATGTATGCATATGAGTACAAATATATGTATCTGAGTGAAAATATATAGTAAAACTTATGTACTTAACCACTTTTTATGTTTGAAACCGAAACTCACACCAATTTTTATAGAGCAAATAACAAATTGGCAGCGATAACAACAACAGCACACATGAACTGTTTCAATCGCAGAAATTGTAGAACGTAAGGCGTTTTCTTTGTCTGCTGATAACGAGTATTTAAAAAGTCCAAGGGTCAGCGCTGAACGTCGAAAGAGTTGCCAGTGCGTTGAAAAACAAATAAGCTTTTGAATTCCAACAAATCCGCATTTTTAAACAACGTGTGGCCGCTACGAGTAGTTCAGCTCGTTTTCCGTCGATTTGTTAATTGATAACAGGAATTCTGAACAAACACACACGAATGCCTAAAAGCGATCATACGTTGGCTTCATTATTTATAATGTACTTACAATATTTACAACTATATACAGCCATATCTTTATGGACTTTATGCGTACCATAGATACTCAATTTTGCCCTTCGCTTGAGTCATATGCCGATATGTCTATACTTGTATGTATAGTTTACACAAGCGTGGCGTTTATCGCTGGGTTCCCACTTGTTTCAAGGCATTAACGCTCGAGAATGCTTCTTTGCCAAATGGCATGAATTGTACATTCATACACGCACACATATACAAATACACAGATATGATTGGTATTTACATTGTTGCTGTTGACGCGCCAAACTCGCTTTGCCTTTGTTCGTTTGCGCTTCGAGCGTTTGGCGCTCTATCACATTTGTGCATATGTTTATGCTGGCAACATGAGCAGCTCGGACTTTAAACTTGTTTGCGAAATGACACTTACACTTTTGTGGCCGATTATTGCTTATTTATTTATTTATTTATTTCTGTTTTGCTGTGTTGCTGTAAGTCTACTGGAAAGTTTTCGGTGTCGATAGCGATTGTAAAAATTGTGCGTCGCTGGAAAAGCTCGTGTTTGTGGCTTGAATATATGTACGTAACAACTAATAGTCGAAGCGATATTTCATTACAAATATGACGCAAAATAAAAACATATAAATTAATAAATATATTTTTTGCTCAATATTAACCCTTGATAATCGCCTTGTTTTGAAAAGTTGCTTTAAATATATTGCAAGTCTTGTTAGAGAATTATTATTATACATACTTATGTATATCGTCACCTAGAATGCAATACAAAGTATGAAAAAAAAATCGAAATTGATTTTTTTATTGCTTACGATTCCCTACAACACATTACACATATGCGGAATTAAATTCTCAACCTTCGCTGTCAGAGGTAACCAATATATCGGGTAGTTGAAAAAGTATTTTCGTATTTCTAATCAAACTTCAACTTATTTTTTTTTTATAATTATAATGAACTTGAATGAACCAAATATGCACCATTTTGGTCCACAATTGTTTGCCATTTTTGCGCTAGAGACATCATTATTCAGTGTAAAACTTTTCTTGTTTCTCGAAATCGAAATTGAGTTTTTTATTGCTTAGATACACTAGATCAGATTACATATACATACTTTAAATTTTCAGCCTCGGCTATCAGTGGTAACCAATATATCGGGTAGTCGAAAAAGTATTTCTAACCAAGCTATGCACCATTTTGGTCCACATTTTTTTGCCATTTTTGCGCTGGAGACATTCCATCAGTGTAAAACTTTTCTGGTTTCTTGGCGAAAAACTGCGACAAGTAATTTTCACAAGTCTTTCTTGAAGCCAACCTTACTCCATTAAGGGAGCTCTTCATTGACCGAAACAAATGGTATTCCGATCAGGACTATATGGTGGATGAAACAAAACTTCCCAGCCAAGCACTCCCAGTTTTTGCCGAGTCATGAAAAATGTGTGTGGTCTAGTGCTGTCCTGGTGGAAGACGAAGCCCTTTCTGTTGATCAGTTCTGGCCGTTTTTTTCGATTTCTTACTTCAATCTCATCAGTTGTTGACAGTAAAATTTAGAATCCATCCTTGAACCAGGCTGCAGCAGCTTATAATGGCTGATTCCTTTCCAATCCCACTAAACACTCAGCATAACCTTTCGAGGCATCAATTTAGGCTTTACAACCATTTGTTGAGCTTCAGCACGCTTGAACCATAATCTGCTTCGCACATTATTGTCGTATTTGATCCCCTTTTTGTTTCCTGTTACTATTCGCTTCAGAAATGTTTCGATTTCATTTCGTTTCTGGCCCTCAGATTTATGCCACTTTTGAAAAACTGGAATCACCCAACTGTCAATCTCGTTGTAAAATATTATGATTTTGAGCTCAATTTCAACTTTTATTATTTTTTAAATTTTCATTCATTCAGTTGCAGCTGCAAACGCTGCCGAAAACGACATATTGCATTACATTTGTGGGTGTGAGGCTTTCAAGCCAAAAACTCGTATTACTGCTTTCATACTTTCATTCAGGATTCAAAATAAAAAATATTCAAAATATAAAAAATATCCATATTATAATATAAATTAAAAATACCAGTTTTACTTGCACATCTTATTTTTTGACTTAAAGAAACTCATCTCTATAAAAAAAACGAAAAATTAATAGTCTCAGACATTAGCAGACACCGCAAAAGCAACAAAAGTGCTAACTGCACAATATATTCGAAATGAATTCATAATAAATTAGAAATTTAGCAATCAAGTGTCTGCTTTTGTATTTTAATTAAGTTTTTGTTGCATTTTACAAAGAGCTTCACCTCTACCCAGTCACCTTTAGCTGATTAAATTAGCACGCTCTCTGTTTATACGAATTTACACACACACAAAGCATGGCTGTGTACTGGAATTCTTGTTTTATGATAGCAAAAAGTAATAAGCACTTTTCTGTATCAAAAACTAAAGCTTTGAAAGCATGACCTGCTCAATGAACTCTTACCAACAACAAAAACAAATAACGAGATCATTTTCTTTTTCGCTTTGTTCCTACTTATATAAAGGGTGATTTTTTTGAGGTTAGGATTTTCATGCAGTAGTATTTGACAGATCACGTGGGATGTCAGACATGGTGTCAAAGAGAAAGATGCTCAGTATGCTTTGACATTTCATCATGAATAGACTTACTAACGAGCAACGCTTGCAAATCATTGAATTTTATTACCAAAATCAGTGTTCGGTTCGAAATGTGTTTCGCGTCCGTGTCCGATGAGCGATGAGGCTCATTTCTGGTTGAATGGCTACGTAAATAAGCAAAATTGCCGCATTTGGGGTGAAGAGCAACCAGAAGCCGTTCAAGAACTGCCCATGCACCCCGAAAAATGCACTGTTTGGTGTGGTTTGTACGCTGGTGGAATCATTGGACCGTATTTTTTCAAAGATGCTGTTGGACGCAACGTTACGGTGAATGGCGATCGCTATCGTTCGATGCTAACAAACTTTTTGTTGCCAAAAATGGAAGAACTGAACTTGGTTGACATGTGGTTTCAACAAGATGGCGCTACATGCCACACAGCTCGCGATTCTATTGCCATTTTGAGGGAAAACTTCGGACAACAATTCATCTCAAGAAATGGACCCGTAAGTTGGCCACCAAGATCATGCGATTTAACGCCTTTAGACTATTTTTTGTGGGGCTACGTCAAGTCTAAAGTCTACAGAAATAAGCCAGCAACTATTCCAGCTTTGGAAGACAACATTTCCGAAGAAATTCGGGCTATTCCGGCCGAAATGCTCGAAAAAGTTGCCCAAAATTGGACTTTCCGAATGGACCACCTAAGACGCAGCCGCGGTCAACATTTAAATGAAATTATCTTCAAAAAGTAAATGTCATGAACCAATCTAACGTTTCAAATAAAGAACCGATGAGATTTTGCAAATTTTATGCGTTTTTTTTTTTTAAAAAGTTATCAAGCTCTTAAAAAATCACCCGTTACATGCATACACTCTCTGTATGTGCATATAGTCGTCTGCATGCCTTTCTCTGACCTAAAAAAGGAAATGTTTTCAACAATTTCTGTTAAACTGCATTGCTCTGCTCTCTTTGTTTACTCCAAGCGCTGGGATAAGCAAGAAATAAAGGCATCTTACAATTGAAGTATGTAGTCAGTTTGTAAATAATAAGCAATTTCTTTATATGTAATCTTTTGTGTGGAGAGTTTTATTTTGATAAAAGAAATGCGATTAAGACTTTATAATTAACTGCTCATGCAGAAGCGGAATATAAAGATTTGCATTCCTATATACTTACATACATATAAGGATTGAGTGAGTAGAAGTTCATGCAAGTGGGGACAGTTCTCCGATTTTCATTTACTTGGCATTGGTCAGAAACGATTCTTTTACATATGGCTCAAGCAGTTCACGACCTCCAGTTTTTGGCTAAGTATCCTCTGGGTACCCAAATAACATTTGTTTCAAGGCGAAATATCCCCTCCACAGGGTTGTGCGCTGGGTTTGGGACCGGCTACGAAAAAATGTCCTAAATTAAAACTAAACAACAGCTTCGGAAGAGAAACCTCCCTTTTGATGACGACCATGTCACGCGCATTAAGAATATGGATTTAAGGGCAAGCACCTGGAAAGTTCGGTGCTTTAATTGGGAAGGTGCCGCTGCCTAGCTAGTTGATGTCCTCGTAAAAATAAGGGCTGATATCACCGCCGTCGAAGAAGTGCGGTGGACGGGTCAAGGACTGAGACAAGTAGGTGCTTGTGGCATTTACTACAGTGGCTGTATAAAGTAGGGCAAGAGAGACTTCGTCGCCGAGTTTTGGCATTCACCCCGCTGAACGAACGTCTAGCAACAAGCCACATCAGTTCTTTAACATATCACTAACCTTTCATTTGCGCCCACACCCCGATGGAAGAAAAGACGATGTGACCAAATATGTTTTCTATGAGCGCTTGGATTCGCACCTATGAGAGCTGCCCCCGCCACGATGTCAAAATCGAGCTTGGCGACTTTAACGCCTGGGTGGGTACAACAGTGGGTAAATGCAGCCTTCATGAGGAAACATCCCCAAATAGGTTGAGGCTAGATTCCAGCATAGGAAAATTCAGCAGACTAACTGGCTGTCTCCGATTGGAAAAGCCACCAACCAGATCAATCATGTTGTGATAGACGAAAGACACGTCTCCAGTGTTTTAGATGTGCGTACGAAGAATGAACGAAAACACTCCAGCTCTGAAAGTATTGGATGCAGTAAAAAAAACTTAAACTTAAAAATGGGTTTCTTTAACTTCTGCTTTCAAAGACAGTTTTTATCCATACAATATTTATGAATATATGAATATCATCGAGATACCAAGTGCAGCTAGGTTCTTCTTCACCTGATCTTACCAAACGAAAGGGAAGTCTTCCTCTTCCTCTGCTTTCACCGGCGGATACTGAATCGAATACTGACTCATTAGATGATATAGCTGGACGGCAATGATAAGGGGATTGTAGAGTTTGGTCTTTGTTCATCGGAAGAAGACTTTACTCAGTCCAAAGTAGCACCTATTGTCAAAAATGAGTTTCGAGTTCTCTTGACCGGAATGAGTTATTGATACCCCTTGCTATTGATCTCAAGGCTTTTTTCTGAGGTCAAGACAATGCCTCTACACAAAAAATGACACTACTCTTTTACCAACCATCCAATCAACTGAATAGAACTGTTTTTCACGAAAAGTAATTGGTGGCAAACGATGACTGTCCAATCAATATGAAAGCCGATTAAGATTTCTACAAACAGTTAATGCTAGTCGGGCAACCCAAGCAAGCAAGCTCCCAACAAATGTGCTCATGCTACTGTATGCACCTAGATCAAAAGCCAATAATGCCTTTTTTATATTTACATATGTCGATTTGTAGACTAACGCTGCCATAATAACACCACAATTTGTATGCCCGCGATAGTTTATGGACACATTTGAAATTAATTACGCTCAAACAACGCGCATAAGCATGTGTCATGCTGACAAATGTGCGAGAAATGTTTATCGAAGTTGGTGATTTCGAAGCGCAACTAATGGGAATTGAATATTAAATGTGTACATACGATTACTTAGTCCTTTAGCTGCTCACTTATAATTAATTGCCTGTGTTTTTTCTCATTACAGAACGACAAATATCGAAGGTGTCGTCACGATGAATGGACGCGAACGGAATCTGAGCGTTTTCCGTAAATTATCCGCTTACATTATGCAGGATAATCAATTGCATGGCAATTTAACCGTCCAGGAAGCAATGACCGTGGCCACGAACTTGAAGCTCAGCAGGAAATTCTCAAAGGCGGAAAAGAACTCAATGGTGGGTTTGAGCATTTTTATTATACAAATTTTGTTTTATTTTTTAATAGAAAATTGAATTTTTTAAGCAAAAATATGTGATTTGTGAATGATACAGAGTTAAAATATTTAAATTTAGTGCCATAAATTCATCATTCTTTTCGGTGTTTTAAACTCCTTGAATTCATTTAAGCGCTCATTAATAATATTAGCTCATTTTCCAATCTTCGCATACCTTGAACTATCTAAAGGGTGATTTTTTAAGAGCTTGATAACTTTTTTTAAAAAAAAAACGCATAAAATTTGCAAAATCTCATCGGTTCTTTATTTGAAACGTTAGATTGGTTCATGACATTTACTTTTTGAAGATAATTTCATTTAAATGTTGACCGCGGCTGCGTCTTAGGTGGTCCATTCGGAAAGTCCAATTTTGGGCAACTTTTTCGAGCATTTCGGCCGGAATAGCCCGAATTTCTTCGGAAATGTTGTCTTCCAAAGCTGGAATAGTTGCTGGCTTATTTCTGTAGACTTTAGACTTGACGTAGCCCCACAAAAAATAGTCTAAAGGCGTTAAATCGCATGATCTTGGTGGCCAACTTACGGGTCCATTTCTTGAGATGAATTGTTGTCCGAAGTTTTCCCTCAAAATGGCAATAGAATCGCGAGCTGTGTGGCATGTAGCGCCATCTTGTTGAAACCACATGTCAACCAAGTTCAGTTCTTCCATTTTTGGCAACAAAAAGTTTGTTAGCATCGAACGATAGCGATCGCCATTCACCGTAACGTTGCGTCCAACAGCATCTTTGAAAAAATACGGTCCAATGATTCCACCAGCGTACAAACCACACCAAACAGTGCATTTTTCGGGATGCATGGGCAGTTCTTGAACGGCTTCTGGTTGCTCTTCACCCCAAATGCGGCAATTTTGCTTATTTACGTAGCCATTCAACCAGAAATGAGCCTCATCGCTGAACAAAATTTGTCGATAAAAAAGCATTTCGAACATTTCGAACCGAACACTGATTTTGGTAATAAAATTCAATGATTTGCAAGCGTTGCTCGTTAGTAAGTCTATTCATGATGAAATGTCAAAGCATACTGAGCATCTTTCTCTTTGACACCATGTCTGAAATCCCACGTAATCTGTCAAATACTAATGCATGAAAATCCTAACCTCAAAAAAATCACCCGTTACAACCTCACCACTCTATTTCAAGCGCCAACTATTCATAAAAAATTAACTTAAAAATAGTTTGCCAGAAGTTTCCATTTGCAAAAATTTCCGCTTCCACTTGACTTCGCATAAAAATTATAGAAAATTTTAGACGCGTAAATACTAAAAATGTTAGTAACCACAGTGTTTTGCATATTTAATGTTTGGCATATATATTTTTTGCTATTCTCCAATTTGCATTTAGCCAATTCATTGTCTCTTACGTCTGCTGCCAATTATGGGTACACAAATAATAAGACAACAAAATGATTCTACAAATTATATAGTTTCTTCCCCGCACGTTTGCTAGCTTACCCTCGGCGGTATAGTTGTATTTGTTTATCTGTTCGTTCAGTAGCTAATTTCAAAAACCGGTTCCCATATTTATAAAAATATCGGCAATTCTCTTCAATATGCTTAGCGCGAGAACGTTGTCGCAATTATTTATGGACGCGCATGCGCCACCAGACGCTTTTAATTTGAGACGAATTCTTGTTTTCCTCAAATGAGTGTATGTATGTGCGCAAGCGCTGTGTGATCTCGTAGTTCCTTAAAAAATTCCAACTATTTACTTTTAATAAAAAATCATAACACATTATTATACTACTAGTGTATATACTAGTGGTCCGAGTCTATGTCAGGATCTCGGAACGTACTCACGTCTAAAACACTGTAGACGTGTCTTCCATCTATCACAACATGACCGATCTGGTTGGTGGCTTTTCGATCCGGACACAGCCAAGTAGTTTGATGAATTTTGTTATGCTGAAATCTAGTACGACAGTTAACCATATTTCGGGCCCCGACGAAGTCCTTCAGCCTCAACCCATTTTGGAATGTTTCCTTAGAGATGTTGAATTTACCGACTGTTGTGCCAGAGATACCTTTTTTGCCCACCCTGTCGTTAAAGTCGCCAAGCACGATTTTGATATCGTGGCGGGGGCAGCTGTCATAGGTGCGTTCCAAGCACTCAAAGGAGACATCTTTGGTCACATCGTCCCTCTCTTCCGTCGGGGCGTGGTTGCAAATCAGCGATATGTTGAAGAACTTCGCTTTGATGCGGATTGTGGCTAGACGTTCATCGACTAGGGTGAATGCCAGGACTCGGCGATGGAGTCACCCTCCCACTACGGATCTTGCAACGAATTTGCCCTACTTTATATAGCCACTGTAGTAAATGCCACAAGGACCTACTCGTCTCAGTCCTTGTACCGTCCGTCACACTTTTTTTACAGCGGAGATGTCAGCCTTAATTTTCACAAGGACATCAACCAGCTGGGCAGCGGCACCTTCCCAATTAAGGGACCGGACATTCCAGGTGCATGCCCTCAAATCGTAATTCTTAATGCCTTTGACATGGTCGTCATCAAAAGGCGGGTCTCTCATCCAGGGCCGGTTGTTATTTTTCATTGGATCCCTTTTTTACGTAGTTGCAAACCCAGCGCACAATCTTTAGGAAGCATGGTTCGCCTTCAAAGGGATATACTTTGTCTACTTGCTATAAGACCGGAAGTCGTGAGCTGCTTGAGACATACATAAAATAGTCGATTTTAGGCACTCCCAAGTGAATGGCGATGAGAGAACTCTCCTCACTTGCGTAAACTTTTACACATGACTCCATCCTACATCATTATTTTATCTCTGTATTTATATTCTTAAGCTGGATAAAGTCTTTATAC
Organism: Bactrocera correcta; assembly: GCA_027475135.1. Lineage (NCBI taxonomy): Eukaryota > Metazoa > Arthropoda > Insecta > Diptera > Tephritidae > Bactrocera > Bactrocera correcta. The sequence continues at coordinate 82,537,272 of CM050325.1, read as the reverse complement.
CCTGAACGATGTATATACGTTTGCCACAATGTTCTTAATACTCAAAAATAAACGTCGAAGACCCTATGAAATATATGTATGTCTAAATGATCGTTAAGAGTTGAATCCATTTAGCCGTGTCCGGCTGACTATCTGTATATATGCGAAGTACTCCACCAGTTTTTGAGATATCGTTCTGGAATTTTGCACACGTTCTTTTCCCCCTCATTTGTGGGAACGGCCGTTATCGGACCACTATAGCATATAGCTGCCATACAACCCGAGCGATTGGAATCAAGGTCTTGCAGGAACAACTTCTCATTTGACGAGTTATCTTCACGAAAATGGCACGGATTATCGGTTAAGGCAATAAAGCACTCTTTGAATTTCTTCAGTTGAGTTCGGATGACTTTAGCATATAGCTGCCATATAAACTGAACGATCAAAATCAGGTTCTTGTATATGTGAAGGGTATTGGAGAATCGGTGAGCCGAAGTTAATTTTTTTTTTTCTGTTTTAAATAAATTAAAATTTTGTAGGCGGCTTATCAAGTAATCATTTTACGACTTGCGCGTGTTCGCATAAAGAAAAAATCGGATTACTTTCGATTATTTTTTGTGTTTTGGAAGGAGCGTGGCAGCTGCAACTCAAAGCTTCAGTTATTTTTATTTCACTAATGTCATGTTCTTTCAAGCTCTGAATTAATTTTTTAATGTCATTAAGTTTGCTTTATGATTATTTCTGTAGCGATTCATTTAAATAACAGAAGTCAACTTAATTGAATCAAATACTTTGAGTTATACTAACCAATTTGTTGGATACTGAACATCGCATACGACCTTAACCGATGCCTAGCAACCAGAAACATTTAATTACGATGATGTAGAATTTTATGAGTTACCCGTATTTTCACTAGAAAGCAAAACAGCTGTCTGGGTTTAAGTCGACTTAAGCCATTTAACAAGTTCTCTAAAGCAAATATGTTTATGAAGCTTGAAAGCTTGCATTTTTTCGCACGTTCGCCAGTCGGCGATATTTATGTGACAAGATGACAAGCCAATTGAATTCGATAAAAACAGAAATCTTTAAATCACGTACAAGATATAAAATAAATTTATCTTTATGTGTATAGGAAAAAGTTCTCAACACTTCATGTTGATTACATTAAATATTTTTTCTTATATTTCCAGTATTTATCATAAAAAAAATTTTAAAAAATTTAAATGAAATATCGGTGGATTTTTGCTTAATCTATATAAAAGCGAATTATTAAAAAATTATATTATCTCAAATTCTTAGTTCCTTATCCGTTTTTTATTCTGTTTGGCATCATTTTAATACCACAACTCAACCGAAAATTTTTGCCTCAAAACTAATCTAAATCTTTCACAAGTCTTATTACTTAAAACCAAACTAATCACCTTCTCTCTCTCACTTGCAGATCGACGACATTCTACTCACACTCAGCTTGAGCGAACACCGCAACACACTCACACGCAATTTGTCTGGCGGCCAGAAGAAACGGCTCTCCATCGCTCTGGAGCTCGTCAGCAATCCGCCGATTATGTTCTTCGATGAGCCCACGTCCGGTCTGGACAGCTCAACTTGCTTCCAATGCATACATTTGCTCAAAATGCTGGCGGCTGGTGGACGCACCATCATTTGCACCATCCATCAGCCGTCCGCACGTCTCTTCGAGATGTTCGATCAGCTGTACACGCTAGCCGACGGTCAGTGTGTGTACCAGGGCAGCACGAAACAACTGGTGCCGTTCCTCTCCACGCTCGGTTTGGAATGTCCCAGCTACCACAATCCGGCAAGTTATGTGATTGAGGTCGCTTGCGGTGAACATGGCGATCACACGCGCAAATTGGTCGACGCCATCGATAACGGTAAGAAGGACATACGCACCGCTGCCGACTATGAGGGTTTGAAAATGCGCAACGATTTGGTGAAGGTGCACAATTTGAAAGCCATATTGGATAAGAATGCGACAAATGCAAATAACGGTAAATACGAAGAGAATTTGACGCTCAATAATGGCATACTGAATGGCAATCTGGTGAATGACATTGTGAAGAGTTCGAATGTGTCGGGCGCCGATGCCAGCGCTGCGCCCGTGGTGAGCACGAATGAGAAGGGCGATGCCATGATCGATGTTGAGAAGGCGGACAACTGCACGACGGCCTTGTTGAACGAGGAGATCACTTCGCCCGAACGTTATCCCACATCGCAGTTCCACCAGTTTTGGGTGGTGTTAAAGCGCACGTTGCTCTTCAGTTATCGCGATTGGGTGAGTGCTCATTGCAAAAGCATACTTTTAGGCGTACAGAAATATTTTTCTAACTGGTATCTTGTTGTTTTCGTTGTTGTAGACCCTTATGTACTTGCGTTTATTTGCACATCTTCTGGTTGGCTTCCTTATTGGCGCTCTCTACTACGATATCGGCAATGATGGCGCGAAAGTGTTGAGTAATCTGGGCTTCCTCTTCTTCAACATGCTGTTTTTGATGTACACGTCGATGACCATAACGATTCTGTCATGTAAGTGAACATTTTTTTCAAACTCAAGTAAAGAGTTAAATCTAACATTCAATTATTCTCCTCCTGCAGTCCCGCTGGAGATGCCGGTGCTGCTGAAAGAGAACTTCAATCGCTGGTACTCGCTCAAGTCATATTATCTAGCCATTTCAGTTGCCGATCTGCCATTCCAAGTGAGTACAAGCGCTGCCAATAAATCAATTCGATTATAATATGTGCTTGTCTCCCCCCTAGGCAATATTCTGCGTAGTCTATGTGAGTCTGGTTTACTATTTCACCTCTCAGCCGTGGGAGCTCTTCCGCTTTGGCATGTTCTTGGGCGCTTGCTTAATGATCGCCTTCGTGGCACAGTCCGTCGGTCTTGTAGTCGGTGCGGCGATGAATGTGCAGAACGGTGTATTCTTGGCGCCTGTCATGTCCGTGCCCTTCTTGCTCTTCTCCGGCTTCTTCGTGTCCTTCGATGCGATACCCATCTACCTACGCTGGATCACCTATCTCTCGTACATCCGCTACGGTTTCGAAGGCACCGCTTTGGCCACCTACGGTTATGGTCGCGAGAAACTTAAGTGCTTCCAGACCTACTGTCACTTCAAGTCGCCGCTCACCACACTCGAGGAACTGGACATGGTCGACGCTAACTTCACACTCGATATTATTGCGCTCATTATCATCTTCGTGGTTCTGCGCGTTTCCGCGTACCTCTTCTTGCGCTGGAAGCTGAAGACCACGCGATAAGATCGGTGCCAGCCTCCAGATTTCTTTCAATTATCTTTGGTTTTGCTGTGCTTTCTTGCGCTTAGCGCTCGCTGTAAGTGTTTGAAAGCCATGGCAGGATCGCTTTTCCATGCACATTGTTTTTGTACTTTGTTTAAATTGAATAGGTGATAACAGACAGACGTATGTGAACGAGAAAGTGATTTCATATTGTTATTTGTACAATTTTACGAGCATAAATTAGGTTAGCACTTGTCTAGTTGTGTGAGTTGGGTTAGCGGATTTTTCGTGACACAAAATATCGCGTCTACAGCACACAAGGGAAACACACACACACACACATACGCGCATAATGCGATGCATGGACCGCGTGCATCCTCGACTTCAATACGCCAATTTTTCAAATCTTTTAAAGCAAAATGATGAACAATTTTTTTAGATTTAGGCAAAGCATACATTTATCACTAGCATAAGCAATGTACATACATATAAACAAGTAGAGTGTTAGTAAAACGATAAAACGCTGCTAATTAATACGGAACACGAAATCAAAAATTTTTAATAAACAATTTGATATAAAAACAAAAATAAAATTATATATATTTAATGGCTGCTTTTGTAAGCTAAATCGATGTGAATTTGTTATGTAATAACTTTTGTATGTGCTTAACACAATTTTGGATAAATTTATATGTAATTTTTTAAATTTTTACCGTTACAAACGTAAGACGACAAATAATTCATACAAAATTTACCAATTTACCAAACCACAAACAATTTGTTCCGATCAAAGTAGAATCGTTGGTAGTGGTAAATAAGCTTCTATAGAAGTAAATCGACAGAATTCTTACGAAGCTCTGTTACCGGTTCATTTACGAAGTATTCCACTGCGTATTTTTTATAAATGGTGTTTTTATAGACATATTTAATCGTAGACTGTAAGTATATTGCTAGAGAATAAAGAGCTTTACAAGCAATTTAAAATATTATACATATGTGGAATTTTCTGTAGTAAGAGTATTGTTTATTTGAAAACAAACACGAAATATATATAGTTTGTGGAAACGAAAATTAACTCGGTTATGTTTTATTCACAGACACTTGATCATTTGAGAAAGGAAATAAAAGAATATTTAATAAATACTACTATTTGCATAATGACTAATTTTAAAATTCTTCAATAACTATATCGTCCTGTTCAAAGTGATCCCCCTTGGCCTGAATACACCAACGTTTTTTCCAATTCTCGAAACACTTGTTAAAGTAAATTTCTATGTTTCTATGGACTTAGCGATTCACGTTTAATTTCTTCAATCGATTCAAAACGGTTTGCCCCGAGCCGTCGTTTGAGTTTGCTGAATAGCCAAAAGTCACACGGAGCTAAATCGGACGAATTCTGTGGTTGCGGCACGCTATTGGTTGAAAACTCACGAAGATTCAATGCAGTATTCGACGGTGCAAAAATCAAGAGTAATCTGCCCATAATTCCGGCCTCTTTTTACGAATAGCTTCCTGCAAACTATGTATAACCCTCAAATAGTATTCTTTGTTTGGCCGGTCGGAAGAATTAGGAGTGTTAAGATAATCGAAGGAAACTGTCAACAAACAAGGTCTGTCGCAAAAGAAACAGGTCTGTTAAAAAAACTACAAAAAATTAATATTTTTCGAAAGTTATATTTTTTTGTTCAAAGTAGTTTCCTTGTGCTTCGATACAGCATTTAGCCCGGTCAATTAGCATTTCAAATAAGTGTTTAAGGTCATTTTCTTCTGGATAGCTAAAATGTCCTGAAACCAGTGTCCTTTCATGGGCAAATGAAGATTTCCAAATAGGTAAAAATCACAGGGTGCCAGATCAAGTGAGTAGGGTGAGTGATTAATGGTTAATATGGAGTTTTTGTCAAAAAATCAGTGACAAACGTTGACCGATGACGTGGCGCATGATCGTGCAACGGGCGCTAGGACCCTGCCTCACAGTATTGTGGTTGAGCAGGACGAATGCGTGACAAAAGACACTTCATAACACGAAGGTAAAACACAGCATTAACCATTTGGCCAAGTGGGACGAACTCTCGGTGTACAATACCCTCGGAATCGTAAGAACAAATCAGCATTGTCTTTATTTTTGACTTCTGAAGACGACTTTTTTTCGGTGACTTCTGGTGGTCACAGAAGTCCTCACGACCTTCTTAGAATCGCTTACTAACTAATGATTATTCCGTTCCCACGGCAGTCAGGTCTACGAAACCGGAACGAACCCGGATTTTTATCTGGTGAAGGACAGTCAACTCTTCTTAACTTTACCGCTACAACAACAATAATTAATGATTATTTTGATGTGACATTTGGTACAGATGTCACTGACAGTCATACCAAGTTAAAAAAAAATTTGTGGACTAATGGTTTTTTGCGCAAAATTTCAATAATTTTGCCCATATTATGTGCGTCTGACTGTAAAATTTGTCTAGAGCAGGGCACCTGGGAAACAATTGATCATCTCTTAAGCACTTGTCCCGCATTGTCAAGACTACTTTGAGTATCTAGGGTCCCCACGGTATGATAAATGGTATGTTAAAATTCACGTCAAGCGCAGGCATGGTAAAGCATGACTACTTCTCTCTGACCTAGGTACTGAACTCCATCTGGTGTCGAAAAGACTAAAACTGATGTATGTGTGTACGTCTGTATTCCAGTTTCAAATCATCAGAGTAAATCAAAGGAAAATGTTCCTCACACTACTCAAATACGAGTACACATTGACGATGGTAAATGATATGTTCGGGAAAATGATCAACTCGTTTCATTACTAACCAGCTGCTTAGAGTTCATGTGAGATTGGCAATATAAAAAAAAAAGAAAACTGCTGGGAAAATGAAATGAAAGAAACTATATCTTCTCTAGGAGTGTAATATGACCAGATTACAATTTGGTAACCATCGTTTTACAGATGCTCGGAATGTGTGGTTCGAAACGGGTTCCAGAAGACACGAAACTTAAACCCTGGTGGCTTTCATGAGTAATTTCAGATCAGCTTATACAAGGAGAAAATGTCATACAACTAAGATTACTCAGCCATGTAACGAAAATAGACAACAGGGGAACGCAGAAGAAAAAATCCTATTTTTTTTTTAGTTTCGATAAAGCACCATTACAATACGATATAAGCGAAGATTGAACCAATTATGCGGCACTTATCATTAACTAGGTCACTATGCTTGTCGTTCATAAATAATTTGATTGTACGAGTATGTATGGCATATCTCCGCATCAATATGGCATTTAAGTCGAATTCAACCTTTCAATCAATCATAGACAACTCACAAGCACATGTCACTCCCAGCCACAACTCAAATGTTACATTAATACTATTTGACATCTGCTCGAAATACTCGTTTTCTCCCAGACACAGTTTACTTGTTGTTAGAAATCAAAGGTGAAATTGGCACGCTGCTGTTCGAGTGCTATTAGTCTCCCACGAATTAATAAGGGTCTGAACGCCTGATGACAAACATTCGCACACTATTCACTGCATTTCAGTTCTCATGTGTTTCTGCGGAATAATAGTAAAGCACTGCGACTCAATGCAGGTGCAATGACATTCTCCCGCTAGTGTCCTTGTTCCGCTGTGCAATGTTTTGCAGATTTCTCGTTGCCAATTACGACTTAATTGTGGGTGCGAAACAGCCCGAGCCCCCGCCCGAGTGTAACATAGTTAGTAATTGTTGTAATTGTTGTTATTATTGAGGGTTAATTTAAAGCAATTACAGATTCCTTTCAATTATTTATAAATATTAATAGTTTCTCAGCACAGAAATTGGCTGTCATGAAGGCGAGGCGAACACTTAATAAATACTTGATCCACGTGCAGCGTATTATAGATTCGTTCCAGTTTTTATGCGTGAATTTAATTAATGGATTGATTACTATAAGTATTTAGATATACTGAGAAATACTTTTCAAATCATCAAGGTGCATAATCTGAGGTGAGCATGAAATATGAGCCGAGTGAATTTGAAAATGATGAAAAAGGAAGAAATTCATAGTAGATTGTAAGTCAATATGCATAAGGAGAAAGAGTAAATATTTTAAATAAAAAATACAATATTTTTGGGACATAAGATGGCAAGTTTTTGCCTGATTTCGTGAAAGAAAAAATTTTTTTTTGTACTAAATAAAAATAAAACACCCAAAAACTTGGTTATTTGTATTTTTGACATAAATTTTGAGGTTATCTGAAAAAGTTCAATATACAAAAGTCATAGATCCTTTCATTACCTAAAACATAACTTTTTTCTATAGCACTCGTAGTTTTGCCGGAAATAATAATAAACTATTATTAACCCTTAAAAATTTAGTCACGCCCTACCCTTGCTTTTCCCGACCACAAGTCGCCCGAAATTTATTTTTCCCTTAATGCTTGTCAATTTATTGTCCAAGTTGATCCGAGTAATAATTTCGGACATACAACCTGGCGCTCGAGGCTAGCTAAGATAAGTGCGTCGTCTTTAAACGCGTTTTTCTCGAAACTGTGTTTTTGAAGCCGGTTGGCAAGATTCCTCGAGAGTTATTCAACCGATCTACATAAAATTTTACACAGTTCTTTGAGATACAGTTCTTAAAAACTTGGATAAAGAACTATTTGAAAGAAAATGACGCAAATGTTCACTGAAATTTTTCATTTTTTTAACTTTTTTTTTGCATTTTTGTCTTTCGTCCAAGTTCTAATTTAAGGTTTTAACTAAAACATTAAACATTTTTAATTTAGGTGATCCTGTGAGGAGTTATCCTGCCAACACGGGCGCATCTTTTCTCCGAGAGTTCACCGGAAATGGCGTTGCAATGGCCGAGTGTAAAATATTTTTTCCAAAAATTTCAGAATTTAATTGTTAATAGTGTATGTTTGTAACAATAAAAAATTCTAATAAAATATTCCATTTTTAATATGAGAAAAAATTTATGAAAAATGCTATTTTTACTCGAGAAAAGCCATGTAACCTCTTAAGGATATCCCTCATAACCCATAAAATAATTATTTCCGACATCCGTTTTTGCATAATCGATCAATATTTTTGAAGAAATTATTAAAAACTATTTCAGAACTCCTCTGCCTCACCAGAATGCCATAGATAACAGTAAATTCCTTTGCAAATTAGCTCTAACCAATTCAAATACTTGTTTGCCTAAAGGTGTTAGTGGCTCACACATCTTCGCAGCCAAAATACGAAAGTTCACAAACACAGATACACACATAAAAATAGATACATACATATGTATGTATGTATATTGTATAAGCAACAATAAATCACTGACGGAAAAAAACAAGCGCAGAAGAGAAGAAGACAAAAATGCCGAAACCACAGCTGCTTGCCATCAAAGTTAAATACACATCTATATAAATACACACATGCACATATACACACAGGCGTGCTCTTGGCATGGAGTTCAAGTTTCGTCTTTTCGCTGCCTGCTGTTGTGTGTGTGTGTGTGTGTAAAGTTGATTTTGGCTAGCAGGCACAATATTGGCGTAGGTCAGGAATTGTTTACATGCGCCGCGGAAAAAGTCAAACGAAATGTAAAAACACAACAAACAGCCAAAACTTCGGCCACTGTCATGGACGTTGCGAATACAAATGGCTTGGTTCGTGTGGTAAAACGCACGCATACAACCACTTGCCAATGCCTAGATGTGTTTGTATATGTGTGCTTGCACTCATTTGCAGAGGCATGGCCGCTAAAGCAAAGAAGATATCGCACCACAGTGCGAATATCAAGTCTGAACTGGTTTCTGGAGACTAACAAGTGCACCTTCTCATGCAATTTAATATTTTTTTTTTTGCAATTTAGTACGTGTGTATTTATAGTATATATAGTATATGTGAAGAAAAGGCACTCCAGCAGAAGTTGAAATATGGTAAACAGTCCAGACACCAGACACTGAACTGAAAGTATTAGCGATTCCTCGGTGCATAACCTGATTTGGTATTACTGTATTTGCAGACATACTTATGTAAATATATTTATTATACCACGTACCACACATACATATGTACATACATATGTTTGTTTATGGATACTTCTTTATCCCTAAAGTATCACAATACGGCAGCATGCGCCCTTTTGAACAAAAATAATTATTTTAAAATACATATTGAAATTGGAGTTGCCAATCAGTTGTGTACTCTTGCAACCTGTTGCTGCAGAATATAATAGTTTTGTTCACCTAACGGTTGTACGTATCACCTAAAACTAATCGAGTTAGATATAGGATTATATACATATAAATGATCAAGATGGTGAGACGAGTTGAAATTCGAGTGACTGATTGTCTGTCCGTTCGTCCGTCCGTCCGTGCAAGCTGTAACTTGAGTAAAAATAAAGATATCTTGATAAAACCTGGTACACATGTTCATTGGCAAAAAAACAGTGTGTCTTTATGCCCAAAATGGAAAAGAATGGGCGGGAAATTGAATTGAAATTGATTTTACTCCATATGGTTGGTGATGGTATTTTAATGAACCTCAGAGAACATTCTTATTCTTTACTACCTCCAACTCCTAAACATGTGTTTCTAAACATTTTAAGAAAAAAATTTAAATTTTAATTGTGCTTAAATCAGCTATTAATAGCAGCCATTTGTGCATATTTACCACAGGATAACGACCCAAAACACACAACTTATCTTGTAAGTGCATAGTTGTTATGGAAATTAAAATAGCTCCATAGGTCCCGCAATCACTAGACCTTAATCCTATTCCAAATAACTGGAAATATTTGAAAAATCGTATTCGAAAACATCGAATTTCTTCAAAATAAGGCCAAAAAATTGGATCATCGACTTAGTGGGTCAAAATATCTGGAAATAATACTAGAAATCGAGTGGGGAGCATACGTCGACTTCTAGAGACAATAATTGCAAAAAAATGTAGGCCAAAAAACCGCTAAAATTATTGTAATTACTTTTGATTTAAATAAATAATCATTAGTGAACGTAAACTTTTTTGCTATGAATTATGCCAATTTTAAACCTTAGCATTAATTTTTTTTATTTGTGAAAAACATTTTGATATGCCATATTGGATGGATAGAAAAAACCACAAAATTTATTCAAAATTTAAACAAATAAACTTGTCGTAATTTAATAGAACTAGGTGTATGTAAACTTTATTGGTCCACTGTAAATTTTTGCGACCAATTCTTTGTTCGAGATTTTTATCCATTATAAAAATCGCAATGCACTACTGAGGTGTAAACAGCTTCAGTTAAAATAATTTCAAAATGTTCATTTATTCTAAATTTACTGCTGGTACGTTTCTGAAAACATCGAGACCACCCTAGTAGATGAAGAAGCTTATCCATAAGCATACAAAATCTGCAAAGTCACAAAGGAACGAACACTGTGTTAGCACGAAATTTATTTTTATCTTCGCAACTTCTACGCAGCACAAAAATACCCAGTTCTGGCTACGCAAATATATATACTACATACATATATATTAACAGAACAACATACATGTACATATATTTACTTAATATATAGTATTTCATCAACAGCGCGTTTACATATTCAGTTAATACAGAAGTCACCCTTTGAGCACACAGTACGGATTCCATTAACATATGTACATATGTACATATAATTTGATATTGAGTGGCTTCTATGAATCACTGCTCCATAGATATTATTTAGCGCGCATTTTGTGTTTTGTAAAATAGAAATGCATGCGCAATAACTTTACTTATCAGTGGACAAAAAGCGAAAAAGAACACTGCACTACAAGCTGTCTTCGATTCGCCAATTTCCAAAGCGTTTTGTTTGTGCTTTCGCGCTCGTCATACAATTTATTAATGACAGCACAAAAATAAATGAATTAAAAGAAAAAAAAATAGTATTTACTCGTAGATACCTGAGTAAAGAGTTCAAATCTCCTTCAATTTATAGTTTCTTATATTATGCCAGTTTATGTCATTTATACCAGTTTCTTGTTTGATTTGCCACCCTCAAATATATAGGCGACTCGAAGATACAAAGCTTGTATGGAATATTAAAAACCAAACAATCGAAGACTTTAAGTATCAAATTCAGCTTTTAAATAGTCAACCATGATATCTCACAAAAAATTTTAAAATTACCCCTCTTCTAAATGATTTGAAGCCACCTCTTATACCTCTACAGCTTGTACATATGTATGTATGTGTGTATGTACATAATGGTTTCCTCTATATTCTTTATTTTCGCTATAATTTGCTAGTTTCGCTCGCTCCATTATTTCTAGTGCTTTAACAGCCTCTGCCCATTCACCTTTTATGGCGCTGCACAATTTCTGGTTTGACTTGATAACAAAAATTCCAATTAATTTTAGTGCAGCTCGCCTATCAAGCTAGATTATATAAAAAAGTGGTCAGACAAACAGTTCTTAAGAAGTAGCCTTAACAAAAAATGCCAAAAGAAAAATTAAGAACACTGCGAAGATGTTTAATTCCTGTCTTTCAGCTTCAGGTTTGTGCTGGTCAAACAGGAAAATGGCTAATTATGTTTATATGTTTGCGCAATTTATTTATTCGTCGATGCCAAGCCATTTTTTGTCTAGAAATTGAAAAAAAAGTACTGACGCCGAAAATACTTTGAGAAAAAATGTCTAAGACATTCACTGATGATGATTCACTCTTATATATGTACATAGTATATACAGGTATATTTTTTCTCTCCCTTTCAATTTCTTAGACCTTCTACGATTTACACATTAATTTGTATATATAGTATGTACGTGAACTAGCCCTTCATTTTTCAGATATCCAACTGAAATTTCGCGCATGTTCTTTTCTCCCCAAAAAGCTGATGATTGGAAGGATACGGTGATGTCGGATCTCTATAGCAAATATTATACCGGCATAGTAGCAGCCGTAGCATCGATCAAGAGCTGGGCATGAGTCATCAAACCGTTATAAACCATTTCAATAAATCATTCAATAAAAATACCGCAAGACGTTTTTGACAACCCAATAGCTGCTATATAAACAGAACGATCGGAAGAATATGCTTGTATGGAAAGCTTGGTAATTTGACAAGATATCTTCAAGAAATTTGATATGGAATGTTGGCTAAAACAGTAATGCAATCGCTGAAGAAATTTTTCAGATCGGATCACTATAGCACATAGCTATCATACAAACTGAACGATTGGAATCAAGTACTTCAATGGAAAGCTTTTTGATTTGAAAAGATATCTTCACCAAATTCGGCTTGAGTTGTTTTCCAAGGTAAGGGTGTAATCTCTAAAAAAATTAATCATATCCGACCTCCAGCATATAGTATAACATATGTATGTATATCTGCCATATTAACTGACCGATCAAAATCAAAATCAAGTTCCTGTATGGAAAACCTTTTTATTCATGAAGGGTATCATAGCTTCGGTGTAACCGAACTCAACGATTTTTCTTGTTCTGTTTTTAAAGTTTCGAATTCAGAAGTGGTATAAAACGTGCGTACGTCACGAGTAGGTTACGTAATACGTAAAAAGAACACACGTCACGAGTAGTATACGTGAAATTTAAAAAAATATATTGATTAAACTTGTTTTTTCATTTTTCGATATCTTAATGAACTACTACGAATTTGGTGAAATTACCATAAATGCAAACTAGTTCGCTTCCCTACAAAGCACAAAAACACTTAAGCGTGATTCCCGACTAATTAAAAAAACAATAGTTTACAAGTAAGACTCCGGTCTGAAAATTAACCAGTCCGAAGGAGACCAGTCCCAAAAAGACCAGTCTTGTAAAAAATTATAAAATGATCTACTGATAACAATTTTTATTTACAAATAAGACTCCGGTCTGAAAATGAACCAGTCCGAAGGAGACCAGTCCCAAAAAGACCAGTCTTGTAAAAAAATTATAAAATGATCTACTGATAAATAATTTTTATTTGACATCAACATTAAATTATTAAAATCAAAAATCATAATTTATGTACTAATATTCTTTCCTTCCTGCTTTTTTAGCTCCAAACGTTAATATCTCTCCGTAATTGGATTTTTTTGCATTGTCGAAAAAGTATTTTCCCATTTCTAATCAAACTTCAACTTATATTTTTTATATTTTAATGAACTTTAATGAACCTATGTACCATTTTAGTCGACGACTTTTTGTCCTTTTTCCGCTAGAGACATTATTCCATCAGTGTAAAACTTTTGTGGTGACGATTCAGAGCGGTCACCCCTTCGGCAAAAGTAAAAACGAGTTTAGCTTACGTAACATACTAGTTGGCAAGTAGTTAGCCACTAGTTCACTTCACTGTGTGGTTGGCATGTTATGCGTGATGTAAACTTGTCATGCAAGAACGATTCTTGCTCGCTTTCTTTGGCTTGTCCGCCAGCTGCTTCACTGCTACCACATTATGGTACCACAATCATCATCACTTGCCCGCTTGGCAGCCATAAATGTTCCAATATTTGCTTAATTTTTATTTTTGCGTCTTTTTATGCCACACCGGGAAAGCGTTTGCCGCTATTTTGCGGTTTGTGCTTTCAGTCAGCTTTCGTCGGTCAATGCAACAAGTCGCGGCAACATTTCACTCAGGCACAAGTGGCACTATTAACCGTGGCAAAAAATCCGCTCGTCGCAGTGAAAAGTTAGAAGGTCAGCGGCGAAAAGTAACGGAGGCCAGAATACATACATATAAACATTCAAAGCGGCTGTTAGGCACGAGTTCACACAAATACAGTGGTACATTTCAAGCAATGCGTTTTCACAATTTTGTTGACTTATTTATTTTGCACTCAACTGTTGATTGGCATTGCTGTTGAGTACTTTTATCTACACAAACAAGTACTTTGATGCTTCCACATTTATATGTGTGTTTGTTTGTGTTGTATGCGGTTGCTAATGTGTGCCTGTAGCATGGGTTCATTCAACTGCAACGAGTTAGCATGTTATCGTAGCGCTAATAAAACATTTCACCAACAACAACAACAGTGATTAATTGTTTCTGTACGTAAAAGTAATTTTCTTCGAATTTCTTTGTGTGATTTTCAGTGCTATATGGCACAAATGCATCGGCATATGAGAGTCAGCCCAGACGCCTATTTGGGTAAGTACATACATATGTAAGTAGATGGTATCATCACGTACACTTTTAAAGCAGGTCATAAATGACATTATTTTATTTTATTTTTTGTTAATATCTTAAGGAGCCATATATTATATTGAGTTAATTTTAAATTAAGCGAGTCCAATGTTCAGAACAATGCGCAATATATTTGCGAATTGGGCCAGCAGCAAAAAAGTTGATAAAAAGTTCGAGCAATTTTGTGTCTGAGTTCTTAAAATAGATGCGTCTACAGCGCATAGTATCTATACATATGTATGTATACATATGTATTAAAGATAACACTTTATATCCGAAAGTCAGTCTGAATTTGTATGGAATATAGGCGATAAAGTTCCATTTGCTCACTCACATAAGAAAATTTTAATTCTGAATATCAAATATGAGTATTTAATATCAACTATCAGTATGTCCGTATCGGTGATATAAGGTTTAATATTCGTTCTTATACGAGTACCCAGCTATTTCCATCGAAATGTTAACACATAATACACATTGAAAATTCTTTAATTTTTTTTTTTAATAATATGCCGTAGTACAAGGTCTCTGTCGCAAAAGAAACAGGACTGTTAAAAGAAACAACAAAAAATTATTATTTTTCCAAAGTTATATTTTTTTATTCAAAATAGTTTCCTTGTGCTTCGATACAGCGTTAATCAATCGGTCAATTAGCATTTCAGATGAGTGTTTAAGGTCATTTTTCGGAATGCTCTTGAGAATATCGGTCGTTGCCTTTGGATAGCTAAAATGTCCTGAAACTAGTGTCCTTTCTTGGGCAAATAAAGTTTCCCAAATAGGTGCCAGGTCAAGTGAGTAGGGTGAGTGATTAATGGTTAATATGGAGTTTTTGTCAAAAAATCAGTGACAAGCGTTGACCGATGACGTGGCGCATGATCGTGCACCGGGCGCCAGAACCTTGCCTCACGACATTGTGGTCGAGCACGACGAATGCGTGTCAAAAGACGCTTCATAACACGAAGGTAAAACACAGCATTAATCGTTTGGCCGGGTGGGACGAACTTTCGGTGTACAATACCCTCGGAATCGTAAAAACAAATCAGCATTGTCTTTATTTTTGACATCTGAAGACGACTTTTTTTCGGTGACTTCTGATCGTCACAGAGGTCTTCATGACCTTTTTGGAATCGCTTAAACTACTCATGCACATTACGACTATTATTTCGTTGACCCGGTGTAACATTTCTACTCGAATTGTGACTCTTGTGCGTTGAGTCTTGTCTTCGAGCGCCTCTAGCGTTGCTTGTTTATTGGCGTAAACCTTTGATTTAACATACCTCCGGAGAAGATCATTCCCGTGGATTACATCAAATTTCGGGAAAAAGTCGGTCAATACCGTGTTTTAATGGTCGTTATTAATAGCAACGGTATTTCTGCCCCATTTCGAAAGAAATAGGCCCCGATGATGCAGCCATACCTCAATCCGCAACAAACGGTCAATTTTTGGGGATACAATTGCGTTGAATCACACGAGGTTTTGACTAACCTCAATAGTGACAATTTGACAGAAATGTAAATTCTAGTAAGTGTTTCAATACGAGTATATTGCAGTCTCAGAATAGGTCACCGTTTGGGTCTAGTTTCTTAAATAGATATTGTGATACCAGACCTCAATTGAACGCTGCTCAAAATTAATTATTTTTGGATTCGAAGTGGGACAAAAATGGGAAAATGAACACACAGTGAAATGCTATATATACATACATATAAGTGTATGTATGTATATCTCAGTTATAAAAAAAGTACTTTGCAATAAAATATTTCGCTTCACCGTTTGAAATGAAGTGAGACGCGAAAAATTTGCGCACAGGCAGCCATAAATTATGCCAAACTTTCCCACCGCCAAAGTTCGTGCCTTTACACACATTTACACTTGCATATGTACATATGTATGTGCTATATTATAAATTGAAAAAAATATATATACATATATACAAACATATGAACGTTTATTTAACGCTTCACAAATTATGCGCCATTTGTTCGCTTTCCATGCCCCAACGATTAAAAGTACTTCAAGAGTTGATTGGCTCTTTAAGTCGCAAAAAATTTTTCCTTCATGCGAACTCACACAAATTCTGCTTTTCACCGCTTTGTGGAAAGCGGAAAATATGATAAGATATGGCAATACACCTACATAAATATGTTGCAATATGTATGCATATCTGTACCCTCCAATATTGTTTGCAAAAACAAATTCCCGCCAAGCGTTTCTAAAACTTTTACGAGCGTGTTGGCTATCCACTAAACTGTTTGTACGAGTGTGTGTTTGCAATAAAAGCCACTCAAAAATAGTGGTGTTTGCTGAAGCGGAATTGAATGTGAGTGAGTAGGTTGAGTGGTGCACACAAGTGGCACGCTTGTTGCATGCAACATCACTTTAATTAAAAGGTGCTATAAAAGCACAGACGAAGACAACTATAAAAGCAACCGGCAAAAGTACTATTTATTCACACACTTACTTTTTCACATACAAGCTAGCTTTGTATTTGCAAAAGCATGAGTTTTTCCTTGCCTTAATTTCGCTTAGCTTCAAAAAAAGTACTCAAATATGAGTTATAATCAACTGTGAGTGCCGTTAGCCGGCTTTTTGAACACGTTTAGGGTCATGTGCTGAGAAAAATGAGAGAGTAACTGAGTTTTATTTCACGTTTGTGCGCAATTTGACAAACAGTGTATGTCAAAAGTAATGGTACCGAGCTGGGTTGGTAAATACGAAGTTATCAAGAAGCTCACAATTTTTATAAAATATAGTAAAAATTAAAACTCAATATTCGAATTTATTAATAATGAAATAATGATAACTTTTGGTGTGAAGAACCTTAAAAAATGTATATTAATAAAAAAAGTGGAACAAAGTTTAAATGAATGAAAGAGTACAAAAATTTAGACTAAAAATTCTTAAAGCTGTATCCTAATAAAGTAATCGCCTTAATTTAGCAAATTTATCATACGAAAAAAAATTTTACAGTAGACAGTATACCACCTAGATTAGGTTAGATTAAGAGGTCGATCCTAACAGGTCTGAAACTTCGGTTACCTTTAACCTGTTCGTCTGAATGATCTGAACCAACTAAATTTCAGATATGAAATAATTTTGTGAAAAACTCTTTCATTTAACGAGATATCTTCAACCTCCGAAGAAATTGTGCAGTTTGGATCACTAAACGAGTTTTCGAGAGAAAGGTTCTGCGGAAGATTTATGGTCCTTTGCGCGTTGGCCACAGCAAATATCACATTCGGCGGCTACATCTCAGATAGTACATCCGTTGAGTCTAATTTTCGATCACTCGTTCGAACAGTTCGATTGGTAACTGGCGAATGGCAAGCGTGATGTTTTGCTCCGCGGCCTGAATCGAAGCGGGATTGTCTCCATAGACTTTAGACTTTGCATTACCCCATAGGAAAAAGTCTAGTGGTATGATATCACATGATCTTGGTGGCCCATCGACCAGACCAAAACGTGAGATTATCTGCTCACCGAAGTGTTCTCTCATTAAATCCATAGATTCGATGTGTGTAAATTGGCTCCGTCTTGTTGAAACAAAATGTCACCGAGATCACGAGCTTCAATTACAAGCATTAAACAGTCGGTTATCATGACGCAATAACGGTCGCTATTGACGGTTACGTTCTCACCGGCTTTATTTTAAGATATGGACTGATGGTTCCACAGGTCCTCAAAACACACCAAACCGTTGTTTTTCTGAATGAAATGACAGCTCTCAAGTCACTCTCTTTTGCTCTTCGACGAAAATGAGGCAATTTTGCTAGTTTACATACCCATTAAGCCAGAAATGGGCCTCGTGGCTGAAGAAAATTTGGCGTCGGAACTTCTTGGAACTTTTCAAGAGCCCGTAGAGTGAAGAGATGTCGCTTGGGAAGATCAGGGGGCTTTAGTTCTTATACTGGCAGTATTTTGTACGTTTTCAATTTAAGATCTCGACGTAAAATACGACAAGTCGTTCCATATGGCAGTCCGAGCTCCAGCGAACGGCGCCGAATCGACTCTCGAAGGTTTTCATGTACACTCTAAGCTGCGGTGCAACATAAGTTAATGATCCTTCTTGATTTTCCGTCCCCCAAACCGTCTTCAAGGTAGATATTTTGCATAAAATTGGAAATATCTTCACATTATTAATATTCTTGTCTATCTTTTTAAAGTCTTATACAAAATCACATATGCGAACATTTATTGTGGTAATATACAAGTATAATACATAATAGAATAAGTTCCTACTTATAATGGATTCCTTTCTAATTATTCCTACACAAAAACTATAATTACTCATGAAGGAATGTGAAACTGTTGTTTATAATTTAGAAAACATTTCTGCAGACAAGGAATGTAGAATTGTTCTCAGCATATATGTACCTACATACATTACAACATACATTACATACAAGTATGGAATAATTGAATTTTAATGAAGCAGAAAGTTGTAAGTGGAGCGTTTGAATTTTCCGCGATAATAATTTGCCACTTTGTAAGGTTTTGCAACAATTTATGGATTTTTACTCAACACAAGCTTGTCTTTGTTGTCTTTTGTTTTTGTTTACTAGCATATTCTTAATACGCTTGTCATTGTTTAGCAGTTTCTTATTCTCAATTGAGTCAGCGTTCGCTGATAATAAATACGCTGTCTGATTGCATGTCTGCCGATCTAGATACGCCACTGACTCGCCAGCTCTCAATCTGTGTCTTAGAACGCACAATGCAACGCGCATCTTATCTATCTACAAAAGGCGGATGTGAGTGTTCTGCGAACGCCAAAAGAACACGATCTAGTGACTTTCCGCTTTTTTGCAAGAAAATAATTTGATAAACCATATTTATATGCTTTATTAAAGTAAAGCGTTCTATTTCTTGTTGTAGTCATATTATGTGTGCATATTTATGTATATATATATACGTATGTATGTATGTATATGAATGCATATGCTTCAAGTGTTCAATGGAAAGCACAACCCAGTACAAAATTGCTAAGAACGACAAAGAAATTAGTACTCACTTCAGAAGACTAAATGATTTTACTCTGCACTTTTGTTCAACGTTTTCTGCGAATTATCTTCTTGTTGAGAGTAATACATCTTTATAGAACTGGAATGAATAAAAAAAAGAAATTTTGCACTTTTTTCATAGAACCTCTTTAGGTTTTTACTTAAGAACTGTGTGTGCACCAAAGGTAGTTACAAACTTGTCCTAAAGAAGTCGGCTTGAACTAGTTACCTGTAGAGCCCTTACTTAAATTTGAAGAAGAGAAAAGACATAAGTTGCAATGACAACATTGTGCTGAAATTCGGAAGCATAAAATCGGTTTCTACTCATCCTTAAGCTTAAGGAAAAAATCGAGATTTTTTTTTTCATATTTCGATATTCGATATGTTCTAATGAAAAAATTCTCCCTAAAAGGTTTATATTACTCCTGCAACATATTGCACCAGAGTATAATAGTTTTGTTCACCTAAGCGTGGTTTGTATCACATAAAAATAATCGAGTTAAATAAAGGGTTAACAGGGTTTGTCTGGAAATTAATTGGACTGAGTCAATTTTAAAAAATTTATTGAACCAATCCTTACATTGAATGCATCACGGAAGGCATTCTACGGAATAGCCTTGAGAACCGAGGTGCATGCCAATTGGATTCCCTCTGTCGTCTCAAAATGCTTGCCTTTCATCGGCCTTTTCAGACAACAAAGCAAAACAAGATTCCGGAGGGCCACATCTGCGCTGTAGGGAGGCTGCGAAAGCATTGGGATGGCGGCCTTGGTTAGGTAGCTGTTCACAAGAAAGTCGGTGTGAGCCGGGGCGTTGTCGTGGTACAACTTTCAATCGGCTGCGATGTCTTGTCGGATCCAATTGACCCTTATTTGAGTCTCTTGAGGACTTCCACGTAAAGTTTGGCGTTGACGATTTGTCCAAAAGGAACAAATTCATGGTGGACGATGCCTTTGATGTCAAAAAAGACAATAAGCATCGTTTCCACTTTGGATTTGCTCATTCTTCCCTTTTTTGGGCGAGAAGACGACGGCGTGTGCCACTCGGAAGATTGCCTCTTTGTCCCTAGATTATACTCAAAGATCCATGGCTCGTCACCTGTGATTACGTTATTCAAATTGGGAGTCACTTTCATATACATATGTTCAATATAAATATTTCAAACTAATCCGTGATCTCAGCGCACTTTAAGAGGGATACAAGGAAACCATTTGCTTGGTTACTTCAGTTTCTTCAGTAAAGTAATCAAAAACTAAATTTGCCTTCCAATAAAATGTTCTTCATGAATAATATCTCCAAAAGCAAGACCCTGCGCTCAAGTTGACTGGGTAATCACAAATACTTACTATTTGCCATTGTTGTTGTAATTATGGTTCCCATTTGCTAGCTATTGCCGGCACAGCCACAGCTGCCGCTATCGCTTCAATTGACAGTTGGAAAGTAAACTTTTCAGTTTGGTTTTTCAACGCGCAACGAGCGAACGCGTCTAACTCAAAGCGCCGTTTGACCGCACGTCCGATCACACGAACGACCCGCCAAACGTTCTCGGCGACCGATAATAAATTGATACGCGCAACAGTCAATACTTTAATCGTAACAGTGCGTCCAGCGCGTTGTGTCCCCAATCGTGCCTCTTCTTCTTACATAGTGCATACGTAATATATATATACTACACATATATATACTTGTGATTTGTTTCCGTGTTTCATGTATACAAAAGCAAATATATAAATATTTATATAAATTATTATAAATGAAGTGATAACAGAACGTAACTAAATAGACAGACGCTGAAATGATTAATAAAGGTATTTATCGCCTAAATGTATGTTTGTATTTCGTAACGAATTTGGCTTAAGTATAGATTTATTGGATTATTGACATGTGTTCCCCTATCAACAGTTAGATATGGCTCATTTTAGTGTTTGCAGCTCTTCTTAGTGCAGTGTGTACTGAAATAAATTATTGTGATCGTCGCTGTTCTCGAGTCACTGCGGTTTCTTTACAAAGTGCTTCCCAGTTTTTGTATGTCTGTGTATTCAAATGAACCGAAATTTCAACCCAAAAATTAGTTTATGCGTGACGTTTTTACATATGACTTTATGTGTGTGTGGACGGACACGCATTTGATTACATTTGAGGCGCTCGCTTTTCATATTAAACGATCTTAATGCAGAGCGAGTGCCCTTTGAGGCAGTTGTATACTCTAAATGGAATTTGCTCAATGAATTAAACTAATTAAATAAAATAGTGAATAGGAAAATGTTTATTTGAGTTTTATATGAGTAGCGTTTCTTTGATAAAAATAAATATAAATATTTAAATATTTTTACTCGCTCTACAGAATATTTTTTTTATAGTTTTAAAAGCTTCCTTTTATGAAAAATTAACTCCGACACCCATATTTAGTAATATCCGTAAAATTGAAACGGAATGTGTAGAAGTAATTTTTGTTTGAAAATTTTTTCTCTTAGAATTAATTTCGAAGTAACGATGTATGTACATATGTATATATTAATATATTGTAAATGAATGAAAGCATAGGTTAAAGTCAATGCTGAATTCCATGGTGAAATGCAAGTGATTTGAAAACATTTATTCCACGCTGGTGTCATTTTCACAAAGTCATTTGAACAGCGGACATTAGGGTGTTGATTTCTCTGCTTACACCACGATCAAAAGACCTCCTAATTGAGCAATATATATTATCTATTTTAATCGCTCGAAAATTTTCACTAGCAAATACGAGTAAGTGAGTACTTCTTAGATAGATCCCCCGCAAATCCGCCCCTGTATATGTATATGGTATGTGGCTATGTTAGCGACCCTAAGTCCATGGTGGTGCCCTCCCCTCTGTCACAACGACTCACAAGCCCCATCATATTGATAAATTCAAATATACTGCTAGGTGCCATTGAGGCGATATGATCCCTCTTTAGAAACATGAATCCAAGGGCCTTAATCCTGAGTCTGCAGACTGCTGTGAAGTCAATCAATATGTGCTCCAGAGTCCGGCTCAACGTCACAGAACCGACAGTTTGCACAGGAGACTGGGCCCATATTAATTAAGTGCTTCTTGAGCTGACAATGGTCAGCGTAGAATGCTATTGTAGACGGAATCTGTTTATCGAGAGATTGATTACAATATTAAACCTTCTGAGATTGTAACCACCCATTAGCAACTTGGCGCAACACATGCCCTGGAGTTGTTACTAATACATCTTCCAGCACACTCTTTCCTCCTTGTGAAGCAGATCTTTTTTGGTATAAGAACCAATCGCCATACAGGGTTTCGGTCTTACCATTCTAGTGGAAGCTGAGGAGAGAGCAGGCCAGTTCATTCCCGGCTATACTCTTGAGATCTGGCACCCAGTTAAGGTGGATTTAGTGACTTCCTGATAGGCTGTTCCGTCGTTCTAAGCGCTCTTGCACCAGTATCCATTTAATCTCATAAGCAGAGATCGCTTTAAGTGCCGCTTGTTTATCGCTGAGTACGGCAATAGTTGCGTTGGTAGTTTATCTCTATACACCAACTTATAACAAAGACTTCTGCTTGGAAAATGCTCGATAAACTTCCCATAGTTAAGGAGAGTTTGGTCCTGGGACTACTTCACCAATTACTTCCAACGTATTCGAGCCGCCGATGTACCACTTGCCTTCTCTTAGCAGTAAGTCAATCGTGGAATCAATCCGGCGAGCATTACTACTAAGGAAAACTTTAAACTTCCTCATGAAGTTTAACATTTTGGTAATGCTATTTGTTAGTAGAATGGTATTTCAACATTTTAGACCTACATCTTTTGGGACGAGATTTCCTCAGCTAAATCCTTCTGCTGTCATTTAAAGCATTAAGTGTATGGCTGCTTGACTGATTACTAAGTGAAGCGACGTCAGTTTCAGTATGACCTCTAGTGTTAGAGTTCATGTTTCAGCTTCAATAGTTGAAGTCCTGTCGATCATCTGCGATGATTTTGAAGCCCAAGCCACATTCCTTTTAGATAGCTGTCTTAATATGGCTTTGGCATCAATGATAATGAAATTTACTTTTATGGCACCACATTAGACCTGCAGCACCCTCAAAATAGATGAAAATATACGGAGCTATTTCCAAGAATATTACTATAAAAGCGATTAAACTTCACTTCAAATTCCGTAACGCTAGTTCCTTGCCGCTTAGAAAACATGGCGGGTAGGAAGAGGTTTCGGAGGAACGAACCACCTTAATGCGCATTTACAGTAATGTATCGGTTTCATTGAGGTTTTTCAAGGAAAATATGTCAAGTATAGCTTAGCCGATGTTACGACACAGGCATTGCATGGCATTTACACACTAATAAGGCACTTGTTTCCACACAATAACTAAATCACTATATTTAGCGGTGAAAAGGTGTAAATTTAATTTACAAATACTTTCACGAAGCCGAAGTGATTTCGATTTGCTTTATTTTCATTTAATTGTTTTTCCAAATATTGCGAGTGAAATAAGCTATTCTATATTTTCAAAATAAAATGCTGTTAGTTCACAAAAACGCGGATAGAAACTCGGAAGAGAGGCAGGAAAATATGTGTATGTTTTTCAAGTATTCGTTGAAGGCGAAATAAAACCGCGAAAGCCTCAATAACTAAATGTGAACACATGAATTTCTATTGTTTATGAGTTCTAGTAGTGTGTGCATAGCTGAGTTAACAGTAAACAAATACAATAAAGTACACATCGTAAAGTCAGCGAGAACAAAAACAAAACCTTCGCGGTGATAATTAGCAACGCGCAAACTGAAAATCGGGATTCAGATATATTCTTATGGCTCGCAGCAACTAATCTTAATGATATATAAGTATTTTATAGTTTTCGTATGGCTTCTCTAGATGTGTGAGTACTTAAATGGTATTTCGCAGCTATTTAAGTAAACAACCGAACTGTCGAAATTCTCCGGCATGAAATAATACAGAACTTGTCTTTCCTCTCATAGTTTGTTAATTTTTATTGAAAAAAAATTATGAGTAATAATTAATTGAATGCGAAAACAGCATCACAGCATCCCGTCAAAAAAAAAACGAATAATCAGTTCTGAAAATGCAAAACACAGCAATAATTATGCCAGAAGTTCACAAAACAGCTGAATATAGAAATATTGATGAAATGCAAACAAGAATATGGAATGTTAAAAAATCGTTTTTACATATGTATATAAGTACATTGATGCAATTTATTAGGGGATTTCTGATTAGAACTTTTTTTGAAAAAATATATAATTGCAATATTAAGCAAATATACATCCCACACACATACTTTTATACGCAAGCAGAAAAAAATTATTAAAAAATATTTTCTTTTGAATATATGTATGTATAAAAAACATATATAAAATAAAAACAAATTTGATTGGCAAAAAAATATATAAATCCAGTATAGAGCAAACCTACATACAAAAATACCAAAAATTATTTTTAATGTAGGTTTGTAAAAATAAGAAAAAATTCCTAGGGCTGCGTTCACACAGGGAATTTTTCGTAGTTCATTATCGTCAACTGATTTTTTTTGGTATTGCTCATTGTTTTAAGGGGTTACATGGGTTTCTTTGGGTAAAAAACAGCATTTTTTCAAGAATTTTTTTCTCATATAAAAAATAGAGAATTTTTTATTGATTGATACAACACTATAAACAAAGAAATTCTGAAATTTTCGGAAAAATATTTTTAATTCGACCATTGCGACGCCAATTCCGGTGACTCCTCGAAAAAAAGATGCGCCGGCGTTGACAGAATAACTCCTTACAGTAGCATCCAAAGTGAAAAAATACGTGTTTTAATTAAAACATTAACTTAGAACTTGAACAAAGAAAAAAACTGGAAATTGGATTATTGGATGACATTTAACTGACATTTAAAAAAAATTAAAATTTCGTGACATTTTTTTTTCAAACAGTTGTAATCGAATAAATCCTTTACCCATGTTTTTAAGAATTGTATTTCAAAAAGCCACGAAGATCGTTTAAGTAGTTTCCGAGAAATCCTGCCATTAGATTTCAATAATACAGTTTCGAGAAAAATTCGTTTAAAGATAGGGCACTTGGCCTGGCTAGCCTCGAGAAGACAAGTTCTCAAGGCTATATCTCCGAAACTATTACCCGGATCAACTTGATAATTTAAAACAATATTCTAGAGATGTTTTTTCAATATAATAAGGAAATAAAAAGATAGATTCCTTGAAACCTGTAAACTCATGTAACACCTTCACAAAGAGCATATTTTAATATTAAGAATTTTTTTTACTAATTTTTCGAATTTGTTTAGGTACATCGCGTTCAAACTAATTTTGTATGAGCTTAAGTTCGAGTGCCTTCCTCAATTTTCCTTCTTTCATCATCCACAAACTTCGAACTGCCGAAACAAAAGTTGCCATGTGTGAACCCCGCATAATAGGAATGCCTTTTTTACTGATCTGTATGCTTAATTGTAGCTATTGAAATGCAGAATTTTTGGGTAGGCTTTAAATTTTTTACACCCGTTTCTACTGCTTATTAAATTTTATTACGATTTATTGTTTCAAAGACCTTTTATCCATATTTAAGTTCGCATTTAAAAAATTAAATACAATAACGAAATCCAGTTTCTCTATAGGACCTAATCTCAATTTTTATTAGCAAAATAAATTTTGTATTTTATTATTATTTTTTACGACTGACTTTTGATGCAGTATTGTAAAAATTATATTTTTGCAAATGAAACAGCTTACATTGTCATAAATAATTCATATTCTAAAAATAACGATCACTGAAGATCATCAGGGTTTTGGATCGTTCAGCAAGTAATTTCTTTTTTAATTTTAATCCAATTTTTAATTTTTTTTATTGTGTAAAAATTTTTATGAAATTATATATTCTCCATATTGATCCAATACCGTTTACTATCTTTTGGGCAAGACATTGCAAAAGCTTTAGGCGTGACATCAAACTAATATGAGGTCTCGCATGATGCTGGTGGAACACTACACCTTTTTTATTGATCAATTCTGCCCTCATCTCTTTAAGTGATTTACTCAATTTGTGCAACTGATCACAATACACTTCAGAAGTAACCGCGGCATTGTCCCACAAGCTCCCAAAATATAATAAACAATCCCTTTGAAATGCCACCAAACATGCGACATTATTTTTTGGTGACCATCGGCCCTTGAAATGGTTTAATCTGCTTTCATTCTATTTACATTTTTATGAACAACATTTTGACGCCAATAACATTCGCAAAAATGGATCACTGCTTTGTCTTTTTGTAAACAAATCACAGTCGTTAATAGGACGAATCAAATTTCGTTCTAGAAAAACCTGAGGAACTCATATGTCAAGCTTCGAAATTAATCCTAATCCTTGCATATACTTCGAGCTAGAGACAGGTAACCTTTCAGCCATTTCTTGAGCTGTTATTCGACATCTTGCATGGACCAACGACTTTATGTTATCCACATCGACTTCAAGAGTCCTTCCAGGACGTAGTGCATCCTCAAGTTCAAAACTGTCGGAACGAAATTTTGCATACCAATTTTGACATGGCATTCAGTCAACATTTCTTCTCCTTACACATCACATGTTTACGACTTGCTTGAACTGCATTTTTACCATCTTGAAAGTGAAGCGTAAAATTTCCCAAAAAATGCTGCTTTCAAATTTTTCCCTTTAAAACCAAAAAAATAATATAATATATATATTTAGCATATTAAAAGCAAGTGAGTAAGTTGTAACTAGTCATTTGCAAATTTTAAGTTAGAATTTCACCCGCCTTGATATTTGTGCACTGTCATGCATCATGACCGCCTCCTCTATGGCAACACACTGCAGCCATAAATACAAATGGGGGCATTGCAATTGCTGCTCTTGAAATGCTCACGAAACTAATCAGTCACAGGTAGACATCCGAGGAAGAATAGAAATATAGTATGCATGTGTGTGTGTGACAAATAGTATTTTCCGCCTGCACGCGTGACAATCCGTAGCTAATATTATTAATAATATGCAAGTTGTCACAATTATGAGCTTACTTGTGCACGATTTACACTAATTACTTTTGTTTAAGTCGCTTTAAAAATCATTTATATATTTATATTACTATATGTACATGTTTACTACATACTATGTATATGACATATACATTTGAACTGGCATGTTTTGATTTAGAAAGAGCCAGTGAACTCATTACGACAGCTTTAGTAAATAAATAGAAATGAAAACAATTTAACTAAAAAATGGCGATAACGACAAAAAAAAACTTTAACCTAACGTTTGCACTTGATTAGTTGGGTATGAGTCGTCCATTAACCGCAAAATGCTGTGCGCGAGAAAAAGTGATATTTTTTTTATATATACATATTTATTCTATACAATATAGATATTGTTATGAATTTAATAATTTTCTTAAATATTTTTAACACTATTATTAATCACCGAGACTGGGTGTTAATAGCCAATGAATCTCATTTTTTTAATTATCTCCATCTTATGTATATAAACTAAACAATAATTAGAAATTAATGAACAATGTACCCGGATCTGTTGTTTTTTTGGACTTGTATTTTCGTAGATTCGGCAAAAGATTAAGCCATATGTATATATTCAATGGGGTTGTTCTTCAATGATTAGTTTAGCTTAGATTATTCTGGCCGACTGTCACGAGTTGTGTTTATTTTGAACAGAAGTATTTGTCATACAGGACTTCAAAGCTTTTTGCGAGTCTTAAGGGGTTATATACAGTTAGGAGGGCGAAAAAAGGCATTTTTCAAGAATTTTATCTAAGCAAACAATTTGGTTTATTGATTTGAAAATTGGCAGGTATATTATGACAACCTTACACTATATCTATATATTTTTTATTGCCAAAAATAATTATCGGGAACGTCGATATTGCCAGTTTTGCAGAGGTCCGCAAAAAAAGGCCTCTTGTGGTGAGCACGATATCTCTGGACTGGATCAGCTAATAGGCAAAAGCCAAATAAATTTCATGAATATAATAAATAATCTAGTAATTGATCGAAGGAATTAGCAAAACAAAAATTTTTGACAAAATGGCGGCTATTCAAAGCAAAAGGTTCGATTTTCGACCAAAATTCGGGTCTTTAATTGTTTATAAAATAAGAAATTTTCATCGGCTGAGGAAATCCTTCGACTAATTACTAAAAAAATATAGTTAAGAAGCTTGTGTAAAAATTTAAGACCGATCGGTTCAGTCGTTTCTGAGAAAACTTGCTCACCGACTTTGAAAACACCGTTTCGAGAAAAACGAGTTTAAAGTTTTGAAAGCACTTTACATGTAGTCGGCGCGCCTTCACTAATGTGTCTATAACTTCGACAATATTCTTTGGATCGACTTGAAATTTTGTGTGTGTATACTCAGATATATGTATATTAAGAAAACGCAAAAAAATCGATCTTTTTTTTTGAAAATATAGGGCAGTCGAAAAAGTCTTTTCGCATTTCTAATCAAACTTCTATTTATTTTTTTATATTTAATGAACAAATATGTACCATTTTGGTTGACCACTTTTTGCTATTTTTCCGCTAAAGACATTATTTCACCAGTGTAAAATTTTTCTGGTTTCTCGGCGAAAACTGCGACAAGTAATTTTCACAGGCTTCTCTTGTAGGCATCATTACTCCAATTAAAGAAATTCTGCAAAGAACAAAACAAATAGTAGTCCGATGGTGCAAGGTCAGAGCTATATGGTGGATGCAAGCCAGCCAAGCTCTCCTAGATTCGGCCGAGTCATCAAAAATGAGTGTGGTCTTGCGTTATCCTGATAGAAGACAAGCCCTTTCTGTTGATCAGTTCTGATTGTTTTTTTTTTTTGATTGCTTGCTTCAATCTTATCTGTTATTGACAGTAAAATGTAGAATCAATCATTCGACCAGGTGGAAGCAGCCCATGGTAGATGATTCCTTTTCAACCCCACCAAACACTCAGCATAACCTTTCGAGGCGTCAATCCTGGCTTTACAACTATTTCTTTGAGCTTTACCAGGCTTGGACCATAATCTTTTTCGCAAATTATTGTTGTATTTGATCCATTTTTCGTCTCCTGTTTCTGCAAAGAACCGAAGGTATTAAGTCTGCTCATTAAATTTTTCACAGACAATTCGTGTGATACCCAAACATCAGGCTTCTTTTTGTAGCCAATCTTTTTTAAATGGCTCAAAACCGTTTGATGATGAATGTTAAGTTTCTTAGCAATGTCATCGCTGCTTATGTGACGGTCCTGGAACGACACCTATTGACAAAATACGAAAATACTTTTCGACTACCCAATATATGCTTAATATAGTAGACAAGAAGACATACAAGTTTTATGGATTTGGTAACCCTAATCATGAACACTTTTTTTCATCCGAAAGTGGGCTACACTGTAATGATACCTTTAGAAAATATTTATTTAACGTTCGGTCGCATACGAACTCAGCCATTTTTACTTGTTTATGTTCAAAATACAATAAATGATTAAACAGAATGCCAGTCATTATTATTTATACAAAATGTTTTTAGACATGACAAGTTGTTTTGGCTTTTAAATTTAATGCAAATCAGTAATTAGATTATTTAGAGCCAAGGGAAGTGGGCAGAGCAAAACTCTGACTTGTTGATCATAAAGTCTACCAATTAATACGTAAACGTTTCGCTTTTACCAACACTTACAGCTTCTGTTAGCGATGTAATATTAACTAATAAAATGGAAATGACTTCCCATGAAAACGTTTAAATTACATTCACGTGAAAACATTAGTAAAAAGCACTAAAATATTATAAAGCAAGCTGTGATTGTCACTTCTCTGCTGCCCACACATATGAATGTAATAAAAAAGGTAGAGTTTATGAGCCACAAGATGCAAATTGACGAGCTAGCTGATTGATAATATAACGAATAATTATAATATTGAATTGATTCAGTGAAAGGCCTAATTAAATCCATTAAATTAACTACTGCAACTACATCACTATTATATTAATTATCGCTATGTGTGCGGAACATGGGAGTAATTTTAACAAAATTAGATTTTTATAACAAGCTAAAGGCAAGTTTGTTGTGAAATTATATTAATTATCGATTGCCCTCATGCTCGGTATTATTAAGTGGCAAATATTGGCTTAGAATCAGAAATATATCTCTCGTTACAATGTAATATAGGCAAGTAAAGTTCTCGTTATATTGAAGAGTACAGCAAAGAGTTGCTTGCTCCTCATTCAGTTTTTAGATAGGGCTTAGGCACACTCCAGTAAGCAGCAGCAGCTCAAGTAATCTTAAAAGCTGTGTCGTGACTTCACTTCATAGAAATACCACATATTATAAATTAATAAACAAATAGCAATAAAGATTAAGAAGCTTTTAAATATTTACTATTTAAGTAATTTCTCTTAACTTGTGTAAATAATCGTAAAACATGAAAATATTATACTTTTTTTTTAAATAAAAATCTCATTTTGCGTTTTATAGTTTACATGCGGACACGTGCGTGCAATGACGTGAAAAAAATAAAAGCATTGTGTGTGAAAATGCAAGCTGAAATACTCAAAATGACCAGCCATTAATGCCATTGTTTTTAGTTTAGCGTAAAATGTCAAATTTATGCCGCTTTGCTGTCAACGCAAGAGGCCTCGCATGTGCTACCTGTCGTATGAGTAACATTTTGTTATTAGTATACATATGTATGTATGTATATCACACAGGCGAGCAAATGTTAGTGCATTTATGCATGTGCTTTAGAAAAATTATTATTTAAATGCATTTACAAGCGCTTGTTGTTGCTATTTTCTTGCAATTAAATATATTCTTTTCTATAAAAAGTTAAAAGCTTGAATGCGCCGCAATGCCAGTTCAACGAACTGTATTAGAGCAAGCGACATGACAGCTGCTCTAATTACGCATGCACTATATATTTAAGTACATACATATGTATGTATGTATATGTATAAGTTCGTTCTCAGATAAACTTTCGTTTCTATTGTTGCAATTATGTTGTCTTTACTCATTTGTAAAGTGAATCTTATTATTATTTTTAATGGCTTCAATTAAATATTATTATTATTATTAAATATGTACAGTATTGTGCAAAACATGTGCAATTTGAAACTGCTAAAATAATTTTTTTGCAAGAATATGACAAATTCAAATTTATTTTTATTGAAGAATGTTCTTTAGTAGAAAAAGAAAAAAATTCAATTCAAGGATTTAGAAAACGTAAATTTTTGGAAATTTCAAATAAAAAAAATTGCCTAATGGATTGTTTTAAAATTTTCAAAGTATATTTACACATGTCCCAGGAATACACAGAAAAATTTTATTTTGAGAAAAACGCGTTTAAAGTGATTAAATACATAGATTGAACTGAGCGGCTACATTTTAGAAGGTTGTAACTCAAGAACTATTTCTGATATCGATTTGAAATTTTAGGATGTTATTTTAAAAGAATAAATTATCGAAATCTGAAAAGCCAAAGAAAATATTTTTTTCTAAACTTTACACAAAGTTAGCTAATAAAATTGTACGCCCCAATTCGAGATACCAAGTACAACCAGGTCACCTGAGCTCTCCAACGGAGTGAAAGTCTTCCTCTTCCACAGGCACCTACTGAATACTTCAGAAAATTCTCATCCATCCGGACAACATGACCTCGCCAGCGTATCCGCTTTCTCTTAATTTGCTGAACTATATCGAACTATTTCAACGACTGTGGTACTTGCCAATGTGCACAGCTCCATAAATCTTTCACAAACCCTTTCTTTTTAACACTACTAATTCCGACTCATCAGATGAGGTCAGAGTCAATGACTCTGCATTGTATAGCGGGGCGGGAATGATGAGGGACTTGTAGAGTTTTGTCTTTGTTCGTCGCGGGAGGGGTTTTCTTCTCAATTGCCTTAATACAGTCTGAAGAAAGCAGAACTACCGGCAGGGTTGTTTAAGCCAATGATATCAATATCATCGTCGTACGTCAGAAGCTATACACTCTTATAGAAGATTGTAACCTCTCTATTTTATTCTGCAGCTCGAATTATTTTCTCCAGCAGTAGATTGAATGGCTCGGAGAGGTCCTTACCGATCCTGACGGAGCTTTTGGTATTGTTCAACGTCAGTTTTCACAACCCTATTAGCTTTGCGGCTCGCAGGTGGCTTTAAAATCGACAAAGAGGTTGTGTGTTCGTCTTTCTTTGACAGGTCTTTTCCAAGCTTTTGCTCATGGTAAAATATGGTCGATAATAGATTTTCCAGATCAAAAGTCAAGGTCCAATCACACACACTACGCTCGGTAAGACCTTACATGCGATATTAAGGAAGCATACCCACGGTAATTGGCGCAGAGTTTTGTGCCTCCTTTTTGTGGATTGGACAGTGCGCACTTAGGTTCCAATGATCGAGCATGCTTTCATCCGGCCACATCTTGCAAAGAAGCTGTTTAATGCACCTTGTCAGTTCTTCACCGCGGTATTCGAATAGCTCGGCTGATAATGTATCGGTCCTTGCTGTTTTTTGTTCTTTAGGCGGGTAATTTCTATTCGAACCTCTCCATAGTCGAATAATACTATAATTTATTCCATCGTCATCGATCAGAAAATCGGGTTCGCCATCTACAGATGTTACACTTTCACTGCCGTTCAGCAGGCTAGAGAAGTGTTCCCTCCATAATTTCAATATGTATGTTCTGAACATTAGCCAGTAGATCACCCATTTGGGTCGCACAAGCGTATGATCCGGTCTTGAATCTACCGTTAATCGCCACATCTTTTCGTCGAATTTGCAACCATCACCCCTGTCGGCCGGCTTC
Source organism: Bactrocera correcta (assembly GCA_027475135.1). Taxonomy (NCBI): domain Eukaryota; kingdom Metazoa; phylum Arthropoda; class Insecta; order Diptera; family Tephritidae; genus Bactrocera; species Bactrocera correcta. The sequence goes on along the minus strand of CM050325.1, from coordinate 82,504,112 downwards.
TCAAGATTTTCCTTGATTTTTCTTGATTTTTTCGGAGTTTTTATGCATAGAACTTGACATTTTTTAAGAATGCGCACCCTTTGAAATTTTACATCGCTGAAGGGAGCGCTCGCTGACGGCGAACTTTAATTGCTGCTTACATATATTCCAGAGATTTTATCTCATATGGTTTTAATCAATAACTTATTACAATTAAAACTATTAGAAAATTATAGAAATTAACTTTTTTTCAATTAATCGCAAGCTGCCTTCTCATACATATGTACATGACAAACACTGAGTCATCTAGTATTGAAAACCGATAAATCTGCTTTTTTTACAGTGACTAAATCTTTGCAAAAAAAAGGCCGCCGCAAAGCAGGCTCAGCGAATTGGCGCAATCATCGCCGCAACACTGCCGTTGGTGCAAATTATGACAAAACATAAACAGACATATAAACAAACATACATTTCAAAAACTCCAGAAAAGTGGCAAACATTTAAGCGCACACAAACACACGCATGCGAGCATGTCGTAGATGCATGTGAGTAAGCTTTTCGCAAACTAACGAAAATCAAGCGTGATAGTGACAACAACAACAATACTAAGTAACTCAAGAGTTACCAGCGCAGAAGTCGCGTTTTAGAGTGCAATCGTTGCAAACAAGACAACAACAACAAAAATATCAACCAAAAAATAATAACCGCTAAAGGCATAACAACAAACCCCTTTCCCCAACAAATCTAAAAGCCAGCAACTAGGATGGATTCGACAACAGATACCGGCTGCAGCGACTCGTACAACAGTTACGGTAAATCACACTCCAGCGACACTTCGCTCAGCTACAGCAGCGACATAAATGCGATCAGTGTGGATTTGGGCGATGGCGATAATATCTCATGCAGTGGCCTAAAGTATCTGCCAACTTGGCCCGGGGATTAATTTGGAATTTCGGGACCTAAGCTATGAGGTCTACGATGTACACACGAAGGGTGAGTACTCAATACATTTTGTTGGAAATAAAAAATTATATAAATATCTCCCCCCCTCTCTCTCTCTTCTCCTGGTTAACGATCTTAGCTTTCTCGCCGCCAGAACCTTAAGAACTAGAAAGTGAGCAGTAGAATTTTTTAGTTTTTTAGCTACTTTTATAGATTTTAAATTTGTAAATTAGATAGATTGTCTTTCGATTCAATCTTGTGGCCAGTTGTTCCACAATTTTCTTAAGGTATTTGCCACCCTAATAAGTATTTTTAAATGCCGATCGGCACTTTTAACTAGAAAACCTTTCCTTTTCCCAACACAACTCAACGATACTCGTACACATGTACAACATGTGCATTGTCACTCTAAAGCTGACCTAATAACTTCAAAGTCCCTTCACTCTAAGCTTGCAAGTTACAATAGCTTCCCAAAAAGACTACAAAATAAATACGAATGACTCAGTAGTAATTACGGGGGCAAAGTAGCGACTGAAATAGTAACCACAGCTGATGATTACATCTCAAGTACCACAGGTTACATACTGCTACACCTGTTCCTACATATCTACGCTATATACAGTGGCATAGGAATGTTACTTGAGTCATGTGGGCGCTACTTTGGCTGACGCCGCATGAGTAATTAGTGCGAGTGCAAATGGAAGCAGAAAACTAACTGATAATTTTTCACGTAAATAGTCGCACGGCAAGCTCAAAGGCTCTGAACACATGCTGATTACAATGTAGTGTTTAGTAATTGCAGAGACATAACATTGATGACCCTGCTGAAATAGAGATACAATAAAATAAAAATTGATGTAGTTTGATTCTGCCTTAGGTCAGCTGGTGACGTCAATATACACTCGATTTTTTACAACAACTTTGACTCCAAATGCCTCAAGGAAATGTTTGAGGTTATGGGTTATATAATTAAAAGTCGCTGATAAAAAGATAGCGAAGTCTATATAATTATCTGAGCGTGATTGGAGTAAGTTCGACTTGAGTGCCGCGTTTTATACTAAACATTGATGCTGCAATCGGTAAACTCTAATGTCGTCTAATCAGTTTTTCAAAGGCGCTCTCTTTCTTGAAAAAATTGACGTTGGTTCTCCGGTCTATGAGCTATGAAGGCGTGCACCCAACTACATATTATCTGAATGAAACCCTGTTCACCAATGAAATAGCCAAGTTGCAAACCTAAAGCAAACTCAGTAATTTCTTTAGTTCATCTTCAAACCTTTTTAGGCATATAAATTTAAAACCGTCCAGCTAGCCGATTGGGTCTAGACTCACCAATGCTGAACACAAAATATATAAAAAAAGGAAAAGTAAGAGAAAAATTTACAGGACCCTCGATAGTTTGAAAAATTTTTAAACTCTCAAAATCAAACATTGGAGAATTTTTGCGTATTTTTAATCAAACTTCAACTTTTTTTTGTATTTATAATAAACTTTAATGAACAAAATATGCACCATTTTGGTTGACCCCTTTTTGCTCTTTTTCCGCTAAAGACATTATTCCATCAGTGTAAAACTTTTCTAGTTTCTCGACGAAAGAGTACGACAAGTAATTTTAACAGGCTTCTCTTGAAGCCAACTTTACTACATTAAGAAAGTTCAGCATTAACCAAAACAAATGGTAGTCCAATGATGCAA
>CM050325.1:82424000-82500996 GCA_027475135.1 Bactrocera correcta | reverse complement strand
CGAAAAAATCTCAAGGACCGACTTTCCACTTATGAATTGTTGCTGAATAGCAAGAAAACCGATCCATTTCTGAAGTGAATGAAAACTGGTGATGAAAAATGAATTATTTACGACAATATCAAGCGAAATATACGATAGGAAACGTTTTCTCTATCTTCTATTATGAACTATTATCTTGGCGCCCAACATTTAATTCAAAGTTGTACTGTCAACAATTCGATCAGCTGCAGGAAGCAATTGCCCAGAAGCAACCAGCTTTGAAAAATTAGAGAGAAATTCCATCCATCAAGACAACTTCAGGCCAGACGCGTCGATTGTAATTCGTCAAAACTTCCAAGAGCTTTGATGAGAGCTCTTTCTGCACCAACCATACAGTCAGGATCTAACAACGAATGGTCACTGTCTGCTACTGTCACTGCTAATGATTTTGATTGTAAAGAAATTCACTTAAAAAAAAAGCTTGTAAAATCGAACTTGATTGTCTTAGTTTTTTGTCAATAAGGACGGGGGTTTCTACGATGCATATTTGGCCTAAATAGGATCGGTCTATTTATGCTAAACAAAACCTTCAAGTTACGTAAAAATAAAAATACCTTAAAAACAAAATAAAATTTAACAGTCAAATATTAAAAAATCATGTACGCACCGTATTCTTCGCATGTCTCAAAATTGAGCTATAACTAAACATACTATATACATTTTTGTTGCTACATCTCTATCCGTCAATCGAATTAAAACACCCAATGAGGTTAATACTCTTTAAGGTAAAACGGTAAATAAGAAAGTAGCTGCCTTAACTTTCTCAATTTGCAGGCAATAAGAACAGTAGACAGCAATCCTGTTGCTCTGGAAACAAATCCTTGTAATTAAGAATTGAACTCCACCGCCACCAGTCCGAAATCAATTTTCATGAAATAAAATAAATTTTGCTGCAGGAAAACTCGACACTCGAGACGCGCAAATATAAGACTGACGTGTAACTGTAAATTTTGTTAATTAACAACCGAACAAAAGGAAAGACGACTGCACAATTAAATAACAAAATACACCGCCGACGACTGCCAAACAATACGTGTGAGTAAGTAAGGCAAGGACATGAGCTGCAAGCAAGCAAGCAAGCGACAAAAGTTGCGCATACGACGTGGTGTACATGGAGCTAAACAAGGGCACGTAAGGCACACAGGTAAACAAGGTGTTCGCGGCTACAACAACAATAATGGTAGTCAATAGTAAAAGCATAAGAGGCCACAGCTTCATAGCAGTTTAATTTAATATTTTGCGCTTTCGCTCACTTTATTGGGTGGAGGCGCTCAGAAGGACTATTTGACTGGCTTGTTTGCTTCATTTCACTCTTTGTTGCTTTGTCAACGGCAAATTGAATTTATTTACCTTCTTTCACTGGCCCCATTTATTAACAATACACTTTTTTGCTCGACATATTGGAGTGATGTCTGCAGCTGTGTGTATTTAGCAAAGAAATGTGTAGCGCACAGGCAGGAAAAGGATGCATAAACATAAATAACAAAACTTAACAAAGAAAAAATAAATGTTAAAGGAAAAAACTACAACTACCCACAACCAGCAGAGTTGGAAAAAAAATTATTTGTAGCGTGTATAATCCAATTTGTGCGGGAAAGTTAATTTAAAACCACACACAACGGGAGTATCTTAGCAGGTAGTAACACAGGATATATAAACACACACACACACACGCACACGCGCGACATATACAAATTGCCTGCAGCCCCATTTTTGGTCAATTTCTAGTGATCACTTTAGGTGCACATTTATAAAAAATAAAGCCAGCAAACATATAGTAATTCGCATGTAACGTAGAAACCTTTGCATGTAGTTATGTATGTTTGCACAATACTTTCAGTTAAAAGTTTACTAGTACAAACTGAAGTGAAGTGAAGATTTATGAATTTCCCACTCACATCAAACCATAAATATGCGCGCTTTCACTTGCAGAAATTTATGTTTCTCTACTTGCACTATGAGTACCTTCACACAGCCGCCTGGGCGTATGAGTGACGTTTGATCTATGGTTTTGTGTGTTTGTGTAATTTAAGTTTTAATCATTGGCTCGGCTTGCGCCTACAAATAATTTGCATGAAAATGTTGCAAGCAACATTGTGCATAATGTGATTTTATTTAATTAGCATCATAAATCCGCGAAAGTGACACTTTTATTAAGTTGCGGCTTGCGGTGTCAGCGCGCGCAAATGGAAAACGTGACTGGCGCATAGCAGACATATTTTTGTGGAGCAACATGAATTTAATGAATATTATCACATTGCAAAAATGATATTTCGTATATTTTTATACTAAATTTTCATATTTTTACAATTTTGAATTATACTCCACTAGGAGGAAAGTCTAAAAAAATCCATGGTAAGATTGTAGATGACTGTAAAATGAAATAGAATGTGATAGCTGAAATTCTAAAGAAATTAAAGGCATATATTGTAAAAATTGTTGAAATTAATTTGGGTAAAATAAGAATCTGTTCAAAGTAGGGACCAGGCAAGCTCACAATCAACCGATCAATGAAAACAAGAGAAAATTTATAAAATTTATGACTCTGGCCAGAAATGTCTACTTCTTGTTCTCAGAACTAAAGCGATTGGTCACTGAAAAGAAGTCGCCAAGATTTAAAAGCAAAATATCAGTTTTGCAACAAGAGTATTATCAAAGAGTTGGTAGAAATTTTCTTATCAAAACCCATGACTTTTTACTAAGCTTACGTACCTAAATATAAGTCGCCTCCAATGATATGCGTTCTAACTGATATAGTTCCCTCTGTAAATATAATATTATCATGATTTGGATTAGTCAGTTTGGTTGGGTAATTTGGTTATATACTTGTACAAGCGGACAGATAAACGAACATGACTAAATTTAACTCAGCTCCTTTTCATAATTTCCACTTAGTGATAGTGTTCGGGTTGGTTGACATCCAAGTTATCTAGGATAGGCCCAGGAAACATACTTTTTCGCCGAGGCGGAGCATAAGCAGAGAGGTGTTGGAATGGTGGTTAGAGTCAGGCTGGGATTCACTGCACGCTGGACACACATTTGATAAATCAGGGTACCAAAGGCCATTTTAGATTCTTAAGCTAACTCAAGGCCTCGTCTCGACTGGTTTGACTCCAAGCAAACTAATCACTGAGAGAAAGTAGGAAGTAGCTGAAGGTGTTAATATCTCTACTTGCTAAAGTTTGTTGCTCCCGAAGTCAGGTCGGCGTACTTTTCGATGTCGTCATAGCAAGCAAGCAAGACTTCAGGTTTTCTATTCTTCGAGGTTTCTATTAGGCGGTTCCGCTTCAAGCAAACGACTGCAAGGATTGTTTTTGCGAAGCATAAGCATAGATAAGACCGGTCGGGTGAATAGCTTGCTTATTGATAAATAACTTTTTTTTTTTACTTTTCCCCATAAGCAGCGGGTTGGTGAGTGGAGAATTTTCTTGCAGCTTCGTACTTTAGAAATAATCGTCATATGAAAAGTGAAGAAGAACAGGCTCTCAAATTCAAAGCCTAAAAACCTAAGGCTAAGACATTCAGTCTGTAATCCCTGTTTGATTTTTCCTAACAGCTTTGTCCTCGAAACAGTACGTATGATTTCCGACCGCTCAGGTATGTAATTACACAGCTTTATACAAAGCTCATCACGCTGATCATTTATATTTATACTTTAGAGGATTTCCGATGTTTCCTTCGGGGAGAGGGGGGTCAAGGTTTTACGAATTTCTTAATATTGGGTAATCGAAAAAGTGTATTAATAGATGTCGTTGCAGTCGTATAACTTCAGAACTACCAATCACATTATGTCATACCATATAGTGTTGGAAAGGTACGATTTTAAGCTTCATTTAACCAAAAGTTAAATTCGGGGAAGTTGAAAAAAGGTGACAGCTATTCAAAAATGAATCAAAATAATGAAAAAAATTCAAAATTACAAATTTGATCATCATGTTACAAAAATATATATTACTTTGTGAGCATAATTATACCATCCCATTCGACTATAGCATTTATAGATAAAAGGGCATGATACATGACTGGAACAATATTTTTCTAAACTTTTCACTTTAAGGGTGGATCCATTGTGGCAAAAACTTTTCTATAACTCAAAAATGCCGAAATAGTAAAAATCAGAATTAAATGAAAATTAAACCCAAAACTAAATTCAGACATTCATGGCAAAGCACAATTACTAACTAACTTTTCCGGTTTAAAACTTTTTATGCAAATTTGCTGAGCAGGCGAGTCGAAAAATAAAAAAGAGAGAAAGTCACAAAACTAGCAAGCTAATTTATTTTTTACGCGCCAATACACGGTCAACAACACTAACACAAGCGTTGAAGGAAAAGTTGGTGAGGTACCTGTTTTATTTCATTAAAGCCAACAATGCTTTCATGTCACTAAAACTATTTTCACAGTAAAAGCTTTCGGGCAATAAAGTTGATGCCTGCATACTTTGGCTTTAAGGAATTTAACAGCAAATACATAGCTTAAAAATATGCTAGGGGCTTGGCGTTTGACCTACATATATACTGACATAAACACACACTCGTTCATAAGAAATTGCGGAAATGTTGGCAATGAATGTACACATGGCTATGAAATCGCGCTTTTCCCCGCTTTATGTGACATTCAACGCTAGCGACACAAATACAGCGGATTTAGCGCGAATTATGCATATATACATATATATGTATATATACATGTACGTATATATATTCTAAAAGGCACCAATTCTTTGAGTGTAGTTGGGGATTAATTTCAAGTAGCACACTTTTAACTCTAAACTCTTCTTTGTTAAGCGACAAGTCAAGTAGAGATTTTGAGCTACTTCACCAAAAGACCCTATTGTCTGTGAGCAATCGGTAAGGTTCACTAGTTCACTGGCACTATTCCTTTAGATTAACACAGATATACATATGAGTTTGAGTCATAATAAATGTTTCATGACTCCAATCCGCTCAGTATGCTTTAAGGGGTTACGGGTAGGCAGAATTTAAAAAAATTTTTTTTTTTTTTTGCATTTTCGTTAAGTGAAGTATTTTAAAAATATTCTCTGAAAATTTTATGTTGATCCGATAATAAGTTTCTAAGTTATTCTACAAATAACAAAGAGAGCTCGGGTACTTCAAAACGCTTGTGTGAAACTTTAAAAGCGTTTTTCTCAAAACTATGTTTTTTGAATCGGTGACAACAGTAAAGCGAAAACCGTTCAGTAGATTTTATTGAAATACAGCCTTTAAATACGTAATAGACTCAGGCCTGATCGAAGAATTTTTTTGTTTCCACAAATTTCGATTTTTAAAACCTATTAACTGTTGATTTTTTCCCAAAAATTTAGGCAAAAATTTCCTGAGGCCGCCATTTTGTTAATTTTTGAAAAAAAAATCCACATTGTTGACACTGTTTTTGAGTATTATAATTTAGAAAATCACAATAAGTATCGGAATGATACTATGATATACACATAAATTGTCGCTCATATGAATATTTTTCTGCACCGCGGTTATGGTTGCTTGGATGGCTGGGATATCATGATCAAATGTTCTGTCTTGGGAACGATTATAAAATACGACGGGGGATAATTGTTTATATACACTGAACAGGATATATTACATTTGCCGCTATGGTTGTAATACCAAAAATTAAACGTCAAAGACCCTATAAATGTTCATCCGTCCGTCTGTATATACAGATGCGAAGTAGTCACTCAGTTTTTATGAGATATGGATCTGAAATTTTGCACTCATCCTTGCAAGCTTTACAAACTAAACGATCGGACTCAAGTGCTTGTACTAAAAGCTTATACATTTGATGAGATATCGTCACCAAATTCGGCATGAGTTATTGTCCAAACTAACGGTGCAATCTCCAAAGAAATTGCTCAGATCGAATTACTGGAGCATATAGCTGCCATAACTGATGGAAGTTTTTGTAAGAAATTTTTTGTCTTTATGAGTTTCTGGACGACGTACATAGCCTTTGGTCGATGTTTGGCTCATCACGACCATTTTAAAATCGTGTAAGCTGCGTTTAAACTTGAAAACAATTCATACAATCACCAGAAAAAAATATTTTAAACTCGGCCATAGCGACGTCACTTCCATCGACCCCTCGATGCGCCCGCGTTGGCAGGATAACTTTTTACAGGATTGAAACCTTAACTTAGAACTTAACTGAACAATTGAAAATTGGATTTTTGGTAGACATTTTTACAAAAAAAATTAAAATTGCACTGAAAATTTCTCTATATATATTTTTTTAAATGGTTTCAGTTGAAAAAGAACTCCTTCTTCCAAGTCTTTAAATACCTGTATCTCAAAAACCAATATAAAATTTCATGAAGATGGGTTGAGTTGTTCTCGAGGAATCTTGCCAACCGGCTTGAAAAACACAGTTTCGAGAAAAACGTGTTTAAAGACGGTTGAAAGACGTATCTGCGAAAATCAACTTGAAAATTTCGTACAATATTCTAGATGTGTATAATTTAATTCGATAATAAAAAATTTAGATGTTTTGAAAATCATAACCTCTTAATACTTAAGAAACACCAATGAAACAAAATGTCAAGGAGTCCTTCTATTTACTAGGCAGGTCTTAAAAGTGTATCTAGGCATTTTTGTCGGGTAAAAAAAGTTCGAGTTTAGTATAGCAGACTAAAAAAAAGCTTGAAATAATCCTAATCCTGAGGTAAAGTTTGAAAGTAGTAATGAACAATCTTGAGATGGATTGAACGATTTTCTCAATACTGTCTACTACTCCATTGTTTGAAATTTCGACTCATAAGCGAATCGGCATGTTAAAGACAAAAAATCACTTGAGTTCACAAACGAAATTATCGGCAAAACACTATCAGGCATTTGTCGAATAGGCCTCAAGCAAAACATTCTTCTTCTTTTTTTCTTTGCGTAGAAAAGCAAAACATTGTGAAGGAATATAAAAATAGCAGTTCAATGCTACAACTGAAAATTAAAATTATATTGACAGCTCTTCTAAAATTATACGTTGGCCTAACATTTATTCCATCAACTCCTTCCAACACACTTAGTCTTCATATCAGCCTTACTACATAAGTGTTTCAACGATATAGAAATTGACATGGACACTATACACCTGACTGCCAAGAGTACGAGAAGCAAATCTTTACAAGATTGCGAATTGCTTAGACAGGTCGAATCCAAGGCATTCTTAAAAGTTGTTTTGAAAATGTTTACTGCTATGGACTCATTTAAAAAAGGCTGAATACAAAAAGAAACTGGATGTATGGATGCTAGACAAGTTAACTAAATAAACCTAAGGATCCGAATCACTGCTGATGCGCAACAAAATCAATCCATTTCTGAAGCAGATGGTTACTGATCCCTTACGACATCATCTAGCGCAAATATTGGTGGTAAAGGCGCTTTGAACCGGCGCAAAGAGTGAGTAGGCTAGGTCAGGACATTTAACTATGTGTTTGAATCTGCGTCGCCAAAAATTTGATCGTCTGTGGTCAACAATTGCCCTGAAACGGTGAGCTTTGGCCAATAAGAAATGTGTTTCATTTGAAACCTTGGAAGCACTTCAAAGTTGGTTGGGAGTTTTTATGCATCTTTCGTATGATCCTCACTAGACACTTAGCGATTATCCCTTGTCCCTCTTTGTGCCCTATGATTTTGCTGATTGAAAATTCGCCTTAAAAGAAGCTTAGGAAAATCGACTGTCCCAGTTTTCTGCCAATAATTCTGCATTATGAATTCACCTTTAAAATGGCAAAATGTTATCGAATAAAACGCTAGATGTTTGACTTAAATTAGATCATTCTAACTGTGCTAAAGAAAACTTTCAATTCAAAGCAAAAATAAAGAATTTATTTTCACTAGACCCTATATTTTTAATTCACGATATGAATCGCTCAGTATTACTTGTAAACAGCCATAGTGGAAACTTTTACCGTATTCCATAGCATAGTTTGTCGTTTCGACGCTCACAAAACAAAAACTTTGTTCCAGAGGTTTTCAGTCTGTGCTGAAAAACAAACTTCAAATCGCTAAACTAAAGGAGGCTGCACTAATGCATTTTGTTGCAATGAATGTTTGTGGTAGACATACTAAATACTGCACTTGGGCGCGATTGCTGCACCGATTGCCGCCAAGTGGTGTAAATTTATGTATCCTTCAGGAGAAAGGCGCCCAAGCCGAGCATTAACAACGAAATTAACAGCAACCGCAAACCCACCAACGTCAGTGACTTTAGCTGATACTAGTCTACACCCAGGCATGCAGCAATTGCTGGCATTAGTTATGAGCATAGAAAATGCAATTTTCCACTCATGAGCGCCTGTGTCCGCCTCACGTTACTGCCGCTGCGAGTGCTGCTTTGGAGACATTTTAAGTAAGAGCTGAAGGGATGTGAACAAATTTGCGATAATCTGTGAGAAAATACTGCGGTACGTACAAATTTTTGTAGTGTACAGTGGTGTGCACAGATTTGGGTACGATTATGTTGCAAGCATTAATAACGTTATGTATGGTCCCTTAGTTTTCGAGATATCGCTGTGAAACTTTGTATATTTATTTTTTTTAATCAAGAAACTGCTTATTTGTTGGCACCGCCGATTTTGGATCTCTATAGCATGTAGCAGTCTTACAAATTGAACGATCGGAATCAAGTTTTTGTACGGAAAACTTTTTTATTTGCCAAAATATTTTCACGAAATTTCGCATGAACTATTATACAAAGCAATTATATTATCTTCGAAGAAATTGTTTCGATCGGGTTAATATATCACATACCTGTCATATAAACTGATAGCTCAAAATCAAGTCCTTGTATTGAAAATATTTTTATTTGACAAGATATCTGCAAGAAATTTTACAAAGATTGTTGTCCAAGGTAATACTATAATCTGCCAACAAACTATTCTGATCGGACCACTAAAACAAATAGCTGCCATACAAACTGACCGATCAAAGTGAAGTCCTTGTATTGAAAACATTTTTATTTGACAAGATATCTGCAAGAAATTTTACACAGATTGTTGTCCAGAGTAATGCTATAATCTGCCAAGAAATTATTCATATCTGACCTTTATAGCATACAGCTGTCATATAAACTGAGCGATCAAAATCAGGTTTTTGTATGGAAAACTTTTTTATTTGACAACATATCTTCACAATATTTTACATGGATTATCCTCTAAAGCATTAATTTAGTTTCGTGGAAAATTATTTACATCGGGCCACTATAGCATATAGCTGCCATACAAAATGACCGATCAAAATTAAGTTTTTATATGGAAGCTTTTTTATTTTTGAAGTTTTCAACTGCGGTGGAAATTAATTTTTTTTTGTGAAATAAATATACATAGTTCCAATTATATGGCCACCACTGTAGGTATGAGGAAATAGAAATATGTTTGTGCATACATTTTTAAAATGAGTCTGCATAGAGTTGTAATTATCTATTAGAGGAAATAGTACTTCTACGTCTGCTCCACACAAGCATAATGGACATACATACATATATGTATTGGTTGCACTATGTTTATATGTATCAATGTGCATGTAGATGAGTCTACCAAGCCTGCCCAGGGAGTTTTCTAGTGCGTTTAGTGACATGACAGTTTCAGCCAACTAAGCGAAATATGGAAACTCCGCCAAACTGCAACAGCAGTAAAACAACGCTCATATATGTTTGTCTATATATACACGCGCAACCACATATTGCAGCTCATATTACAGCATTTTATACATATTGCGGTGTTTATGCTACATGCAAGCCAAGCTAAATGCTCATCCTGCGCGCGTTAATTATATTTTTAGCGCTGTGTGCACTCTAGTATATTCACATTTACGTGCAATTGTGTTGAAAGCGGTTTGTTTTGCTTTTGTTGCTGTCGATTTTATCTCGCTCGCACGATTTTCCACCAGCAACTACCTGCTGGTAATGCAAATTATCGAGCGCCTGCTAATTTTCAGCCTCCGTGCAGCCGAAACACATGCAAACTGTCGTTGCTCATAATTACACTTGTGGTGGCTCTGCTCTGGTGTGTGGCAACAACTGCAGTGGGGTATTTTGTTAAGCTGACAAACTTTGTTATTTCATTTGTTTGGTATTTAATTTCATTTCTGAAACCCGAATGTCATGGTTACATTTTAGTCAATTAATATTCCATTTGCAAACTGCCAAGTCTCATTATTGAATATACATATTTACATGCATACATATCTATGTGTGTGTTTATAATCTATGATTGTGCTTTTAATTGAAAGTTTGCATTGAATATATTTTAAGCAATTTTTATTATGTTGGACGCTTTTTTTAAATGATCTGCACTCGTTCTTCTTTATCTTCAACATGGCCGCAGATCGTGCTGCCACACTCCTTTATTTATAATAAGATACATAATTTACAGATTTATGATGTTACCACAATATATAATTTACATATTTATAATGCTGCCACAGTTCGACCATCCTGACATGTAATCGTCCCGATTACGCTTTCATTAGGGAGACCAGGGTTTAACCAAGGCTTCATGTTTGCTACTTCCCATATTCCTTCATATGGAATTTGGCTAAGTTGAAATCCCTCGACATCTCTAAGTATATACCTGTCATTAGGAAGTATTTTGCAAACTCTATAAGGACCTTTAAACTTGGGGGCAATCTTTTTACATGCACCTGGATTACTTATATAATTCTTTACCATAACATAATCTCCTTCCATATACTTCCTTTGTGTCCGATGTTTATCTTTCAGCAATTTATTATAATTTTGAGACTTTGAAATATTTTCTGCTGCCTTATCCCTAATATCTGCTAAGTTACGTTCATTATTATTCAAATCATTTTCTTCTAGTCTTTCTCTGAGAAAGTCAACGACAGTTCCCCTTTGTGAAACCCCAAAAAAGTAGTTCGCTTGGAGTTGTGCCTATACTTCGATGCATCGTATTGTTTAAAGCATACTCTATGTCCGGTAAAGTTTTGTCTAAGCTGAAATTAAAGCCACCGCTGGTTAATTTTGCTATCATTGGAGCAAGACTACGATTAACGCGCTCCACCTGTCCATTGGCTTGTGGCGATCCTGTCGCAATTTTTACATGTTTTACGTTATTTGTTTTCAAAAAATTTTCAAAATCTTTTGATGTAAACGCACTGCCTCGATCAGATATCAATACCTTTGGACGACTGTAACTACTAAAATACAATTTTAAACAGCTCATGACCTCCCTGGTGCCTGCTGAACACACCGCATATAACTTAACAAATTTAGTGAACCCATCTATTACCAAAAATACATATTTTTTCTTAGAATGTTTAAATGACACTGGACCGAAGTGATCCACATGAACAGTTTCGAAAGGTACGTTTCCTTTGGGTATATTATGTAAGAGGCCCTCATGTTTCCCACTCTTCGAGGAAAAGGCAATACACTTTAGGCAATTTGAGATATATTGTTTAATTTTCCCCTTTCATTTTGGGAAACCAATATGACTTTATTATAGCACTGAAAACTTTATCACTTCCCATATGACCCATTTCATCGTGATACTTTCTCAATAAATGTTCTTCCATCTCATTTGGTATATAAAATAGTATATTTTGTCCGTTTTTTCTATAAACTAAGCCATTCCGCATTTCAAAAACACCATTTTCCTTTTTTTCCCAAATTTCCCCCCCGGATTTCAATAATTTTCCTATCTCGATTTTGGCAAATTGACAGATTTTGCTCAAACGTATTTTCTTCAAGAACTAAGATATTTGAAGTGCGACTAAGTGCGTCCACAGGGAGCATTCTATTTCCATTACGGTGTTCGAGAACATATTGAAAATTTTGCAATTCGAGTGCCCACCTGGCTATTCTTGGATTTACTTCCTTCTTATTTAAAGTTAGCATGAGTGAATTGCAATCAGTGACTATCTTAAATTTCAATCCTTGAAGATATACCCGAAATCTCCGAAGTGCATAAATAATTGCAAGTGTTTCCAGCTCAAAGCTGTGGTATTTAGATTCGGGCTCGCGGGTACGTTTCGAAAAATAAAAGACTGGGTGAAATTTGTCGTCACTTTTTTTTTGTAATAATATTGCACCAAATCCCCGAGAGCTGGCATCGCAATGCAGCTCTGTATCATCTCTTGGGTCGTAAATCGCTAAGATAGGAGACCCAATTAATTTTTTTTTAAGTTTCTCAAAACACTGTAACTCGTTTTCCCCCAAATGTAAATTTAACATTCTTTTTTATTAGTTTGTACAGAGGCTGAGCTTCTCGCGAAAAATCTTTAACGAATCTTCTAAAGTATGAGCATAAGCCCAAAAAACTGTGTACAGCTTTTGTGTTACGGGGTATAGGAAAATTCAGTATAGCTTCTACATTCTTTTCATCCGGTAGAATACCTTTACTCGAAATGTTATATCCTAAATAGCGTATTTCTGACTCCATAAATCGGCATTTATCTAACCTCAATTCCAATTTGTTTTGTACTAACTTATTAAAAACTTCCTGCAAAATGTCTAAATGTTCTTCTTCATTATTTGTAGCTATCATGATATCGTCTAAATAAATAGCAATTTTCTCTGCTCGAATCAGATCATCGAAAACATGGCTAACAAACCGCTGGAATGTTGAAGGTGCATTTTTCAGACCGAAAGGCATTTTCAAAAACTCGTACTGCCCCATCGGTGTTACAAAAGAAGTGTATTTAATCGAATCTTCAACCATATCTACGTGATAGAACGCACTTTTTAAATCCAATAACGAAAAAATGCATTTATTTGCTAGTCTATCTAACAGATCATCAATAAGAGGCAAGGGATAGTTATCTTTCAATGTTATCTTATTCAAACTACGAAAATCCACACATAACCTTATATCACCTGTTTTTTTCCTTACTAAAACAATGGGGGAAGAATATTCTGACTTACTCGGCCTAATTATCTTGGTTTGCATTAAGTCATCTAAAACAACCCTAACTTGTTGTTTTTCACTGTATGACATCTTCTTGGAGGACAATTAAAAGGTTTTTCTGTACTCAACAACAGTTTCATCTCACATCTAATTTTTGGCGTATCGGGGCGCTTTCAGCACATATAATAATCTTGAAATATTTGCAGAAATTTTTGTTTTGCATAGACACTTACATTATCATTTTTTATATAAACATTAGGAGTTTTTGCTTCAGTTTTCAATACTTCATTGTAATTCACAGAAAATTTAGTGTTATCAAATTCAATTTTCATTAATCTTTGACACTCTTCATCATATGTGTTATTTTCGACTTTGAAATTCGAATCTATTTCTTTACATTTTAATTTTAAATTAGATTTACTTAAAAAGTCTCTTCCTAAAATAATTGGATGAGTCATTGTTTCATTTGTTCGACTAACATCGTTAATTCAATTCTTTTATTTTTGAAAAAAATAAAACTGTTTACATTTCCGACAATAGATAATGGACTTTTGTTTATACCACTATATTTTAAAAATACATTGTTCTTTCTGTTTATTACTACATCTGGTACGAACTGTTGGCGAACAAAGCTAATGGGGCTTCCCCTATCAATTTAAAGATCCTAATAAAGTTTTATAAATAAATTTAGAATTAATAAATACATAATTTAAAAACCTTACATATTCATCGCCTTCCATCAATTCTGTGACATGTTGTACAGGGCGGCTCTTCCTTTGTGGACAATTTTCTGCTAAATGGCCAACTTCAGCGCATACATGACAAGCACCAAGCTCTCGTTTGGGTTTTCGGCATACACTTGCTAAATGGCCAACGGAGTTGCAATTGTAGCATCTCACGACTCTTGTTGTTTGTTGTCCATTATTCGACTGCTCATGTTGATTGTCTGCTGTCATTTTCTTTGATATATATCGTGGCAATTGAATATTTCTAAACGCTTCTAACAATTCATATTTGTCATGAAATCGTTGCATTTTAGCTTGCGAACGTAAAGTATTATCCGGGAAAACCATCAATTAGATATTCTACAAGTTCATCTTCACCAATTAGAATTCTATTTGCCAGAATTAGTTTTTCTTGGAAATATTCTCGAAACGATTCGGGAGTCAACCACTGCCTGATTTCAAACTTTTTTTTGCATCAAATTGCTTGTTTTTTCTTCAAAAAGCGAGCTCATTTCCTTTAAGAACTTGTCGATTGGCATTAAAATCAAGTCATCTCGAGAATGTAACCACTTTAGCGCATTGCCTTTTAATTTATTTGCAATTAATGCTCTTAGGTTGTTATCATCAAGTTGGTAAACACTCTGGATATTTTTTAGTTGTGCTTGCCATAGCTTAAGACATTCACCACTACCAGAAAATTCAGATATAAGTTCTTTAACATCTGCGAACTTTTGCTTATTGGAAATGTTTTTTGTTTGATTATCACTATTTCTCAACTGTTCTTTTTTTCTCATTAGAAGTTCATTTTCCATCTTCTTTAGTTCACACTCACGCTTCAACAATTCTAATTCGATTTTTAAAAATCGCCACTCGTTTGCATCACACTCTTTTTGTTTCTTTTCAACACTCGTTCGATTACTTGCGTCATATTGTGGTACAATCCCTTGCTAAATTCACCACACTCCTCGGTGATGTTTATACTGCTCGCTCCTTCGTTGATTTCATCAGCTTGTTCTTTTTCCCCAAAGATGGCTTGCGTACAGTCAACGTCAGCGTCAACGTCAACCATGGAGTTTCGAAAATTTCCACGAAGCTCCTCAGGAATTTTTTGTAGGCGAACAATTAGTTCGGCTTTTCTACCTGTTGTTTTATGTTTGAGCGAACGCAACCATGATTTTAATTGTTCAACTGTGTATAAACTAAGCGAATCCTCGTTTGATGACATTTTGGGCGCAATACAACCACTTCTGATATTTTAAGCAATTTTTATTATGTTGGACGCTCTTTTTAAATGATCTGCACTCGTTCTTCTTTATCTTCAACATGGCCGCAGATCGTGCTGCCACACTCCTTTATTTATAATAAGATACATAATTTACAGATTTATGATGTTACCACAATATATAATTTACATATTTATAATGCTGCCACAATATCGAAGTTCATATGAACATTAAATAATTAATGCTAATTTCGTATAAACTTCTACATTTACGGATATTTGAGTTATAAGAGATTACTAACGAGAACAAAATATTTTTAGTTTTTTAAAGTGCTCATCATGGGTAAAACTTAAGAAAATGAAATTGTTTTTGCATAATTTGTTATTATATAACTTTAGAAGTAACATACCAAAATTTTAATTAAACTTGTAATGTTCAAATATGTTTTGAGTTACGGTCTTTTAGCACGTAGCCGCTTACTTCAATCAGTTTTTTCTTTAATCGCTTTTTTCGAAAACGTTTACAAATCATTCAACTTTATTACGAAAATTCACGCTCTGTTAAGAATATGATTCGCGTGCTTCGCTTAACTTATGGTCAACATAATCAGCTTACAGAGCGTACTATTCGCAACACCATCACCCATCGGAGTCATCGAAAATTGGACTCAATGGATGGACTATTTGAGACGTGGCCGCTGCCAACATTTAAAAGGGATAATCTTCAAAACACAAATGCCGAAGAGTCTTCTTTCGAATGATAATAAACATTCCCCATTAAATTTGAAGTTTTTGTTTTTCTTTTTTTTTTTTTTAGAAAGTAGGAAACTTCGAAATGGATCACCCTTTATTAGAATGTGAAGTTTAAACCAATGCCCTAATCAATTGTATTCATATTCAGTGTTAAACCAAATTATTTTAAGTCAACTTGATTTCATTAAGGTATCATATTTTTTAACCAATATAGACGATTTAAAGTCAAATGGATATTCGAAATGGTTGGAAATTACTACACCGCGTGTATTATGGCTTGGCATATGGCTAGTAATGATGGGAAAAACTTTTGACGGGTTTGAAATATACTCGAAAACATGTTTCCTGGCAATTTTATGATGATAACTGACAAGTCTGCTAGAAAAATTAAAATTACTAAGTGAAGTATATGGGAGCTGGAGAAATTCAAAGACCAATTTCACATATCTTCGAAATAAAGTTTAAAATAATAAATAAGCAATAAGTTATATACTTTAATTAAATTTTGTTAAGACTTCTTACATATTTATCGTGATATGCGCTATTAAGTTAACAGGAAGCTTGAAATTCGTATTTTAGTTACATGTGGGCAAGGGTTGCATTTTATACAAGTTATACACAGAGACACACTGCTATTACAGTGAGACGATCCCTTAATTTCTCTAAGAGACCTCACAATCGATCAATGTCGACATATGCGGTACAAAATGAATCGAAAAGGTATATTAGGGCTAGGTGAGTTTAGAGCCAATGTTCTTGATTTTTGGTATCAGGGCATATTATTTCTAGAAAAATATGATATCTTATTTTCATTAAGTTATCTCATAGGTTCATCAATATTTTCAGAAAAGGTGAGCCATAGGCATTGAAGTCTTTATATTCGCTAGATACATGAATATTTATCGTTTGTTTTCAACTATTTTGAATATGAGATGGAATACCTTCACAGCACTTTATGTACACATTTTATTTTGTTAAACTCATGGAAACTCGATTTTCAAATATAATGTAAAGTAAAGGCACCATATGAAATTTGAAGTTGTGTTATATAAGAAGTAGGCGAGACAGTAGTTCGCTCCCGAACGTATTCATACAGTTACTTGAGAATATTGTAGTCATAACTGTGCACCAAACATAGCTGATATCAGATGAATAATTCTTGAGATAAAATATAAAATTCACCTCAAAGAGTGCCTCGTCTAACGTTTCATTTTTGCACTGAGTTATCTGCAGGATTTCCATACAAGTCGATTGTGAAGGCATGTATTTATTTTACTAACTTATGGCTCGGCTCTTTTAGTAGTTTTCAACATAAGCATTGTATATGGAATGGGCGTGGTTATCACATGATTTCACTCATTTTCTTAACAAGTTTAGTCGACTTAGTTGTAGTGGCTTGTGATATACATACATATATACTTAAAGCCTATTAGAAGACGGCGGTACTGGAAATTTGTTTCACTAAAAGCTTGTAAATCGTTAATAAATGCAAATTAGCGTGTTTCAATTACTTTTCTTAACTCGTACCCTCTGAAATATTGCCATGGGATCAAAAAAAATCCACACCAAACTTAAGTCCTATTGCTGAACTCAAGAAGAATGGTTCTTGGGTGCATAACTAGATTTTGAACCTGGGAGAGATTTAGTTAATCTATAGAATACAAAATTTAGCAAATTTCTTATAGCGATATAATATAATACACGATACAACGATTTCATAACGATAATAATAATTTGCCTTAGCGTATAGTAAAGCTCAAAGACCCAATCCCATCAAATGTTTTTTGTAAAAATTCCAAAAAAAAGAATTTAAAAATTATTAAATTTTAATAACAAAAAACCCCATTTTACGGTGGCACTGAAAAATAAAAAATTCACAAATAACAACTTTTCATATATGAGCTTAATTTTGATCGGTCAGTTTATATGATAGCTGACTTGATTCCGATCGTTCAGTTTGTATGGCAGCTATATTTTATGCTGTTCTGATATCGGCGGCTCCGACAAATGATCACTTGCTTAGGGAGAAGGATGGCATGTGCAAAATTTCAGATCAATATCTCAAAAACTGAGAGACTAGTTCACATACGTATATACAGATAAACGTACCAGCAGATGGATATACATAGCTAAACCGACTTAGGATGCTCGCAGAGTGGACACTTAAGTACTTAAGACCGAGTTGAGCGCATTTTCTTTTTGCGCAACAGGCACATTTACACTTGACCCGGCTTTGAGCAGGCATCCTTAGCTCGTATGTAATGTACATACATATTTTATAGGGTATTTCAAACTTCGTGATAAACTTAGTATACCCTGTTCAGGATATAAAAAAAACATGTTTGTTATATGAGAAAACAAATCAAAAATAATGACCACTTAGAGTTGAACAAGAGGGCTCATGTTTGATGAGACATTTTGTACATCAAATAGGAACATTAGAGCGGGTAAAAGTTGGAAAATTTTTTTTACATATTTATTGTGCAACAAATTGAATTTCTAATTAGACAAATGAAATGCGTTCAAATTAAAACATATTGGCAATTAAGCAAAAACAAATATTTTATAAATTAAGTAGATATATAAATCAAACTTCAAACAGCTCAATTAAAAATAAGCCGTTTAGCAAAATTAAAACTGCATTTAAATATTGCAAACATTAATTAAAACTTTAAACTTATTTACTCACAAAATGATATTCCCCCTAAAAGCAGAGCCAGCAAAGTAATCCTCTTAAAATAAGCTGGACGACAGCAAAACACACTGTTATATTGTGTGTATGCTTGTGTGTGTTAGTGAAACACGCAAAAACTAACTGCACATATCACAATCAGTGGGTTTTGCATATTTGCAGGCGTTGCTGCTGGTAATTTACAACTGTCCATCAGCGCATTGCTGATTATGCATGCATTTCTGCGGTTTTGCCTGCACTATTTTTCAAGCACAAAATTCCTTTTCAAATACAAAAACTGCACAAAACGAAAGAAAGAAATATAATTTATGGATTTCCTACACTGTTACAGTTAACACAGCACACATTCAATTCTTCATATTTTTTGCATTTTTTTCCACACTTTTTCTCCAGCTGCATGGCATTAAATTTTTTCCGAGCGTTGCTCACACTTGAAACGTCTGTATGTATGTGGCTGCGGCTGTGCAGCATACAGCCTCCGGGCAATTTTACAGCTGCACAGACATAAAAGCAAGTAAATAGTGGTACACACATACAAAGAAATGCATGTGTATGTGTTGTGGATCCACAGCGTTGTAAGTCACTGTGGCATTCACCGGCAGTGCATTGCTCCGCTTTGATTTCGTCAAAAAAAAACAATAATAATAAATAAAAAAAGAAGAAACCGTTAACCTTGGGTGCGCCGCAGTTTTAATACCCTACACAGCTGTATTTTTAATAACTTAAAAGGATATAAACATTTTTTTATTTATTTGTATAGTTCAGTTTATATGGCAGCTATATGCTATAGTGGTCCGATCTGAACATTTTCTTCATAGATTACACTTTTGTCTTAGACAATAAACCGTGCCAAATTTGGTGAAGATATCTCATCAAACAAAAAAGTTTTCCTTACTAATACAGGTTTTTGGTCAATCAGTTTGTAAGGCAGCTATATGCTATAGTGGTTCGATCAAAATAAATTGTTAAGATATTTTAGCAAGTCTTGGGATAATAATATATCCCAAACTTTGTGAATTTTTCTCGTCAAACAAAAAAGTTTCCCTTACAAAGATATGATTTCAACCGATCAGTTTGTATGGCAACTATAAGCTATAGTCATCCGATCTGAATAATTTTTTCGGCGATTGTACCGTTGCTTTGAGTAATAATGCACGCCAAATTTTGTAAAGATTCGTCGTCAAACAAAAAAGTGTTCCATAAAAAGACATGATTCTGACCTATTAGTAGGCATGGCAACTATAAGCTGTAGTCATCCGATCTGCGCCATTTCTTTGGAAATGGCACAACTGACTTAGACAATAACCCATGCCAAATTTTTTGAAGATATCTCATCAATTGAGAAAGTTTTTTATAAAAGCGCTTTATTCAGATCATTCAGTTTGTATGGCAACTATATGCTATAGTGGTCCGATTTAGGCGGTACCGGCAAATGAGCAGCTTCTTGAGGAGAAAACGAGGTGTAGAAAATTTCGTATCGATATCTCAAAAACTGACTGAGAGACTTTTTGGGTGTTAAAAACTTTAAAATGTAAATTAAAAATGTAAAAAAATTAAAAATAGAAGAAAATATGAAAACTCCGAAATCTACAGGCTGCTTGCATACTTTTGTTCCTTTTTTTTTTTTTTTTGTTAGGCGCTCGCCTTGTTGGTCATTGGTTGCGCCGGTGCATTATCCTTATCAGCGCGCGGCGGCGTCGCTGCCACATTTCTTCAACATTTGCGCCTATTTTCAATTTTTCCACACTTTGCTTCTATTTCGTTTTTCGCAAATTCACTGCTGTTGTGCATTTTCATTTCGGTCGCTGCAATTTTTCACCGCTTCTTAGTTGTTGTTGTTGTTGTTGTTGGTGGATTTTTGTGCGCAACTCATTTTTCATAGTTTTTATTGCCGCCACTAAAGTGCAAAGTGGATTTATGTTTGTTTGTTTGTATTGAAAAGCAAGTATCCATGTTAACGGTATTTTTGTGTGTGTGTGGATATGTATGTGTGCGTATTTGTTGTAAAAATATATAGGCGAGTAGGCAAAAAGTTGGTTGAACTTAGCTAAATAAGAAGCATTCGGCATACGCCCAGCTGGGTAACGGGGACAAAGCGCTCTCTACGCGCAGCTGCTGGCTGTGTCCGTGTGTATTGGTAGTAGTAGATACAAATACATATACATACATATATATGATACTATATTTGCAGTTGTTGCCGGCTTTGAAGTGCCTGTGGTTTACATTCAGAAATGAAATGTAAAATGTAAAATTTATTTGCTCGAGCAATGCGCTTTGGCGATTTACAATTCTCCGCACTCACAACACGGCTGCGGTGGAGGCTCGCATTCAAGATGGCCAGCAGCATGCCCATTTACCCACATACACATATATAGTATATGGTATATACATACATATATATATATATGCGCTGTTTACTTTTGCTTGCGTTGAAAAGGGTACTTAATACAGGAATATTCAATTTGCTGCTCCATTGTGTGGCTACAAATGTGGCTGCTGTATTATATGATGAAATGAATTTCAGTGCGTTGCCCAATATTTACCCGAGTTAAGTTATTTAAGCTTAGGAATTTACGACGAAATTTGAAAAATTTGTTATTTTGGTGCGTTTCAAAAACTCAGAACAAATGGAGCGTTGAAGGAAATGGCGCAGCACAACAATAAAATTAATTAAATTGTGATTGATCCACGTTTTTTGAGTCAGATGATGGCCCTTTTTGTCTCCAAGAAGCTATAATACCCTTCACATTTCATACATGCATGAAAGGATATACAAAAATATTTTTCTGTGATTTTTATTTGTCAGTTTGTACGGCAGCTATGATATTTTTACACTTTTTTATCGAAGAGATTCTGCCCAAATATTCTGCAAAAAAATGGAAACCAAATACCGAAACAAGGAGTCGAAAACAAGCCCTTTCGCAGACACAGTTGAGAAAAGTAGTGGCTTTTGTCCGAGTCCATTTTAGATCAAAAAAAAATTAAAGATGAGGTAAACCTTAGTGTCATTGCTTCAACAATAAGAAGAAAATTGATAAGAGCTAAACTCTATGGCAGGAGCCCAGGAAAGGAGAAATTACTTAAACCCCGGCATGTACAGACCAGAGTTGAATTTGCTGCAAAGCAAACGGCCTGCATTGGCCACTCGAAAAATGCGTCATATTGTGGTCCGACGAAGCAATAATTGTTTTAATTAGTTTTCGAGGACACCGACAGGATGTACGAAGAAAACATGGATGCCAAATTATATATTGAAATAATGCAGTCGACTATGCTACCACACACTGAATGGAAAATTACGTTGAAATAAGTCTGTCAACAAGATAACGACCCCAAACATACCAGCATGTTCACAAGAAATTGGTTTGGAGTTAAAGTTATGGTTTGGCCGACTCAGTCACCGGACCTAAATCCAATTGAGAATCTTTGAGCAAAGGTCAAAGGAGCTGTGGAGAAAATAAAATAGCTGCAATAAAAATAAATAAAAATAATCCCTCAATAACAAGGCAATTATGGAGTGGAGAAGGCATGGAAGGCAATTCCTCTCGAGAATGCAAGCGTTTTGTGGACGCTATGCCTATGATACAGCTGCGCAGTACGAGTATTATCCAACAAAGGTCACTCGACGAAATACTATTTATTAATAGTGTACGGAGTTTAAAAGATGATTGACCTATAATTTAGTATCTACCTTTATCCTTTTAATTTTATACTACTAACTTTGATATCCTTGTTGAAGGGTTATCTTTCAGACCCAATGCTTCTGAGAATAACATCACTACAACACTGAGATTCATGACGCTGTTAGTAATTACCGTGATTATTTAAATGATAAGGCTTTACTTCATACAGATTACTTCAGAAAGCAGATAGTTCATGGGATAACTTTAATAATTTACAGGATTACCCAAAGTTTTCGAAATTTGCATTTTTCAACAAACAGAAAAATAGTTTATCTAAAAGCACTTTCATCAGACTTTTACTGTCTTATAAGAATAAAATTTTCATCCCTTAAATTTTAGTAATTTTCTCCAACTATTTTTATACAAAAAGTCGTTAAGTGTCACACGAATAAAGCTGACCGCCGCCAAAAGTATGCTATGCTACTACGCACGTAAATAAAGTGAGCATTTAGCCATTTCGTGGCGCTTTTCACAGTTCATTTCGAGCATTTTCTAAAGTATAATTCAATTCATTTTAAATTAATGACTCTCAATTACACTACACTTGAGCGCGGCTAGTAATTTTCGTGGAATGATTTTGCTGCTCGGCTAACGGCAAACAATAGGGGGCGCTGCATTCAGAAACTGGTGCAGCCACAGCTATTTCGTTATAAACCAAAGCTGTATCAAACTACTGCGAAGTACCGCAGTCTTTTATGGTCTAAACAACGTTAAGTGTTTTATATAATCCACTTTTCCACTCACTTTCTGCGTTGTTATTTCCTTCCGATTTCTTTTCCATTTCCAAATTGCTCCATTTAATTCACAAGTGGCGTAAATTCGCTGCGACAACAAGCATACAACGATAATGTACATATGTATGTAGTAGTGAACAAAAATTTAAAAGAAAAACGCCGGAAAATACAAAAATGGAAAATTAATTCGAAAAGAAAAGGGAACCGAGCACGAGTTCACTGACTCGCCACAATTTAGGGACCATTCATTTTGTGGCATAAAACGTGACAATTTAAGCTCACGACACTGACGACCAAGTGACGATGAAATTACCAACCCAATGGAAGATTGAATGCATAGACGAATGGGCGGTTGGTCTGCAAGTCGTTCGTATGTTCGGTACAACGCTCCGACTAAGTGCCAACAACCAGTTACCAAAACAATGCTGCCGAAAAATAAAGGCAAAAAAGTGGGCGACCGACAAGTGCTAAAAATGTGAAAGCAAGTGTAGGGGACAATAAATGAAGTGCGAATCGTAGTCGCTTGTCAGCTGACAAAGTGAGACGCATTGCAGTGAAATTCGACTTATTTCGTTTTCTCCCATTTTTTGTTTTTGCTTTTTGGCTTCATTTGAGCTTCAGCATCTTTTCTCCGTCACAGTTTTAATTCATCTCTTATCTTTTGTGGCAGCTTCGACTTTTGGACGCCGCAAAACCCACAAACCGAATTTTTGTGCAAGCAAAGAGTTAGCAGGAATTAAGTTTTGTGGTCTTCGGTTGGCTCAGCTGAGCTATCAAGTCACATTCGAGCAACGAATTTGATGAATGGAAAACAAAGAAGAACAAGACAGTGTATACTGAGTGCGTAGAAAGAATTTGTATGAAAAATAGCTAAATATAGTGGGACTTCCGTTTTGGATACGATCTCTGTTATTTTTAGAGCGATGTGATTAACTGAAAAACTCAGTTTAGCCCTGAAAGTGCTTGTGAGAAATATGTGGCTAGTCTCAACTAAATCGATGCCGCTTATATTATTTTTTATTTTATTTTTTTTCAGATAGCACGAACTCTCAGAATACCAGGAAATTTATTCTTCCAATATATTTTTAATCGCTCAACTTTTTCATAGAATCAAAATAGCTTTTGTAAACGTATAAAATGAAACTGTCACACTCAGCTTTTCCTCCTCTTACTAAAAACTCGGGCGAGACTGATAGACTGGTACATAAAGAGGCGCATTCCGAGGGACCATTTATCAGGAGCGCAAAATGATAATTGTAAAGACAAGTCAGTGGATACTACTCTACATACTATCGTTTCATAGCATGAGGAAGCCATTAGGGTTAAGGAATTCGCTGTTGGGACCTTCCTTGATATAGAGGGAGCTTCAATACGAACCGCCGGAAGCAGTCGTAACTGCTCTAAGCGGTGTTGGGGTTGAATCAAACTTTAAACATTTAATTTTCAATCTTTTGTACGAAGATTGTAACTGAAGGGTGATAGACCTTATATGATCGAAGGAAAGTTTCAGAGTACCGTTTACGAGTTGACAAAGGGATATCTCAGCATCGTAACAGATTGGGTAGTGGTAAACGGTCTCAGCACTAACCCAAATAAAAGCGAGATGGTTTTATTTCCTAGAACATGCAAGGTCCAGGTGGCACTGCTGCAAATGGGAGATATCCGTCTACAACCAGCGGATACGAAGCTTTCCTGGAAGCCGAATATGTAAGAGGGATCAAAACTGGCATTGATTGCTATTTACTTCTGTGGAGGAGCCATTGGCAAAAGCTGGGGTCTATCACCAAAAGTGGTCCTCTGGCGCTACGACACCATAGTAAAACCCATTATGTTCTATGAAGTCTTCATGTAGTGGAGCGCTCTAGAAGAGACCACACTTGCTAATAAACTCAAGAGTGTTCAACGAGCAGCACTCATCAGCTTATATTGTATACTAAGGTCCACTCCAACCATGACACTTCACGCCATCTTGCACATATTACCCATAAACATCGTCGAAAGGTGTATGTATGGCAGCGAAAATTGCTATTAGACTCAATAAGTCTGGGTTCTTAAAAAACCACATGTTTGAAAACTCGGAAATCCTCACTCACTTTGCCTTCAAATCGTATCACTTGGATCGTGAAGTCGCGAAACCTGGCGACACTCTGGCGGCTCTTACTCTACTTATATACCGGCGAGGGAGTTGTGAGTGTGAAGAAATCGTTAGAGGAGAGGGGCAGTGAGCTTCTTTACAGGTGGGCCAAAGCTTGGAGCAAGGTAGGTGGAGGGGTTTCCTCCCTATCAATCCCAGCTTCAGACTTTCTGGCTATTGCAATGTCTACCAGGCCGAGATTGCAGCCATTAAGGTAACAGCAGCTTTTCTGTTTCGAAATGCAGCCTCTTTCAGAGAAGTGACGATCCATTCAAATAATAATAGAACGGCGATTCTAGTCTTAAACTCATTATCATACATATTCAGGGCTGGTCAAAGAAAGACGAACCTCGCTATCAATGGCGTCGAATGTCTTTATGATAAGACTGGTATGGGTGCAAAGCTACAACGGAATCGCAGGAAACTGTAAAGATGATGAGATAGCAAGAAAAGGCACCCAGAATCGCTATCGCTGTGACTACGAACAGAAGAGTTAAGTTAAGCTAATCTGGTAGGCCCATACTGAAGAGTATTATTGACGAATATTTGAGCCATATTCTAAACCATGTCTATTGTGCTAGAAGTGATTACTTTTTAAATCTGTCAACGGAAAAATATAAGAATATAGGTGTAAATCATATTTTTTTTTAATTCCATAAATAAAATGTCGAAGATGAAGACTTTGTTAAAATAAAAATATTTTATTTTTGAGTAATGTAGTTGAGCGTAATTTAACAGCAAACAATAAAGTAAGCCTCAACAAGAATAAAGCTGAGAACGAAACAAAACTACACACACGAACTACAAATGCTAAACTACGAAAACAAGCGGATAAACAAGCTAAACCAAAACAAAGTAATGATAAAAATAATTCGAAGAATATAGAAAATGAAGCTAACCAAGCGGAAAGCGTAAACTGATATGAAAAATTAAAATGTTTTGGGCATAAGAAGGCAAATAGCAAAGCCAAAATAAATTTAATATAAAGGAAAGCAATTGAATGAAGTTCGCACACATATTTAGATGCAAAAGAAAAAATGCCAACAGAAGCATATTCAGCTTAAGAGCTGACAACAACAGCTTACAAGCTAACAAATTACAATAATGGTGGCGACATGCTTCGTTGCCGTTGACAAAGCCAATGTGAGGACACGCTGTTATCAGGCGCAAAACAGCGAACAGACCCCCAGAAGCAGAGGCAATAAAGGACAGAAGGAAATGGAAAACTCAATTGAAACAAAAATTACACTTCGAACGACTATCTATTTGCCTCATAGCCGCAATTTGTAAGTAATTTTTAACCGCCTAACTGGTGCCAGACAGTTTTTTCTGCTCTTTTCGGTTAGCGCCGCTAATGGGTTGGAGGATTTTTTAATGTCACTTTGGTTTGCCAAACAAATTTAAATTATGCTAATATTATACAACTAAGTAGAATAAGAGCAGAAATAAATGATAAAAATACATTAAAGTGTAGAAAATAAAATGTAATGTGTCTACCGCCTAAAAGCAGACTTTAATTTGTTTGCGAACCAAAGCAGCGGTATAAAAATTTGTTATCGCTGTTTACTTTCACCGCATTCTGACTGTGCTATTCGTATTTGAAGTGATTTCACATCATCTATAGACATTTTACTGAATTGTTCATTAGTTCAATCGCGAGACAATTAAAATTTTTTGTACGATAAGCGCGGTTGGAATTGGCATGCTAGCATATAAAACTTTATCAATGCTTTTTAATGCAAAGCGCTATATGTGACTAAATATGAAATCACTTTATGTCACTTTTCGCTGGTCCGCATTCATATACACCAACAAATATGCTCGTAATTACAACGAAATTGGTTTTCCTTACAAGCTTAATATCCACTTCAATAAAATTTTATTAATAATCGTAGTTTAATATTGTTATAGCTGCTGATAATGCCACTGTGTCATATCCTTTGAGCTAATATATAGGCATTGCAACATACTCATAACCCATACCAACCCATACTAACCCATACCAATATGTTGGTAGTTGAGAGCAAAGAAGCATGATGATATTAGTCCCTAAATTTCGGGATTATACAATATTTACCCGTGAATTTTAAAATGGCGATTTTTCTCATAAAATTTGGAGTCTAACTGAAATAACTATTTTTGGAGCTATGAGGGTATTATACTTTTATAATCAGCTCTCAAGACTCGAAATGAGTATTTTTCTAAAAAAAAGTCTTTAAATGGAAAGATCGATAGAAATTTTCTACGATCTTCTTAAAAAGCAAATATTGCCATATCGCGATCGAAAGAATAAGAGTTTGATAATAATTTCCATTTTCCAAGTAACACTAGTGTAATTTTTATACTCTCGCAACAAAGTTGCTA
The DNA here is from genome assembly GCA_027475135.1 of Bactrocera correcta. Lineage (NCBI taxonomy): Eukaryota > Metazoa > Arthropoda > Insecta > Diptera > Tephritidae > Bactrocera > Bactrocera correcta. The sequence goes on along the minus strand of CM050325.1, from coordinate 82,473,776 downwards.
AGGAGAGTATTATAGTTTTGTTCACATAACGGTTGTTTGTAAGTCCTAAAACTAAAAGAGTCAGATATAGGGTTATGTATATCAAAGGGATCAGGGTGACGAGTAGAGTTGAAATCCGGATGTCTGCCTGTCCATCCGTCCGTCTGTCCGTCCGTCCGTCCGTTCGTGCAAGCTGTAACTTGAGTAAAAATTGAGATATCATGATGAAACTTGGTGCACGTATTTCTTGGGTCCATAAGAAGGCTAAGTTCGAAGATGGGCAAAATCGGCCCACTGCCACGCTCACAAAATGGCGAAAACCGAAAACCTATAAAGTGTCCTAACTAAGCCAGAAATAAAGGTATTAAAGTGAAATTTGGCACAAAGGCTCGCATTAAAGAGGGGCATGTTTAGACGTAATTTTTTTGGAAAAGTGGGCGTGGTCCCGCCCCCTACTAAGTTTTTTGTACATATCTCGGAAACTACTATAGCTATGTTAACCAAACTCTATAGAGTCGTTTCCTTCAGGCATTTCCATATACAGTCATTCCATATACACCTCCCATACAAAGGTTATGTTGCAAATCACTAAAAGTGCTATAACCGACTAACAAAAATCGTCAGAAACACTAAATTTTACGGAAGAAATGGCAGAAGGAAGCTGCACCCAGGTTTTTTTTTAAACTGAAAATGGTCGTGGCGAAATAACTTCTTCGAGGCCATGTACCGCTTTTCGGTAGTCATTCTTAAAATCGCCTTTCGAATCAAGGGAATCCCTAAAAATTTTCTGATTTGCAAGTGATGTCCAGTTTATAGAAAAAATCATCGTATGAAAAAAAAGCGGAAAACAATGACGATGATGAAAGAGTTAAGTGGGCTTACGAGTATCAAAAAATCGAGTTCTTAAGTTGATCCGACTAATAGTTTCGGAGGTACAGCCTTGCTAACTTGTGAGCTCGAGGCTAGCTAGGCTAAGTGCGCCGTTTTTAAATGCATTTTTCTCGTTTTTTTTTTTTTTTTTTTTGAGAACTACTTCAACTGGAAGCATCTGCATCAGTATAAAATATACCTTAGTTGAATAGAGTTGTACATCAATAATACCGAGTTAAGAAATCACAATCTTAGTGCAAACGAGCAGTAGAAAAAATCAATTGATTCTTTGAATTGGATTTGAACAATCCCTTTCGAAATAAAAACTTGATTAGTAGAGCCAAAGCATGAATTAATATGAGTTATATTAACGTCTAGGTAAGACGCCTAGTCCCCGAAAAATCTTTGGAATCTCCAACGATATGCAATTTCCAAAAGTGTAAGCCACATAAATTAGTTCAAGGTTACCCTCCTCAAGGACGAAGGAGTGGGTGGCGAAGGGCATTGGCAACAATTTCAAAGCATAAACTATGCCAAGTTGCTAATGGGTGATTACAACCTTAAAAAGTTTAAAGATGTAACCTCCCAAGGGACAAAAAAGGGCCTTTTACATTGGCTATTGTAAGTAAGCTCAAAAAGCACTTATGTATATAACATGGAATAATTCCAGACAACTGCTAATTGAATGTACAACAGTCCGCAGGCGCAGGGTCAATGCCCTTGGATCCATGTTTGCAAATTGGGATCACATCGCCTCAACAGCACCTAGCAGTAAATTAGAATTTATCAATATGTTGGGGCTAAGTGAGTCGTTTTGACTTAGGAGAGGGCAAAATAGACCTTGGTCGCAGTGAAATCTTCATTTATTTATTTAATCTAACCTAAATTTCCCACCGAACCATTTCTAATTCCGCACAAATTGCCTTTGCAAAATACAAACTGAAGCAAAGTGCAAATTGGAGAAGCCCTTTCCTTAAATGAAATTTATATTTATATACGTAAGTTTGCCAGCATTCCAAATGCCGATATTATCATCAAACTACAAATCTCGGGATCTCGTCGTTCAGCACGGGATGCCTTAATAACTGCCATACACAATCAGTTTTTAACACAGATATACGCACGTGTGTATGTGTGCGTCGACGGTTCGGCAGAAATCCATGGTGCGCACAACTTTATTGACATGACCCAGATTTCTCATATAATCATAACTTTTCCACTTTCTCATAGCCTGCGCTAAACGATGTTAACATATCTTCAACACACGCCGCTGCTCCCTCGTCTCGCAGTCACTGTGCGACAGGCAGTGTGCACCTTTCGCAGCATGACTGGTTGCATTTGCGAATTTACTTAAAATAAAGCCGGTTACACCGCCATGAAATTGTAACAAAGCCTACAGGAGCAACAACAACAACAACAAAAATACCACAACGTGATTTGTTTTTTTTTTTTTGTTTGCTTTTGCCCTCTACTTCCATCAGCCTACAAAGCCGATCCGACCAAAGTCATAAGTAAATATTATAAAAATCCACCACACCAAAACAACAAAAACAAAAGTGAAAAGGCAAAAACAACGTTGGAATATTGCAAACTGAAAATCAGTGGAAAATGCAATTTCTACGCCATTCAAGCGTCAATGGGTCGCTTTGTTGTAGTCGGTTTGCAGCAATGCTGCTGCATGCTGGCAGCTGGCAACGCATTGTTTTTGTTGTTGGCGCTGGCGTACATTTACGATTTGCCGCTATTATTGTTGTTGTACCGATTTACTATGCATTGAATTGCATTTAAAGAAGTGTACGCCAGTCAGCCTCCGCACAGAAGTTGCACCGTATATATGTATGTACATAGGGGAGGAGAAGTGTGTTGGGGCGGGGGGAGTATGCAGCCAGGAGCAGCGATGCCAGTCACACTGTTTGTTAGCACACATTTTGCTGTTTTCCCTGCCGGCTACCCCTCAGCCAACTGTTTATTGTGATTGAACGGCAGCACAATTGGCTTACAAGGCATGTGGGTGGGGCGTATACGTAACGTCGACTTTCGCATGCAGCTTCACACATGCCAAAGAGCAAACGTAAATTAACACACGGTTGTATATAAGCATGCATACATATGTATGTAAACAAGAGATCTCACAGTTGCAGCCTTTGTTGCCAATTTTTACGAATGTGTGCGTATTTGTGTGTGTGTGTGCATATTTTATAAATTACCACAATAGGCTTGAAAAGTTGGTAATTGGATTGTTTTTAGTTAATAGGTCAGGTATTGCAACAGTACTACAACAAGTATAACAACAACAACAAGAATATTGCTGTAACAGTAATTTTATTTACAACCAACTTTCTCAGTTATTTTACTTTCATTCGTGACGCAAGTGAGCACACGTGTATGTGTCAGGTTTTTTTTTGTTTAAATGTACGCCTATCCTTTTGTGCTCTCATTGCTTACCGTTTTCTTTTTTATTCCCACAATGAAAGTGGGTGAATTTCTGCACAATCACATTTGTTGTAGCAATTTGTAACAATAAGTGTGTTTAATGGGGCCACAAGTGAACAGGCGCAACCATACGCGCATTCACACATACACCCACAGCCACAAATACAGCGTTATTGCTGTGGTTGCACGCCATTTAATGCCATTTGTCAACTTCTATTGTAGGCCAGCCAACACACCTTTGTGGGCTATCTGCGATCTCAAGTGTTGTCGAGAATATGTGACGAGACTGTTGAAGTGTTAGGAATGTGCGTGTGTGTGTTGGTTCAAGTATAGAAAAATTAATTTATGTTACAGTTGTTATGAGTTTGAAGTAAAAATGCTAAATTCTTTAAACTTAAGTGTTAAAGGTGGGTAGAAACAAGTCCAAGTATACGAATGAAGTATAATGACGGCCAAAACTGGTTGCCAAACCCAAAACAATGAAAATTACCAAAACCTTGGTTGAGACCTTCTATTTTTGATATATAGTATTATTAAATGCAAGCATTCGACTAAAATTAGTTTTTTTAAGTATATGACAGCCTCTACCTTAAGGTTTGATTTATCTCTATGAAGGCATCAAGCTCAGCGAAAAGAAACAAAAGAAAAGCAAAGGCATAGTACCGATGAACATTTGAACGCTAGGTTCAATATATTTTTGGCTGTAACCCTGCTGGCTTCCGAAGTTTGCCACTCAGCATCGAATAATAGTATGTCAACTGGTATGTTATCTTGAGTTATGCACCTCTAAAGAAAGTGTGTAAAAGCAACAACACATCACAGAATTTAAAAAGAATTATAACAGAATTTGAATAGAATTTAAATGGCGTTACTTCGGTTGCACCGAAACTATAATACCCTTCACAATAAAAAGAAATTCCAAACAAGAACTTGATTTCGATCGGGCAATTTTTATGGCAGCTATATGCTATAGTGATCCAATCTGAGCAATTTCTTCGAAGATTATAACATAACTTTCGTAAATAATATATGCCAAATTTCGTGAGGATATCTCCTCAACTGAAAAAGTTATCAATACAAGTACTAAATTTTTATCGGCCAGTTTGTATGACAGCTATATGCTGAACAATTTCTTTGGAGATAATATCATTGCCTTACGCAATACCCCTTACCAAATTGAGTTAATATATATTATATTTAAAATCTCCTCAACTGAAAAAGTTATCAATACAATTACTAAACGTTGATTGGCGGTTTGTATGGCAGCTTTATGTTATAGCGGTCCGATCTGCAAAATTTATACAGAGATTTTAGCTATACTTTGGCAAATAATCTGTGTGAAATTTTCATTTCATACAAAGACATAATTTTGTCTTGTCTCTGAGGTTTCCTACTGGGTTTTACAAAGTTCGTGGCAACCTTAATATACCTGGTTCAGAATATAAAAATATGATTTTTAGCACTTATATAACTACACAGTTCACATGAATGAACAAATTCTTTCAAAAGAAGTAGGCGCAATGTAGCAGAGAATAACATGAACAACTGATGGATAAATGTTAGTGGAATTACCAAGACTGAATAATACATTTTTCGTGAAATAAAAGCCGTTCATTATTATCTTCTTCTTTAATGGCGTAGACACCGCGGTTATAGCCAATGTTCATTGTTGCATGATGAAAGAACAGTGCCCACTGAGTAATAACTGAGCAAGATCCAAATATTACTTATTCTCTACTCACTTCACTTACTATTAAAACATTATTGGGTCTTCAAATATATGTACATGATCAATACGATTTTATTTCTGTTACGAGGAAATATTTTGCGCGGAATCTCAAACAGTTTACGGAACGCCTGATATGATTATACCATCGATTAGGTAAGAAAATGCTTTAATATAAGGTTGGCGATCATCAAAAGCTATGTTTAAGTCTTAGCAGGTAATGTGAATTTTAGAGAAGGATTTATCAAAACAAACGATCTGGAAAAAATTATACTCTTGAACCTATAACGACATAAGAGCAAAGTCCAGCTATCAAATCTGAAAAAATGTTGAGTCAACTGGCCAAGAGTGAAACAATTTAGTTTTGTTATTGCTCACGGAATGGTGAATAGTTATTAAAGTGGACATCGCAATAAATGGCTGTAGTGGAGTAAAAAGCCTTAAAAATTCAATTTTACTCAACAAGTGTATTCCTAGGAGTGGTAGATTGTATCGATTCTTTATGTTCGATACATTCCCCCGAAACCTTTAATTTTAATTTAATGCTGCCAAATTGAAGTTTGTTTCCTCCATGGTATGGCCTGATTAAAATCGTTTAAAATCATAGATAAAATAGTTTTTTTTTATCCATTTTCTATAATTATTTTTCTGAAATAAATTCATTAAAATTAGCAGTTGATAATTTTTAGATTTTTTCTGACGGCTTGAGTTAAAAACCATAATACTGAATTTTAAAATTTCAACCAAAATGCCAGTTGGGGTTAGTTGAAAACCGTAATATAGGCCTTTACATCGATACTTTCATACCACGGAGAACTTAACAGAAGAATCAGACTTATCTCAAGCGAACAAAGAAAAATGCTTTGGAACTTTGTTCAAACACATGCAAATATATTTTGAACGCTTACTTCTTGTAGAAGAATATTGGGTTTATTGAAAACCGTTTTCAAACCACACACACTTTTAGTTCTTATGGACTACTTGGACTATGTACTTGTATACATGTATATAACCACACGACACCCTACTTACTACTTCGTATCTAATGCCTAATGTATTCTAAGTGTGCAGAATACTAAGTTGAAATAAGAAATTCGTCAGTGAACATTTTTTTCTTAGAACATATCAGTAAAGTCAAGACTAAACAAAATCCTTTACTTTGACACAACAAGTGTTAATCATAATTTGTTACATCGAATATATTGAAAACCTTTACTTGGATCACTTGTTATATTAACTTTACATTCAGTTATGATTGATTTTTGTCGAGAAACACCTTTTATAAAAAAACTAGTATAAATATTGATTATGTTCGACTGAAACACACAACTTCAAGAACTTGAGACCAAAACAATTACATTCGCATATCACATATCCGTAGCAAACTCTGTCGTAAACAACAAAGACTTAACTACGTTTTATTAACCCTAATCCCGATTTCGAACTTAGTAAGAATAAGAATCCCTTAAAAATCGAACTAAGCTCTTTGCAAAAACTTCTGCAAGCTTCTAATTCTGCTCATTTTTTATACTCTTGCTACATGTTGCTACAGAGTATTGTATTTTTGTTCCCCGAACGGTTGTATGTATCACCTAAAACTAAGCTAGATATAGTAAATATAAATAATCAGCATGACGCTTCATGGCAAATAAAATTATGAGTTCATATATGGGTGCAATCGGATCTTTGCCACGCCCACAAAGCAACATTAGTCGAAAGCCTATACAGTGCCAAAGGTCCAATGTCACGTGTCAAAATTAGGATGGGCGTAGCACCGCCCACTTTACGATGAAAACGCATATCTAAAGACCTCATCGACCGATTTCAACCAAATTGTATATGTGGCATTCTGACATTCTTATGTTACAATGTTGAAATGCAAATCGAAATCAGACTGCAACTACGCCTACTTCCCATAGAACACAATTTTAAATTCCATTTGATTCTTTCACTTTCCGGTATACAAATCAAGAATCAATTAATGTCGCAAGATAAATCTTTGCACGAATAGTGCCTTTGAGGAGTGCCAACTTATGACTGAAAATTTCCTAAACCGAACCAAACCAGTTCAAGCCCTTAGGTACTAAATATGGCCACCCATGGCTAATAGCTGACTTTTGACCGAAAATTTCGTACACTGTATGGGATATATAATTGAAATTCAGAGAGGATCATTTTCTGGCAATAATATCTCGGTGTATTAAAAATGGGTTGAGTAGGGTCAATAATTCCTTTAGCGTCCATATACCTAATATAAAGGCTTTCGAACTTCTGGCAGACTTTATACCATATATGTCGATCAAAATATTCGTTATCTTAATAAAATTGAGAGATCAGATTTTTCTTATAACGGTGCATATTTGTGCTTAGAGTGCATAAAATTGGGTGAAAACTCGCCCTAGATCATATACAATTAACAGGTCTTATGTACCTGAAGATACTTCTCCAGCTTTAATCCTTGCAAGTTTCAGGAATATGAAATGTTCGGTTATACCAGAACTTAGCTCTTCCTTACTTGTTATTTATACTACTTAAGCCTGCTTATTTTTCACAGTAACAAAAGCAAAACTATTCCTGTGCAAACTCAAGACGGCAATGGACTCAGAGCTGTGTGAAGCCAAAGTAAACAAAAGTAAATGAAAACAGAAAAGTTATTGCTCTTTATTTAACACCAAAACTATCCACTGTATGGTTTTTATAACTACACACACACACACACACGCCAAAAAATCAGCCAAATTTCGTTGTTGAGAAAACTTTTCATACCCCTCCTCCACTCACTGCACGTACTTAATCGCAATTTATTTGAAGTCCCTGCAAAGAGCGAATTCGCCAGCAGGCACGTTTTACCCCTGAGACAATGGTGCACGAGCTTTGAGCGCGGCGTCAAGTTTCACTCCAACAAAAGTGCGTTGTCACTTTGACAATTGGACAGATTTCAAAACAATGGCATGAATGCAAAGAACAGCTTTACGGCGCTGCAAAGGCACTTAGGTGAGTGCCCGGCTGAGGAAATATTTCCTTTACACAAAAGTAGCTGCCATTCAGCAATGAGCAATGAAAGTTACAGAGCATAAATGCATAAAGTGACTCTAGAGTTGTAATTACGAAAATATTTGCTCTGCTTTTGCATTGTGCTTACAACATAGCGCAGCTTTTGATTAAGCTTCCACGTAAATTGTGGCGTATTTAAGTCGCAAATGAAAAGTTGATCCACTATTTAAAAGCAACTCTAAGCAAACAAATAACAATTTGGCCAAAGCGCGATAAGGGACGAGAAAATTGTTTTTCTTCAAATGGGTTCTTAAAGAAGTTTAAAGATTCCTAAGAATGCTGTGGAAAGAGTTATCCACTCGCAAAACTTTATTAAGAAAATATGAAAAATAATAATTTTGGAATTATTGCCGGTTAACGGTTACACCGAAGCTTTAACACCCTATACAAATAACGGGTGATTTTTTTGAGGTTAGGATTTTCATGCAGTAGTATTTGACAGATCACGTGGGATGTCAGACATGGTGTCAAAGAGAAAGATGCTCAGTATGCTTTGACATTTCATCATGAATAGACTTACTAACGAGCAACGCTTGCAAATCATTGAATTTTATTACCAAAATCAGTGTTCGGTTCGAAATGTGTTTCGCGTCCGTGTCCGATGAGCGATGAGGCTCATTTCTGGTTGAATGGCTACGTAAATAAGCAAAATTGCCGCATTTGGGGTGAAGAGCAACCAGAAGCCGTTCAAGAACTGCCCATGCATCCCGAAAAATGCACTGTTTGGTGTGGTTTGTACGCTGGTGGAATCATTGGACCGTATTTTTTCAAAGATGCTGTTGGACGCAACGTTACGGTGAATGGCGATCGCTATCGTTCGATGCTAACAAACTTTTTGTTGCCAAAAATGGAAGAACTGAACTTGGTTGACATGTGGTTTCAACAAGATGGCGCTACATGCCACACAGCTCGCGATTCTATTGCCATTTTGAGGGAAAACTTCGGACAACAATTCATCTCAAGAAATGGACCCGTAAGTTGGCCACCAAGATCATGCGATTTAACGCCTTTAGACTATTTTTTGTGGGGCTACGTCAAGTCTAAAGTCTACAGAAATAAGCCAGCAACTATTCCAGCTTTGGAAGACAACATTTCCGAAGAAATTCGGGCTATTCCGGCCGAAATGCTCGAAAAAGTTGCCCAAAATTGGACTTTCCGAATGGACCACCTAAGACGCAGCCGCGGTCAACATTTAAATGAAATTATCTTCAAAAAGTAAATGTCATGAACCAATCTAACGTTTCAAATAAAGAACCGATGAGATTTTGCAAATTTTATGCGTTTTTTTTTTTTAAAAAGTTATCAAGCTCTTAAAAAATCACCCGTTAGAAGATATTCCTTACATGAATTTTGATCGGTCAGTTTGCATAGAAGCATTTCATACAATCACTGCGACGAATTACAGTTATATGCTTCCAACAATTTCTTCAGAAATTGCATAATTTCCTTAAGTAATGAACCTAACTAAATTCCATGAAAATATCTCTTGAAACGAAAAAGCTTTCTATAGAAGCATTTATTCTGAAGAGAGGAAATAAAGGCATTGATTGCCTTGGGCTGCTTTAGCCTTTTGCAAAAGGTGGGGCTCTCACCGAAAGTAGTTCTCTGGCTCTACGACACCACAGTCAAGCCCATTATATTCTATGGAGTCGTTATGTAGTGGAGGGAAAGACCACACTTACAAATAAACTCGAGTGCGTTCAAAGAAAGGCGCTCATAAGCATGTGTAGCGCTTTTAGGGCCACTCCAACCATGGCAATTAACGCTATCTTGCACACATTGCCCACAGAAATCGTCGGAAGCTGTATGGCTAGGATAGTTACTATCAGACTCAGAGAATCTGGGTTTCTGAATGAACACGACATATCAGACCACTTGGATCATGGAGTCAATAAATCGAACGCTTGCGGCTTCTTCTGTGCCTATATACCGGCGAGGGAGTTGCGGATGGGAAAGAAGTCGTTGGAAGAGAGATAGAAACAACTCAACACTTCTTTCTTGACTATCCCAAGAGGGAGGGCAAGACCTAAACTATTGGCAGCGCATACTTTCAGACATTCCATCGAACTGGCGGGACCCTGTGCAAATTTGTATTGGCTGTTGAGCGTTTTGCTAATCTATAAGTTCGAACAGGAGTTCTTCTATTCTATGGCTTCAAAAAGGACTATATATAGTAGACCACGTGCGATCTTTCATCAGCCATCTAATCTAACCTATGCTAACTATATTTCGATCGTTCAATTTGTATGGCAGCTATATGCTGTAGTGGTTCGATATCAACTGTTCCGACAAATTAACAGCTTTTTGGTGAGGAAATTTCAGCTCGATATCTCAAAAACTGAATGACTAATTCATAAACATGTTGTGGGTATAAAAATAATGTTTCGTCGAGCGTTTTTCATAACTACTATGGGGTAAGTAATCGTCTCAAACAAACTGAAATAGTCGACACACAAATCGGTATAATGGCTTATTTTGTCCATACATAAATGCGTTAGACTGGTTTTGACGATTATTGGTTTCAAAACGACAGGAAGACGACATGCCATAGCATGCTGGGATTAAAACTACTCAGTTTCTGCCATAAAAAATCCTTAAACTTCTGCTGTAAAACAAAAATATGAGTGAATGACTACCTGATCTTAGAATTAGACAGCTTTTCATTGTGTGATATTATTGGTAAAGGAAAATATGGGCCAGCTAACTTTGGATCATTGACAAGCTCAATTATCAAAAATAGCTGTAAGTGATGGAAAATTTTTGAACTCAAGCATATTTTTTAAAAAAAATTTCCTTCAGAATTGTGTAGTAAAATAATCATATATTTGTGATCATATTTATCAAATTGGATCTTACTTTGAATTTTAGTGAAAAAATATCTTACTTTTTTAAACAAAAATTCTGTTTTTTCCTACCTGAGTCTTACTTCGACATAAATTAGCTTTTAAAAAAAGCGATCGTTTTTATGAATCTTGGAGAAAAACTCGTTTCCACTATTTATCGAATAGGTTTCAACTTTTGGAAAGGAAAAAAAGGTAACGTAATCATTTAAGTTTGTGTTAAAACTCAACTGGTTCAAGATTCTCTCTTTATTTGTCGAAATGGTCCAAAGAAATGGAATCCGAAGCTTGATGCTGACTCAATACTACATACATAGATGATAATAAAATTTTGTGAAATTTTCCACGGAGATGTGATAGAATAGTTAGTATTTCTATAAGTTTGAACCAGGTTCCATGTACTTTCACACCTCCATATTTCTTTATACACTTTTCTTTAGTTTTGGGGAAAATAAATCATATTTTTTGTATTCCAAGTTTGTCGTGACAATTTTTACAAAACAAAGAAAGACGTTTATATGCATACATATAACCATGGTACACTACAATTTCGTTTATACTCCGCAAACCCTTTGTCCTCTACCAGTCTTATTGTTGCATGCCACTGAAGCATAATGCTCGCAAACTCCAAACTCCCAATTCGCTAAGGGCTGTTTAAACAGCAGACAGTCTGACGCTTTAGTTATTGCGCCACGGATTTCTGGTGCATCAGGTGAACGTACCAGCCATACCTGTATGAACTCTGTATATTTTGCTTTAGCGCCCGAAACTACACGACAGTTCGAATGGTGAAAAAAGTATAATGGCAATGTGTCACGTGAGAATATCAATATATAGGTATGTGTTCGTTAGCAACTCGTATAAAAATTACGGAGCCAGACACATTTTTTGCAGACTTTATTGTTATATACACATATTTCAGGATGCATGTACGTAATAAATATATACAAATTATGACTCCCTAACAAGCCCCTATATACAGGGTAGGCCATTTAAAGTTGACCCATTTGTTTGTTTGCCAAAATTAAGGCGTCGCGGATAATCAGCTGGGTTTAGTTTTTGTGCCATTTGAATTTTATATGGAAACATCTTCAAATCTTTATGAATTATGCGTCGGAGAGTGGTGCGAGAGATGTCTAATTCCTGAGAGCGGCGATAACTCGATGTCGATGGAGTCTCCTCAATACTGGCTCGTACAGCTTCGATATTTTCATCAGAACGACTTGTGCGTTGTCTGGATGCATGACTGGCATTACTGAGATTACCGGTGTTCACAAATTTTGCGTATAAAGACTTAATTGTGTTCTTAACTGGAGCACTTTTCACTTTATTTTTTTTGCGAAACGCACGTTGAGTTAACACAATTGAAAAGTTATTTTGAATATAAAGCTGAACAATTTCAGCGCGTTCTTTTGGAGTGTACTGTTCCATGGTATAAATTGCCTTCGAATGACGCTTCTAACGCGGTATGACATTAGCCGATTTGTCAGCGCTGTTAAAAGTTACAGCGTTGCCAGATGGGTCAACTTTAAATGGCCTACCCTGTATGTGGTATAATGTTTTGATGAAATTTATTGTTATCAAAATTACAAAGTAGTATAAAAGTTATATAAAAGCTTAGTAACCGAACCACAAAGTTATTGAAATCATTGCAAACAGCTCGCATTAAAACTGAGAATTCGCGAAAGATTACGGTAATCAATGGCTTTTAGAACAATCGCACCAAAAGATTAAGTAATAAACAGTACTTAAACTTGTTTGAAATTAATGAACTGAATTCGTAGCGGTAAATCTTCACAAATGGTTCATATAACAGCTGATCAAATTTGACTCAAACTGGTTCATTTAAACTGCGTGAGCAAAACAAATCGAAAAAAAAACATTTCCTAATTTGGTACAAACTTTTTAGGTGAGAACTCCTTAATGTTTGTGTGCGGTCTTTGCCAAGGAATTTAAGAATGAGTTTGCTTGAAATTTTGTGTTTCCAATAGAATCATGACTACGGAATCGTTGAAAATGTTGCAAAAGTGTTTCGGGTATATTTTAGTGGCACAAAGCATTCAGTGAATGACGTGAAGTTATCGAAAACTTGCCCAATGCGAGTCGCTCATCCTCTCTCTCTCTCTCTCTCTCTCTCCCTGTTAATAAAAATAACATCGAAAAACTTAAAGAAAAAGTGTTTGAAAATTCTCGTGTTGGCATCAGAGAGATAGCAGAGGATCTCAATATATATTATGGATCGATTGAACACATTTTGGTTATTGATTTTGATGTGAATCGCATTCGTGTTAGAAAAAGTTCTAAATTTTTTGTAAAAACTAGGTCGAACAGAGATCGCAAAGGACATGCTTGTTAACGTAGCCGATAATCCTACATTCATCAAATTAATCACTACGGGAGACCTGAGTTTACGAATTTAACGCTGAAACTGTCAAACAATCTAGCGAATGACGCTCCAAAACGGAGATGAAACCACAAAATTTAACAAACGCACTGAAAGCCTTCCCAGCATGGACAAGTGAAGACACGTTTTGGCTGAGGAGACTTTTTCTATTTTGAAGGCTGTAATAAAATTTTGTATTAAAATATGAAATGTTCTAATGTGAGCAAAAAACAGTAAGGCATCATAATTTTAAAATTTTTCCAATCTATGTCGTCCTTCTTAAAGAAAACAAGAAAAAACGTTAACTTCGGTTGCACCGAAGCTAAATACCCTTCACAGGTGCATTTCTATTAGTAACTATGTGTCCAGTTTGTATGGAAGCTATATGTTATAGTTAACCGATCTGAACAATTTCTTTGGAGATTACATTGTTGCCTTAGAAAATAATATATACCAAATTTCGTGAATATATCTTGTCAAATGTGAAAGTTGTCCAACAATATCTTGATTCCGATTGTTCAGTTTGTATGGCAGCTATATGCTATAGTTAACCGATCTGAACAAATTCTTCAGAGATTACATTGTTGCCTTAGAAAATAATATATACCAAATTTCGTGAATATATCTTGTCAAATGTGAAAGTTGTCCATACAAGAACTTGATTCCGATCGTTCAGTTTGTATGGCAGCTATATGTTATAGTTAACCGATCTGAACAATTTTCTCGGATATTACATTTTTGCCCTAGAAAATAATCCATACCAAATTTGGTGATGATACATTGTCAAATGCGAAAGTTTTCCATATGAGAACTTGATTCCGATCGTTCAGTTTATATGGCAGCTATATGTTATAGTGGTCCGATATCGGCCGTTCCGACAAATGAGCAGCTTCTTGAAGAGAAAATGACGTTTGCAAAATTTCAAAAGGATATCTTAAAAACTGAGGGACTAGTTCGTATATATACAGACAGACGGACAGACGGACAGACAGACGGACATGGCTAAATCGACTCAGCTCAACATACTGATCATTTATATATATACTTTATAGGGTCTCCGACGCTTCCTTCTGGGTGTTACAAACATCGTGACAAAGTTAATATACCCTGTTCAGGGTATAAAAACAATATTCGGCCGATTGATTGTCTGATTTCGCAACCAATCGTGCTTTCATTTTTTCTAGAGCCAAATTATCTTTGAAAATGGTTCTCACTGATCCTTCTGATATTCCAAAAATGACAATAAGATCTCTGACTGGCTCTCACGCACCACTACTTTTATTTTATTGACTTTATGATCATTAGATGAGGTTGATGGCCGTCCTGGACGTGGTTTGTTGTAGGCCCTCTTTGAATAATTTCAACCAATCAAAAATACTTGCTCGCGACAAACAATTATCACCGAAGGTCTATTCCAACATTTTGTACGTTTGGACACCAGAAATGTGATTCCGCACACAAAATTGAATAATTTCACTCATCATAAATCGCCTAATGTACTTTATGTAATAATGATTATTTTGATGTGATATTTGGAACAGATGTAACTGACGGTCATACCAATCTGTAAAAAAAAATATTGCGATGTGTGGGTTTTCGCGCGAGACCCAAAGTAAAAAGTGGTACTATTTTCTGCCCAGCAGCTTTCTGTGGGTGTTTCGTTTGAAATTCTCAACAGAGAGAAGAACCCTTTCTTCTTCTTTTTTAATATGCAAAGAATATATTTCAATCAATCTTTAAAACCGGTCTGTATACTAAGCACCCTCTACTATTCATTCGAAAATTATTGTTTTTGAAGCTCTTCAACTTTGATCAGACAGTTACTATTGCAAATAACCTACAGCTTATAGCTAACGGTTAAGTTGAGCTATTTTAGAATTATTAACAGTGATTACTACAAAAATAAAAAATACAATAAAAATAGTTTAATATTAGAAGAAAAAAAATTACATACAAAAAACAGCATGTGGACTTCAAAGAAATTAAACTAATTGCAACAACAACTGCTGAAATACATTTAAAAACACCACATGTGCAGCTGATACAAATTCATGTCAAACACTTTTCAAGGTCAAAGTGCAATTCCCGTTTAGCTAAGCTAAACATAAACTAACTGTGATAATAATTGTCATAATGAAAATGGCAGCGAGCTTGTGCAACAGCTGACTGTGACATTCAACGGGCGGCAGTGGCATGAGCGATTATGTGGGTGGAATGGCGACAAACAAGCATTTGTTTGAATATAAATTTGTCAAATAAATACAACTACTTGTATGTACGCACATAAGTATATGCAAATGTATGCATGTGTATATAAATAAATCGTAACGGTGCACAGCTGCCCCATTAGTGAACACTTTAAAATTCTAAATGATACTAATTTGGGTATGGTCCGAGCTTAACTAAGTGCACATATACCCGCAGCAGCACGGCGTCTGGCAGTGATGATGGGCAGCAGCTAACCCAAGCAGGGTAAATACATATTTAAGTTAGCATGAATATACTCTAATATATGCAGATCCACAAATTCGCATCATTGTGCTTAATTTAAATGCCTTTCACTTAAGCTTCGTTAGCAACAGCATGGAGAGCTTTAATGTGCGTTTGAAAACAGCTGATCTGGCTCGAGCTGGTTATAAATGGCGGTCCGGATTGTGTGGGAAAAAAAACTGTTTAATATAACTGAGAGTGATTGAAATATTAAGTGCTTGCACACTCCGGGCGGTTGACTATACTTGTATTACTTCTGCTGTTTGGATTTACATCACTCAAAAGTAAATATTCAATTTACATATACGTATGTATATATATACAACACATAAATTTATAGCGAAATATGCAATTCACCAAAATTTCTTTGCTAATATTGGGGATAAAATTACAGCAGGATATTATAAATACAAAAGTTTGGTACACACGTTTCCAAACGGTAGCCTCATAGTAGTAGGGATTTCCGATTTCAAGTTTGTTTCTCGTGTTTTTAATAGCTTGAGAGTTTTAGGTGACTTGGCAATATATAGTTTTGAGTATAAAGTTTAAGGAGTATACAAGGTGACCAAAAATCACATTTTAACCATTAACCACTTCCCGTATTCACCTGATATGGCACCGTGCGACTTCGTCCTTTTCGGAAAAATACATTTGCCCATGAAAAGAAAGCGTTATGCACACGTATAGGCCACTCAAAAGGCTTGCACCGGCATACTGGCGGCCATACCGGCTAACGAGCTAAAACTCTAGTTTGACATGCTTTTGGACTGTGCAAAAAGCTGTATTGAAGCAGAAGGAGACCATTTTGAATAAAATAAATTGATTTTGCAGAAAAAACCATTTTTCTGTTGTTTTTTTAAGTCCTGTTTACTTTGGAACAATCCTTGTATATTATGATACAAAGAGAAACCAAAGAAGAAGTTTGGCAGGAAGAGAATTGGAAAAGTTTTTTTGCATACAAAGTAACCACAACAGTGACCCAATACTACAAAATTACGAACATCTCAGGAAAATAGTGTGCTACTACTGTGCCCAAAACATAAGGTGACATTGTATTTATTTTAAAAATTCTTTATTTATTCTTCCAAATCAATTTCATCCCCTTCAAAGTAATCCCCTCCCGATGCAATGCACTTATGCCAACGGATTTTCCAACCTTCGAAACACTGGTTGTAGTCACTTTTCGGGATGACCTTCAGTTCCGTCTTCGCTGCGGCTTGAATCTCCTCTATCGTATAAAAACGGTGTCCCCGGAGCGGTTTTTGAGCTTGGTGAACAGCCAGAAGTCGCACGGCCCCAGATCAGGTGAATACGGTGGTTGCGGAACGATATGGGTTGAGTTTTTGGCGAAATGATCACGAATTACGAGGGCAGTATGGGATGGTGCATCATCGTGGTGTAAAAACCAAGAATTGTCTTTCCACAATTCCAGTCTTTTTAGGCGGATAGCGTTACGCAAACGACGCATAACGTTCAAATAATATTCCTTGTTGACTGTTTGACCGGTTGGAAGGAATTCATAATGCACAACACCACGATAATCGCAGAAAACAGTCAACATGACCTTGGTTTTTGAGCGGCTTTGGCGTGATTTTTTTGCTCTCGGCTCTCTTTTGGCACGATATTCGCTCGATTGATCGGTTGTTTCGGGGTCGTAAGCAAAAATCCAAGTCTCATCGCCAGTTATAATGCATTTCAAGACACCCTGGTAGTCGGAAAGCATCATTTCACACACTTCAACGCGACGTCTTTTTTCCAAAAAATTCAATGTTTTCGGTGCCTGTCGGATTTGACGCACTTGAGACCCAAACAATCCTTCAAAATGGTATTGGCTGAGCTTTTCGATATGCCAACTTCATCAGCAAGGTCTCTAATTGTTAATCGACGGTTTTTCAACACCAAATCTTTGATTTGTTGAACGTGAGTTTCGTCGGTTGAGGTTGATGGTCGCCCTAGACGCTCTTCGTCTTCGACACGTTCACGACCGGCTTGGAACTCACTATACCACTTGTAAACATTTTTTTTAGACATAGCCTCATCACCAAAGGCTTTCTGCACCATCCCCAACGTATCCGCAGCAGAAAATTGATTGCGTAAACAAAATTTAATGCAAATTCTTTGCTCAACAAATTTCGACATCGCAAAAAGCGAAAAACTCACTTTTAGCAGCTCACAAAACGACACGTATCTCAAACACTAATGAATATATTGACATGAAATTTGACAAAAATGTGACTGACAGTACTACCAACCTAAAAAACAATTATTTTCCAAATTCATCGACGCGCGCAGTTTAAATTCAAATGTCACCTTAGTTTTTGGGCACAGTAGTATTTCACCTATAGACTGAAAGCTCAATTTAAATATTCTTAAGTTTATGAAAGAAGCAAACAATTTTGGTAAAAAAGTAAGCGTGTTAGGTAGAGCATAAGCTTATGTGTATAAGTATATACATATCTCAATATGTCTATAATTTCGCGCAATAATGATCATTCATACAACCTGAATGCTTATGTCTAGTTGCTCTTATTTTTTACTTTCACATTTTTTTTGTTTGCTTTGGTTATACTTTGTCTAATATTTCTATCTTGAACCGCCTGCTGTTTTTCGACTTTGTTTTGCGCTATGATCTAATTAGTGCCTAATTGCTTGCATGCAAGTACTATATATAGTATGTATTCACTAAATGAAAGCTAATACATGCTTATGTAGACTACGTTTACCCTGGTATATAAGCGAACGTACGAAAAATCTGGTTTTAGATTGGTTTTTGATAAAACCTAATTTGAATTAGTAGCAAGCTTCCAATAGCCGTGATCGTCTAGTGGTTAGGACCCTACGTTGTGGCCGTAGTAACCCAGGTTCGAATCCTGGTCACGGCAATGCTTCCCAAAAGCATTGTCACGGATGGATGGAAGTAAATTTTTTTAATTAAATTTTTTACATCGCTTGGTTTAAAAAAATCGAAACTTGGTATTTTAAGATTTGGTTTCAGTATTTATTACTTAATCAAGTCTGTCTTTTCGTCCGACAATTTGTAATATGTGTGTCTAATATTTAGCGTCTATATCAAACGGCATCTAAATTCTACCATTTTTTATATCAACTTGAAAGTTCTCACGGAGGAGCTTTCCATCTCATTTTTTCAAAAAGTCTGTAAAATTTAAAGTAAGCTTTCAATCGTCTTGATCAAAGTCAAACCCTTAAATGTCAAAAATCTCAGAGCATCTAGCAAAAATTAAATTTAACAGAAAATGGACTAGTTTCTTAAAATCAATAAGATGGTTTCATTAACGTCTATATGTTACTTACATAACTTTGTGCAGAATTTAGTGTAAATACAGTACAACTTGAGAAGAAAAAACATGATAGTATTATAAATGACCAAAGAAATATCGTATTCGTATATTATATTTTTGATATTCAAAGAATTTCTGATACTCTTGGTATAAAAAGTAAAAGCAATATTTCAACAGGACATTAACTTGAAAAAATCTCTTGTATGTACATATATATATAGTATATCGGGCTTTCCAATACAGTTGAGATGATTTCTAAGTGTTGTTTCGTCCATTTTTAATAAAAGATCGTAAACATCAATTTATAATCAAGGTATTCTTATTACTAGAAGGATTTTATAACAGTCCCCTTTTGAAAAAATGAATCGTTTAAAAAACTCTGCAAATGCTATATGGCTACAAGATATAACATCTTCCAGAGTTCACACTACTAAAAGCACTCCAAAGATAACATTGTCTGCGAAGGCTGGCCACGGAGAGGTTGCTTACTTAGCTTTCGGTAGACTTATTTAAGGGATTATACATTATTAACTTGCGATTTTCTAACAAAAAAAAACGTTATTTTGGAAAAGTAATTTAACAGTTAAACTTTCGCGATAAATATAAATGTCCCTGAAGTACGACAAAACTTTCAGCTGTATTCATTGCTTACTTTGGGAGTCGTGTTTCCATGAGCTTGCCGATTTTTGTTTCTTTAAACCTCACATTTTGTTTCTGATTCGTGAATTCTTGGTAAAACACAATACTCTAACTATTTTCCAGCCTTCATATGCGCCAAACATGGCCCTCTATGTCTTTTTCCTACATTCACAAATAAAAGGAACCTTCAAGGACTGTCGTGTCATCTTTTCACAAAAAACAACTTTCTTTGGGGAAGGCGGCATTTTGCCAAAAATCAAAATTTTTACAAGTCTTGCGTTACCTTTATTACCTGTATTCATCTGTTGTATTTACAATTTTCTTTAATTTGTGATTTAGAATAATTTTAAGCAGAAAAATCTTCATCTCCCGCAGACATTTATAATCGGAGGTCCTCCTGCAGTTTTGCCAAGAGCTAAGGGGAATCCAAAATGTTTCCAAATTCATCACCGATTATTAAAGTACAGTAATTTTTGTAAATGGACATTTTTTTTATTAATTTAATAAACAGAATTCCGGTTCAAAAAAAATCTACAAAAAGCCGCTTTTTTTCTGACTTTGGCTATTCCGTTGAACTTCCTAACTCGAATCGAAA
The DNA here is from genome assembly GCA_027475135.1 of Bactrocera correcta. Classification (NCBI taxonomy): domain Eukaryota; kingdom Metazoa; phylum Arthropoda; class Insecta; order Diptera; family Tephritidae; genus Bactrocera; species Bactrocera correcta. The sequence goes on along the minus strand of CM050325.1, from coordinate 82,453,468 downwards.
AAATCCACAAAAAACTTAGAATTATTGAAGGAAATTTGTATGAAATTTGACTTCTATTGCCTTTTCAAGAGTTCGAGTTATAAAACTTCGAGTTATGGAAGTTCAACTGTAATTCCTTAAGGGGGTTCTCTTACATAATTGTGGAAAAAGTACCTAATATTTGATTTTTTTGTTTTTTTTTTGTTTGAAGTAGTAAACTAATTTAGACATGAACGCTATTCTGCAATATGTTTATTCAGGTTTCATCTATAAAATCAGAATTTTTGAATGTCGAGTGTCAAAAATGGCGGTTCCAGCAAAAGGTGTTTTGAAAACCGACTTCATCTGCGGGCACCATACAGGTCGCAATTCGTTGTCTACAAACAGAAAATCAAACGAATCCTAATGATAACATTCCGTAGAGGCGCCCCAACGTAAAACGCATGAAAAAATTAAATTCAACAAAATGGCGACCACTTGAAAATAAAGTATCGTTTTTTCGCATGCTTTTTTCCTGTTGTAAAAAATCGTTCATAATCAAAATATTCCGATTTTGTAGGTTACAGCGCCGGAGAATTTTGTCTTCGTTTAGGCGGGCAAAGATTTGAAAAATTTTGTTTCGAGAAATAACATATTTCCTTATTTACTGACATTTTAGAAATAATATGGCTCTAATTTTTGGGTCAACACTGTATCATGCATTAACATTTCGAAATTTCAGTTATGCCCTAAGAATATGTTGTTGCATGCAACAATACGAAATCATGTTCTCTACTATTGTAGTTAATAACGACAATAGTAATGGTGTTGCGTTGTAGTTGTTTATTATTACAACAAGTTCATCCGCCCCACTCAATGTCTTTTGTGTCACGTCAGACGTTTATAGTCGCAATTTATGCGACAATCAAAATGCATTTTACCCACACCTACAGCAAGAACCTGTAGTATATATGTAAAAATATATAAACATATGTACATTATAGAGAAAATGTTGCTTTCTTGCTGTTCATCATAATCTTAGCGTTGCCGTCACGTTCGCTCCTTTCTTTCAAGTCATTTATGATTTATAATTTTTATATTTGTGTATATTATTTAAATATTTGTTGGCATTTGTAGTGTTTACTTAGCCTTCTGCCATTTCATTATATTTTTATTGTTTTTTTTTTGTTTTTTGTGTATACTTGTTTGTTTCTGATTTACTCTAATAAATCAAAGAAGTCAAAAGGGAAGTGAAAGTTCATTTCCCCTGGAGACTTTCGCGAGACTTTGTTTGTTGTTATTATTATACAACACGCTTGTTATTTTGCTGTTTCGTCGCCTTTGCGCTTTATTGCATTTCCGTTGTGACGCCGCAAACATGTTGTTGTTGTTGTATTTTTTCTATTAACTAGCGTGCCACAAAATGTTGCATGAAAATCATCAATTTCCACGCAGAACACCTTTATGGGCGTATTGTTCAGTTGTGTGTTTGTTATTTGGCGCTGCCATTTATTTCTCGCCAAAACTATAGTTGGTGCTTTGACAGGCAATGTCATTGAAGACACCAGACAAATGTCATTCAACTTGAGTTTAGTTCAAATGGCAAGGCAAATATTGACAAGTGTCTTTTTTTTTATTGCTTTTGGGGGAAAACTTGAGAATAAACGATTTTTGCGGTTGGTAATGTTTTTCAGAATAGTCAGAAAATTCGATGATGAAAGAAAACACTTTTATCATACAAGATAAAACTGAGAGGGTACACGAAGATCGTAGACTATTCGGCGCATACGTAGCAACTCGGACTGAGGCATGGAACGAACTGGCGCATTTTAGGTCGGTATCTTAAATTGAAAGGGTACAAAATACTCTGAACTGAAGCCGTTCGACCTTCCCAAGCGACGTCGCTCTGTTCTATGAGCTCTTGAAAACTTCCAAGAAGATCCGACGCCATCGAACGAAATTTTTTTCAGCGATGAGGCCCATTTCTGACCCAATGGGTATGAAAACATGCAAAATTTCTGTATTTTGACGAAAAGAAACCTGAAGAAATTCAAAAGCTGCTACGATAATCAACTATTTGATGCCTGAAATTGACGATCGCGATTTCTGCGGCACTTAGTTTCAACAAGACGGCGCCACTTCCCACACACCGCAACATTTGAAAAAGATAATCTTCAAAAATTTTCAAATGACTATAACCATTCCCCATTAAATTGAAAGTTTTTTTCAAGTAGGTAAACTCAAAATGGATCACCCTTGTATGTTTTCTGGTATTATCTCCAACTTTAAGCACCTGAAGAGTCAGCCCAAACATTTTTGCGCGACGTGTTTCTAAAAGTGGTGTAGGCCGAAAAATCAGCATTCGTTAGAGCAGAGGTTGCGGCGAGTGGCAGTATGTCAAGAAAATTTGAACATGTGTGAAAGAGACGCCGAATTTTTGAATAACGTAATCACATGTAACGGGCCATGGATCTTTGAGTATGACCCCGAGACAAAGCAGCAATCTTCTGAGTGGCACACGCGTCTTCTCACCAAAAAAAGGGAAGAATGAGTAAATCCAAAGTGAAACGATATTCATTGTCTTTTTTGACATCGAAGGCATCGTGCACCATACATTTGTTGTTCCTGGGGAAATCTTCAACGCAAAGTTTTACGTGGAAGTCCTCAAGAGATCCAAACGAAGGGTCAATCGGGTGCGACAAGACATCGCACTGCGTTTCTAGTGAACTGCTACCTAACCAGGGCTGGCATACCAATGCTTCCGCCGCCGTCCTACAACCCAGATGTGGCCCCCGGACTTTTTTGTTTCCTTGCCTGAAAAGGCCAGTGAAAAGCAAGCATTTTGAGACGACAGAAAGGATCTAAGCAACATGCACCTCGGCTCTCAAAGCTATTCCGGAGAATCCCTTTCGTGACGCCTTCAATGCTTGGAAATCGCGCTGGCAGCGCTGCATCGACGCAGAGGGAGCCTATTTTGAAAGTTTTTAAAGCATTGTAACGATTGGTTCAATAAATTTTTTTAAATCGACTCCGTCCTATTACTTTCCGGGCCCTGTATTTTCTTTTTTAATAATCGCAAAAACTCGTATGGATTAAATTCTCGTTAATAAATTTTGAAATTAAAGAGCACAAGAAGAAGAAAATAATAATGATGATTTATTGTGTATTATTTTCGAATACAAGTCTTAAGCCACGAAATTTGACGCAATTGGAAGAAAGAATTGGAGATATCAATCTGAAAGTCTGTCCTTTTCTTCTCAAGAAATTAGCAGTATTTAATATTTTATTTATCGGAATCAGTGATGGTTGCCATAAAAAGTGAACGATCCCAATCAAGAAAATATTACTCTTAGCCGAAGTTAACTTTTTATCTTGTTATAACTATGAATGCTGTGGTTCAAAAATGCGCCTTGACTTAGAATACTAACTAGAATATTATCTCAGTGTCTTGTCATTTCATCCATGCATTTTCAAGATTCTGGATTGAAAAAAATTAATTTTCGAATTTTGATAAAACATTGTTGGGAAAGCACTGTAATGAAAACCGATACATATTCAATGGTTAGTTACTGGTTAGTTACTAGTTAGCTACTGGTTAGTAGCACTACAAAACATTATGAAATTGCTTAATGGCTGTTGTCGGAAGAAAATCGCCCAAAGCGCCCTAAAAGTCAACAGCCAGTTGCTCTTTTAGTAAGGATTTGTTTGAGATGGATTTGAAATTATGTGTTATCATTTACGACCTCGAAAACAGCAAAACAATGAACAATTGGAAATCGAAATCAAATTCAGCCTAATTGATGGGCCAAAGCCTTTTCCGCCCACACAGTATATTTTGGCTATAAACAAAATAAGAAAATATTTGAAGGGAAGTAACTGCCATTTTGAAAAAAAAAAAACAAAAACAACAACTCTAAGCCGACTACTTTTGAACAAAAAAAGTTGCTGAGTTCCAAACTTATGCCTACAGAAACATATAATCCACTATAATCTAAAGTAATCAGAGTAATGTAATTACAACACCTCGCTCTACCTCATGTTGCAGCCAGTACTGAGCATTATAGGACAAGTGTCTTATGTAACCTAAAGGTCTTCAAATGCTTTCTAAATATCTGACTTTCAGATAATTTGTATTTTAATTACAATTTTTAATTAAAAACGCTAATATAACTTAAGTCACAGCGTTTCGGGATTCAAAAAAAAAAACAAAAACACAAAAAAAATAAATGGAAAACGGTGCTACGAACAACATTACCGTTACACAATAACTTATTTCCACACACAAATAAATACATAAATGGCACACACAGCCTTATCGTAAATTTAATACAACAAAATGTTTGCAACACGGCCGAAAGGACTACTACATAAGCCCACAAAATTCAATTTTATTTTTTACACTGTGAAAAATCCTTATTTATATGTAAGTATGTTCTATGTACATATATACTGCACAATTGTGAAAAAATGCGAGTGTCAACTGTCAACATCATGAATATGTTTGACGGCACGACCCTGAATTTGCCACCAACATTTGGGTGTTGCGCACACATGCAATTGTCACACATTCACAAACATATGCATGCAATATGTGCGTTAGAACGGCTCTTTATGCTCAATAGCGACCGCTTGTATGTTCGAGTGCACAAATGTTTAATTTCATTTAAGGTCTCGCCGCATGTCTCGTTGGTCGTTTGGGTTAAGTCAAAAAGCACGAGGTTATGGGGTGCTCCAATAATCATTTATATTAAAAAAATATATGCACGGACAGCGCAGTACACATGTACTTGCAGCATACAGAGTTGCTTTTTTGTTTGCCCATAATTGTTTGGCGCGTCGGAAAGCTTTGATTAAATGTAAATTATATTTATACTATACGCCCACACTCACGCACACATACAAGCTTATTGTAATTTTATGTTCTGTGTACAACGGCAAACTTTTTCATACTTATACTCAGCAAAGAACAGCAAAAAAATTGTGATTGCGTTGTTATGTCGATTTTCACCACGCAATGCTGATGACAATAATAACGACAATGATGATGATGTTGTTGGTGCTTATGGTAAAAACGTCCCCGATGGCCGACCCTCGTCAATTATTCTGGTTCTCAATTCAAATATGTATTTTGGGGCACTTTAAATTTACATATATTTATTAACACAAATTTCTCAAATCACTGTCTAGTGAGTATGAAGTGCAAAACCGATATAACCTATAGAAGTATTATTGATAAAAATTTTATATTATGTACTTTGTTAGAATTATATATGTACATAAAAAGAAGAATGTCACATACTAAATTTAGGCGAAATCGGTCGGTTGGCACCCGAGATATGGGATTTCACCAAAAAGTGGGCGACGCACAAACATCATCGAATTTTTACACCGGCTCCCATAAAACCATATCATACTATCATGGAGGTAAGATGTAATGCCTCTGGCGTATTTAATTATTGATTTGTTACGCTTTTAGTAGCTTTTAACCGTATATGGGAAAAGCGAAGGTTTATCATCCCATTTCACACATTTGCACTGAGCAGATTTGGTTGTTATTAGCTTTAGTAGTTTAGGAGATATGTACAATAAACTTATTAGAGGGCGGGGCCACACCAACTTTTTAAAAAAATTTAGCCCACGGGTGCCCCTTACTACTACGGTGCAATGATCCAAAAGCCAACATATTGCAAGGTTCTTATTTTCTACTACTTCTGATGCCTTTTCAATGTTCCTGGATTTCGTTGAATTTATAATTTACGAAGGTTTGGCAAGAATTAAACAAGTAAATGGCTCACCTCTACATTTGTTGTTCTTTATATAGTATTCTACAGCATTTTCTTGGCAATCCTTCCTGGAATGAATGTCTTGCACTATTACTATTTTTATTAGCCACTTTTACCCACTTTCCGTTTTTTTCACGTTAAAACATGTTGCTTTTCATATTTTCATAAACTTCTGTTTCAATTATTATTATTTTTTTTTTTTTTTGATTTTGAGGTTTTTCATTGAGTATACATACATATGTACATATGTACATTCGCACCAATTATTTGCACAAATTTTCGCTTTTTAATCGCACTAAAATTTGTTTATTTCTTTAAGTTATTAATGAATTTACAATTTTGTCCAACTCTGTTACACACTTTATTTTAATGAAACTTGTTTGTACCTGCACAACACAAGTAACGGCGCGCACTCAGTGCATTTGCATGCATTGCTTACGGTTGCGCTGAGAGTCATTCTCCTGCTCTCATAGTTTTTATTGCATTTGATTTGAAACAGTTGTGATTTTTGTTTTTTTTTTTTTCATGCTTGTGCCAAAGGAAATGCTGCAATACTCTGCTATTTCAACAAAAAAAATATTTGCTTAAAGAACAAGCAAACATATTTGATTACTATTTATTATTTTCTATTAATTTAACGCAATAATTAAGAAATGCCTTTGTTTGCGAATAATGAGTGCGGTTATTATCTGATTTTAACTCTTTTCATAGTATATTAGGATTTATACGAAAAGGAGGCAAGTTTAGCGGAGTTGGCTTGAGCGGTTAGGAAGATACATATGTATGTACTTGTATGTACATTTAATCATTTGTGCGGCGTGGCGACAAAAATCTGAGCAAGTTTTGTCAATAATAAAAGAATCCATAAACATTATGTTAATTAGTGTGATATTTTTGTATAATAAGTTATATATTTAGAGTCTACCTAGAATGTTAAGGACTTCTAAATCTTGATTGTTTGGAAATTTCGGCGATAGACTGAGTAGCCTGAACCAGATGGGTATCAATAGAGGTTAAGCATTATTATATTTTTTTTAATTCGTTAATATTTTGGAAAGTTTTTTATTGCGGAAGTATTTACATAGAATAAGCAGAAAAGTAGTTTTAAAAAAGCCTGTTGTAATACGGATGATATCGGGGACCAGTTTGACTGTATTTAGGTGAATATAAAAAAAATACTTTTTAGAAGAAATAATGTATTTTTCATAACAAAAATTGTACGAAACTACATACATATACTATATGTGCTATGAAACTAGGCAAAAAAAAAAACAACAATTACTACAGTATTTTATAAATGTTCTAGCATAACCTTCTCTACTATTCTCATTGCCCACAAAAAAATTTAATTTTATTCAGTGGAATACCAAAGTGCTCAACAATTTGTTACAACAACCAACAATTTATAGTTGTACCACATATAACGGGTGATCCAAGTAGAGGCACTTTTTCCCCTTTATTGCAGATAACGCATGAGTTGTGTCAAACTGTCATTTTGCTTTTCGTTCAGTATTTTTTGGCATTCCATCATGGAAAGACTTATAACTGAACAACGTTTACAAGTCGTTCGACTTCAATACAAAATTTCACGTTCTGTAAAATTGTGTATTTCGAGCGCTTCGCTCAACTTATGGTCAACATAATCGGCCTACTTACCCATCTTGAGACCCAGCGTTCATTATTGGATAGTATTCGATCGAATAAACCCATCGACACAACTTCGCTCCATGGGCTCTTAAAAAATTCCAAAAAGATCCGACGTTTTCGTGTCAAAGATTGTTCAGCAGTGAGATCTATTCTGGCTCAATGGTATGTATAGAAGCAAAATTTTCGCATTTGGGACAAAGAGCAAACTGAAGAGATTTAACAGGTGACATTTCATTCAGAAAAAATAACGGTTTGGTGTAGTTCGTGGGCCGCTGGAAACATCGGTCCATATATCTTTAATTATGATACCGGTGAGAACGTAACCGTCAATTCAGATCGTTATCGCGCCATGATAATCGACTATTTGATGGATAATATTGAAACTTGCGATCTCGGCAACACTTGGTTTCATTAAGACGGCTCCACTTCTCACACATCGCATCAATCAATAGATAATTTCACGTTTTGGACCGGTCGATCGGCCAACAAAACGGGTAATATCACACCGTTAGACTTTTTTCTGTGGGGATATTTAAAATCTAAAGACTATGCGGACAGTACCGCTTCCATTCCGACCTCGGAGCAACCCATTATGCGTGTCGTTCACCAGTTACTAGTCGAAATGTACATTTTATTTTTATTGCGGACAAATAAATTTAAATTTACTTTCCGAAGCAAAAATATTTATTTCGTAAATTGGAGTAGAATAAATATTTTCCTCAACCACAAAAGAACAACAGACTTACTGGAATCCGAAAAGCTCAATGAAAGTACTTGATTGCATACATATTTGCGTAATACATATGTATGTACATAATACAATGTATGCATACATACGTATATATGTAAATACCCATTTTTTTTTTTTTTTTTTTTTTTTTTTTTTTTTTTTTTTTTTCGAGGAGGAAGCATCGAAAGCCTGAACCCAAGTCAGTGTGGAACTTTAATCCGAACTAAACCTCCTACTGTCTTGTACCGAACCCCCCGGTACCACCGTCAAGTATTACGTCGGGAGGAAGGTTGAGTATTACTCAAACGTACGTGATGGTCCTAATGCATTCAGTAGCAAGCTGCATTTACTTGGCCCCACCTCGGTTTGTCTTATACCCCCCTAGTACAGTGATTGTCACCAAAACCTCCTTGTCTGCTCCAGTCGTGGTTTGTGTGTCGCGTCTTAGTTGTTCGTTGGAATTTGTAGTAATCTTCTACGTTGTTGTTCTCCAGCTCTTTGGCGTTTCATGATTTTTGCTGCCACTTCGGACACCGCTTTCCACTTATCTAGTGATTCTACCATTTGAGACACTAGATTTTCTGGGGTTGGGTCTTTCCCGAATGCGTTTCTCAAAAATTGCCTTTCTTCATAGTATTTCGCACATTGGAACATTGTGTGCTCCAGATTCTCGATGCTCTCGCCTCCGCAATAATCGCATACATCATTGTCCTCATGTTTGAATCGCTTCAAATATGATTTAAAACAGCCGTGTCCAGTGAGAACTTGAGTGAGGTAAAAATCTACTTCTCCGTGCGATCTATTAAGCCATAGTTCTATTTTAGGGATTAGGCGGAATGTCCAGCGGCCATTTCGGCTGTCTTCCCATCGTTTTTGCCAGCGCTTCACCGTATCTGCTCTGGCTTTCTCTTTTTGGGTTCTGGGCGTTAGTCTCTCATTCGAACGGAATGTGTGCTCTTTGGCTAAGAGGTCTAGCGGGTGTAAGCCCGCGATCACCAGGGCAGCGTCTTCGGATACCGTACGAAACGCGGAGCATACTCTTAATGCGCATATGGTGTACGTGGAAAATAGGCCGCGACGATATGATTTGACTTCAAGAGCTTTCTCCCATATTTGGGCGCCATATAGAGCAACTGACTTTAATACTCCGGCTAGTAGTCGTCTCCTATTTTGCTTGGGTCCTCGGGTATTGAGCATTAGCCGGGTAAGAGCTCTGCATATTTTCGTAGCTTTTTCGCTTGCATAAGCTACGTGTTCTTTAAACGATAATCTTGCGTCAAGAACGATACCCAAATATTTTATAGCAGGCTGAGTGGTTATGCTTACACCTTTAGAGCAGAATGTAGCAACTTCTCGGACCTTTCTGCCTGTAATAAGTACGGCTTCTGTTTTGCTCTCTGCCAGAGATAGTCCATTAGTTTCGAGCCAGTCGCTAATTTGAGAAATTGTCGTGTTGGTTATCGAAACTATATCCTCTATATGTTTAGCTATTACCACCACGGCAATGTCGTCTGCAAACCCGATGATATGAACGTTTTCCGGTACTTTGAGTCGCAATACCCCGTCATACATTATATTCCAGAGGAGGGGCCCGAGTACGGATCCCTGTGGCACTCCCCCTGAGATTTTGTATTTTTTGTAGCCCTGGTTTGTGTTATAGCATAGGGTCCTGTCGTTGAAGTAGTTGACTATCAGATTGTAGAGATATGCCGGCACAGAGAAGTTTTTTAACGCACTTAATATACTTGGCCATGATGCCGTATTGAACGCATTTTTGACGTCGAGGGTTGCAATGCCATGCAGTATTTGATGGTACCACCTTTCCATCTTTTCCCACTAATGGGATTTTCCGCCAGTGTCTTCACTAGGGTCACCGCTGCGATTGTTGATCTTGCCTTCCTAAAACCAAATTGGTTTGGGGATAAACCGCCGGCGTTGTCAATGGCCTTACTTAGGCGTTGATAAATGATCCGCTCAAGAATTTTTCCCGCAGAGTCTAACATGCAGAGTGGTCGGTAGTGGGACGGGTCTGTCAGCGATTTGTTAGGTTTTGGCAGCAATATTAGGTTTTGCCTTTTCCAAATTGTTGGGAAACAACCATCCTGCATGCACAAATTGAAAAGTGCTCTAAATGGGTCTATGTTCCTAACAATCGCTGTTTTAAGCGCTATATTTGGGATACCATCAGGTCCTGAGGCTTTTCGTGGGTCGAGCCCGGGCGCATGCCTCTATAACCTCTTCGTTCGTTACTTCTGGTACCAACTCTATTTGTTGCAACATCACGATCTCTCGAGGTAGTTGGGGACGGGTCGGGAAAAGGACTGAGACAATTCTGTCAAGGGTTGTAGAGGAAGTTGGCATTTGCACTCGAATGCGTAGTTTCCCCATTACTGTCTTGTATGCGAGCCCCCAGGCATTGTTATCAGCATCGTCACAGAGCTTGAGAAAACATTCATGTTTACTTTTTTTGATAGCCTGTTTCAGGAGCTTTCTCTTGGCCTTGAAACTTGCTTGTAGAGAGTTGTATTCGTAGGTACCACGAGACCTTTGGTATAAGCGTCTTACTTTTTGGCATTCTTTTCGCAGTTTAGCAATTGAGTCGTTCCACCAGTAAACGGGGGGATGATGATTGCGCCGTGGAAACTTCGACATTGATATGTCGCATGCACTCTTAATGCGGCTCATAATCAATGAAGTCGCCTGGTTAACCGACCGCAAGTTGTCAGGCAGAGTAGTGTGTCCAAAGGCCATACCATAAGTATATACATATGTATATACAGTCGTATGCAGTTACACGATTTAACTGCAGAACCATATACAAACATATATGCATTTGCATATGGAGAGGCGATTACTTTTAAGCGTTGAAATACATGTGTATTAGGGAATTTGCGCATCGAACACACACAAACACATATAGGAGATTATCGAGAAATGGCGAAACAGAGACAATGTTTCATTTTATTGACGTTGTAAGATTAGAGACATGACAGGAAATTGACAGATACGTGATTTCACCGAATCCTCTGCTCACACATACACATATACAAATAAATAGATACAGGCATGTACTTGCACATAAAATATATAACATTGGACGAGCGTAAGCATGTAACGGTATATGCGTGCAATTGTTTGAGTATTTGCGCAAATTTACTGGGACTACGATTAGACTTGTTAACAGACTTAAGAGTTTAATTCGAAAATAATAAATGCAATAAAATAATAAAGCGCCAGCAAATATAAGCCATGAGTATGATGAAGGGTCTAAGATTGATTTAGATTTAAATTTAAGAGCCAGTAATACTCTGCCTGATTTAACAAAACGAAACAAAGTTGAAAAAACAGCAAATAAGGACCTTTCCGAGCCGTTCGACACCAAACGAGGTTTAAGACAAGGAGACTCCATATCGTGCGATTTCTTCAATCTACTGCTGGAGAAAATAATTTGAGCTGAAGAGCTGAATAGAGGATGTACAAGGTTCTACTGCTAGCGTACGCCAATGACATCGATATCATTAGCCACAGGAACGCGCCGTTAATTCTGCTTTCTTCAAATTGGACAAAGAAGCGAAGCAAATGGATCGGGCTAGAGGAGTGAATAAGGGCATGATGAAAAATCTTCTGTCATCAAACAAACAGTCGTCACACTCGCGACTTGGCTCCCACGTCACTGTTGACAGTTATAACTTCCAAGTCGAAGATAATTTCATCTATCTTGGAACCAGCATTAACATCAACAATAACGCTAGCCTCGAAATCCAACATAGAATAACTCTTGCCAAGAGGTGCTACTTCAGACTGAGTAGGCAATTGAGAAGTAAGTCCTCTCTCGACGCACAAAGGCCAAACTCTTCTAGTTACTCATCTTCCCCGTCCTACTGTATCGACGATGACAACATCTGATGAGTCGGCGTTACGAGTTTCCGAGAGAAAGGTTCTGCGGAAGTTTTATGGTCGTTTGCGTATTAGCAAATGCGCCGAGTCGATGAAACGTTGCGCTATAAGAGATATTCAGTGACATTAACATAGTTCAGCAAAGTAAGAGACACTATGCTGGTCGGGTCATGCCGGCAGAATGAATGAAAATAATCCAGCTCTGAGAGTATTCGAGGCAGTACTCGCGGGGGGAAGCAGAGGAAGAGGAAGAGCGTTGGAAAGACCAAGTGAAGAAGGACCTGGCTATACTTGAAATCTCCAGTTGGAGCAAAAAAGTGTGTTCTTGACTATAGAGAAATTGTATTGTGGAAAAAGCGAAAAGTGAGATTTCTGAGCTTAAAAACCTTAAATTTCGAGAAAGTTCTATTATAAATGAATCTATCGACTAAATAAATGTCAAGACTTATTCGAGATGATGGTTCATAATTTTTACAGATGCAAGTGGCTTCTTTATCGGACGCGATCAATAGTCATGTACCTTTTATAGTTGAGCATTTTTCACTGTAGATGAAGTTTTTAAGAGGGTCATCCTTTGTGACGGCCTTTTTTTTTAGTTTTTTCCCAGAATTTTTTATAGTCAAATGAAAAACACAGTGCTGCCAAATTTTCACTAAATGTTAATTTAGTCTTTACCTATAATTTTGAATTTTTAATTAAAAATATTTTGTTAATAGATTTGAAGCCACTGGACTTCAGTTTGTGGTCAGAGTTGAAGAACATGGCCTGTCGAATTTCAGCACAGAAATTTGGAGTCTAAAAATATTTTCGGCACGAGCAGCCTTTATAATACCAATAGAAAATATGCTTGCTGTTATCGATCAATGACCGAGTATTTTGAGGACTTCACACAAGCAAAGGTGACCATTTAAAAAAAATTTTATAAATCACTCATTTAGTGCATGCATTATTAATTCAAATTAGGTCCTGATTCTCACATATATAATTTTATTAAAAAATTGTTTGTAGTTTCATTTTTATAACGAAATGAACTTGTAACAGAACTTATGGCAAGAATTGAGAAATATTGGTCTGACTTGAAAGGAGGAAATGTTTCAAGAATTTTTTCTTTTAACAATTTGACATTTGAAGGAGTTTTACTTTCAACGTATTCTCTCAGACTAAATTTTTTTCTATCACGTCGTGTAATGACAACCTGACAGTGAATTTGTAACAGAACTTATGGGAGGACTATAGAACAGAAAAATATTGAAGGAAAATTTTCAAGATTTTTTTTTTTATTTATTTGATTATTTGGCATTTGAGCAACTTTGTTTTGTCTTCGATATATTCTCCCAAACTTTCATTTTGTCTATGAAGTTGTTTAATGACATATCTCTCAACCTGACAGCCACTAGACGAAATAAAAATTTTTCTCAGGGCGCATTTACAACATTCACAAAAAATTATTTAATTTGAAAATGTATTCTATAAAATACTAAATACTATGCTTCGACTTTATTTCCATAAAATATATATCGCAATCCTTATCACTTCTTAATAAATCATTTCGTTATAGCCTTATGTTGTTTTTAAATTACCGTTTTAACCTATTTAACAAAGCAAAACAAAGAAAAAAAATTATTTTTTACGCACCATTTTCTTCACTTATTTCATTCACGCAAATTGCCGCCAAAAGTAGGCCAAAAATACTATGGATAAGAAGGACATGAAAATTACGTTTTACTAGCAAGGAAACAAATTTTTACTACAAGTACGAGCGGCTTTACAATCAGTCGCACCAGTCATGCATATCGGCTAACCAAGCAGGCTGCCAGTTTGTCTACTTGCCGCACGACCATTTAAATGTCTCCGAGCAGTCTCATTTTGGCAATAAAAACAAGCTCGGCTAGCGGTGGTGGTGGCACATTTATAGGAGTCGCTAGTGGGCCTTGTGTGGGTGATATGCTATCAGACACGCACGAATAAGCAAAGTACCGTTAGCGCTATTTTCTACTGCCACACACACACAGAAATACAGAAGGAAATGCATGGAGAGCAGGAGATTAAAGGACTGTGAACTGGCAAAAGTCTGTTTTGCTTGCCTTCAACAAATACCTCAAATGCTCAGCATTTTTTCTACAATTTTCAGCACAAGCCTATACATGCTTGCTTATACATACATCTATGTTTTCATGTGTGTGTTTCCACGTTTATTTAAATTTCCTTTTACGTTGAAAAGTTTTTTCTTTCGCTGTATGTGCCATACCTCTCCAGGCATATTTCTGTGCGCATCGCATGGATAATTTGCTTAGCTGGCACTTGAGCGATGGAAACAAGATTTTATTTTATTATTGGTTTATGCAGCACTTCAACAGAGATTTTGTATGGCTATATATAGCAGGTATGTAGTTGTGTGCGCACTCATATCTGTCAAAACAAGCTGACGTTTTACAGCTGCGGAAGTTATTGAAGCATGAAATTCTTAAAGAGAAGGAAATAATTTTCACAAATATAAATATGGGTATTGATCCAATCAAGTCTTGTAAAGAGGACTATTGAACACAAAAATCAAGTAATAAAAAATCAAGTAATAAATTTACCCTACAGATAAAAGAAGTCTCGACCACCTTTAGAACACTGAAAAAGCTATTTTTAATGACAGTAATAAACTCAAAGAAGCAGATATATTTTCTCTAATTGAAAATTTTCCGAGTACCAAAATCGAGCCCACAATAACCGGAGAATACTGGAACGATACTGTAAATAACGTTTCATCAGAGAGAGAGAGACAGAGATATTAAATGAAAAAGAAATATGTACGTTTGAATTATTATTTCCACAGTACGGTACGCAGGTATGTATTTCCGAATTTGGCTAGATTCTAGTGTTGCTATCTGACAACTCACAATTTTATCGTATTTTTGATGGCAAGCATACTAAGAACGTTTTCACATACGAACGCTATTTGTGTTGTTTACAGTAACTTAAAATATTCTTCTCGACCAAAAAATTGAATTAAAACGCGAACATTTTCGAGGGATTATTTTTTACAACTTTCGACGTGGATTACGTAACCAGAGTGCAACAATGAACTTCATTTTTTGGCGATGAAGGACCAGTGTTTATGGTTATTATCGTAAATCCAATCGAGGTCGTAGATCACTCAGAGACTAATTTCGCGAGGATCGTCCAAAATCAGTCGTTCTTTCGTAAATTATTAATGCTGTGCGCAAGCTGATATTAAACGATCGTCATGTGACCTATCATAAGAATAAGACAACTAATGCCTATAAGTGGGACCAGCATACATTCAATATTGCATGGGTAAAAATTGTTGGATCCCACACATTTGGTCAATCGCTCAAAATCAGGCTCGAGTCAATTGGTCGAGAGAAATGTTAACAAAATACGATAACGGTGCTACGAAAACCGTCTATGACATCGTGACAGATGATAAATCGTGCATTTGGGTGTTTCAATATGAGCTGAATCCAACTAAATTTGTTCGCGCACAAAGCACTTCCAAGTAAATGGTTGACTGCCTGTGTTTTTGTAAAAACTGGACATATCACAAAAATACCACTGGAACAACGCAGAACAGTAAATTCTGACTGGTATACAACCATTTTTTGCCAGTTTGTTTTTTTAGAAATCAAAAAAATCAACCGCCGGAGATGGAAAACTTTTCACTTTGACAACGCTAGCTCACATTTTTTGAATACTCGGAACAAAGGTTTAATCAGTTATCTTCCGGCTTGACTTGGCACTGAATGACTTCTTTTTGTTCCCGTTTGTAAAATATAAACTAAGAAGTTAACAATTTTCGACAACTGAAGTTATGGTTGATGCGTTCAAAAATTATGCTTTGGAAATACCTCAGTCTTTGGAGATGCCTCAGTCAGAGTGACAAAAGTGCTTCGACATTTGGTTGAAACGCATGCGAATGTGTATAGATCTTAATGGAAAATATTTTGAAAAACAATAAAGCGATCTATCATTAAAATTTGTTTTGTTCTTGAATCCCGAAATATAAAAGGTAACCTAAGCACGAAGGGTAGGTCAACGAACGAAGTTATTAAATCGGCGGGAGATAACAGCATGTTACACAATATTTCAAAATTACGGTACAAAACATCGGCCGTCATGATACACGCTTTGCTTGAACATTTTTAGATTATAAACACTTCCAGCAGAGGATGATACTACATGAAAATTCTTTGGACTCATCGAGAGACCTTGCCACAGACAAAAATCTCTTACTTCTTAAAGCACAGACCTTAAGTAGATTGTATCAAAATTTCACGAGATTTTCATTCAGTCATTGTCAAAATATTGGCATCAAAGAAACGTTGACATAGTTAGTTTTTGAATAGGTTCGGGTTCATTCTGTTTGTGATATCACCGATACTCATTGACCGATTTGACGATTATTTCCTCTTTCCCAGACTAAAGCTGGCAAAAGATTTTACTTGAATAAGGTCAAGATGGGAACAACTACCTTTTTTGAAGACTTCGAAGCTTCACACACCGGTATCAAAATATTGCAAGACGATTACAATGTATTACTCTATATATCGGAAATAAAGACATATTTTCATTAACGAAAACGTTCCATTATGTTTGGACAAAGACTTTTCAGGCAATGTGGAAGTGAATTTCTCTTAACTTAATTAGTATTTTCTCTGAGATGTAGAAGTTCTTTAAGGTATTTATGATACTTAAACGGACTCTCAACTCTTGTTTCAGACTACCAGACCACGTTAGCGTTTTTCAAACGGAGATGGCTCTCATCAAGGTAAGTAGTGTAACTTTCCACTGTGCTCCTAATCAAGGAAGATTACCTAGTATTAGTTTTAAGCTTCTTCCATGTTAGACTTGTATGAGATGCCAGTCACGGTGGAATCGCCGGAAACTGCAAAGTCGCTGAGCTTGCTAAGAAGGACAACCTCTACCTAAACTTCTAAATATATATACTTACAACCGAAAAGGCATGAGGCACACTAAAGCTTAGAGTATGTAAAAAAAAATATTCGTTTACAAGTGTCAACATAGTCCTAGTGTACTAATAACCTAAAATACCTGTATGTCTAGCTTTTCTTGTTGTCAAAATTTTTATTTTATACTTTTCCACTAAAACCAATACCCCACGATTATGCCTGTACAAAATAGTAAAACGAACCCAAAATATTTACTTCAAACTT
Organism: Bactrocera correcta; assembly: GCA_027475135.1. NCBI lineage: Eukaryota > Metazoa > Arthropoda > Insecta > Diptera > Tephritidae > Bactrocera > Bactrocera correcta. The sequence goes on along the minus strand of CM050325.1, from coordinate 82,436,270 downwards.
CACCAAAAAGAGCAAATTTTGTAGAAAAACTATAAAGAAATATTTGCGAATAAAAACGATATCTACACGAGGCAAAGAAAACCTGACAAAAATAGCAAAATTAAAAGAAAAACATAAAGAGATATTTGCAAATCTTTTACTTCGAGACAAAAGCATAAAAATTCGACTGGCAAAAATGCTGGAAAAGCGGAAAAAGAACACAGTTAACTCAATATCAGAATTCCGCATAGCAAAGGAAGGCACATGAACAAGAACACATTTTTTATAGATTATATATTATATGAACTGGTTGCGTATGCCTGTACTATGATTTTGCAATTTCACCAAACCCCACTCGACTTAAATTCTTAGAGATTAAGCAGCATTTCACATACATATCTGAATGTGCTGCAACGATGTGCATGTACGTTGGACTTGCATATCCTTGAAAAACTGTCAGCTTCAGCATTGAAAATATGCGAGCGCATCGCATCAAATTTGTATGTATTTTATCTACAAACTTTACTCGCCGGCAAAAAAAATGCTGTGACGAGATGCTGGAAAGTCAACGCACTCGTGTCAGCCTCAATTCCTTTGAAGTGAGCATTGACAGGCAGCTAACTAGCGATATGCCGGATAAAAGTAGGTGCTACATAAAATGCAGGACGCAGCATGCTCCAAAGGTATTTGAAGCGCATGTGTGAGAGGATATCGCAAGGATATGCATTTTTTGCGCGTTAGAGATGGTAATGAATTGAGTTGGAAGTGATGTTGGATTATACGCAATAAGATGCAAATTGAGGCAGTTAGCTTTGGAGTGTAAGTATTAGGGTTCTTAAAATTACCGGTTTGTCACCGTATGATCATTTTCATACGACAATTCGAATAGTTGCTCTGCTGCGAGTATTTGAATAAATGAAATTTTTCTGAAATATTAATATTAAAAAATAAAACAAAAATATCTTTAAAAAAAAATTACAATTTATCGGAGTTTTGATGTATGGTAACCTTATTCTGCAGTTTATTAAGGATTTTGAAAATTCGTTGCCTACATTCCGGAGCAAAGGTAAAAATTTGATTTGATTTGATTATGAAAATTCGTTGCCTACATTTCGGAGCAAAGGTAAAAATTTAAAAAAAGTCCACACTTTAATGTTTTTTTTTTTTTTTTTTTGATTTTGATAATATGAAGAATCACAGATTTTGTGTAATTCATGAGATGTTAAAAAAAGTTCCAAAAAATTTGATAAATTAATTTTGCTTTTAATATAAAATATCTTTAATAAAATTACCATATTTCCGAAATTTTCATGTGTGGTAACCTTATTCTGCAGTTGATTAGCATTTGTTAAGAAACAAAGTGATTTTGAAAATTCGTTGTCAACATTTCGTTGCAAAACTAAAAATTTGGTTTAATCCGATTATGAAAATTCGTTGCCAACATTTCGGAGCAAAGGTAAATATTTGAAAAAAGTGATTGTCAAAATTCGTTGCCTACAAGGTAAAGATTTGAAAAAATTCATAGTACCAAAATATTTGAGAAATTAATTTTAATCATTTTTTGAGACACAGATCTGAAATTTTTCACACGTCATTTTCTCCCACAGAAGCTGCTCATTTGACGGAACTGCTGATATCGGATCACTATTGGATATAGCGGCTGTACAAACTGATCAAAATCAAGTTTTTGTTTGGTTTTTTTTTTTTATTTGACAAGATATCTTCACGAAATTCGGCACAGATTATTATCTATGTCATTGTTACATTATCTGAACATATTATTTAGATCGGTCTATTATAACATATAGCGGTCATACAAATTGACCGATCAAAATTAAGTTCTCGTATAGAAAGTTTTTTTTTTTTTGTTTGAAGGGTATAAAGACTACGTGTAGCCAAAGTTTATTTTTCTTTTCTTTGTTTTAATAAAAAAAGACATACATGAAGAGAAAATAAAAATTTGGATTTTGTTCCAATATAAAAGCTTAAAATATGAGGACTCCCCATATGAAAGCATCCGATGTGAAAGCTCCCAATATAAAAGCTCCTAATATTAAAGCTGCCAGTATGAAAGCTCGTCAAAAAAATCCTTCTGAAGAAAAACTCTGTGATCTCTAGTGACTTCTATCAGTTGCTTTGTATAGCAGCATGCACCGTTGTCTTGGGCAATAATGTCTTTGAAACATTAAAAAAGTTCCTACATCACCCACTGTACCAGATTCATCAGACATGCATCAAGCTCCTGACGTCGCATCAATATGCATCTTCACTTAAACGTCTCTAATAGTTGCACCCATTTCTTGGATAGTTTAATCTTTATTGTCTCCATTTATATTTTTGTTTTTATTATTTCCTTTTTTTAAACGTCAATTCAAGGTAAACTTGCTGCCAAAACCAAAAGTAAATATACACAACGTTTAACTGGCGGAGATAAGTCAACCAACTTTTGTCAATATACACACAGCGAGATACAGCAATATACACCAATACACACACAAAGACACATACGAAGAAATCTTTTTTGCAGAAATGCTGCATGCCACAATCCTTTGGCTGCACTCTGGCGATGCCACTGAGGCATGCCAAATAGGCGAAGGTTGATAACCTGTAAGCACGTTTAGACCTCATTGGCAACTTTTCAAGCGGAGCAAGCACAAGCCTGTTCATATCATCTCCAACTAGGTATGTGTGTGTGATTATGTATTTGCGCGTGTGTGTGTGTTGGAGTGTTAGTGTTGTACAGCAATTGCATCTTTCAATACTTCGCACTACCACTAAACAAGCGCAAATATGCAACAGTTGTACCAGCGGCAACATTGCCGGAAAGATAAAAATTCCCGCAAGCATAAACATACACACACGCACATATATGTGTGTGTGCCTAAACAAATAGAAAACTTCGCAGTGCTTGTGTTGGTGACTGAAGGGAGTTGCATATGTATGGAGAAGTGCACTTGAGGAATACAAATGGTTGTTGCTTTGTTGTTCTTGTTGTGCATACCGGCAGCAGCTATCATTTTTTATTGTTTGTGTGTACCTTGGAGTGTTGCTGGAGTGTGTGTTGCACAGAAAGGAGCTGCATTTTTCCACAACAAGATGCAGTCGCATCGCAGCACGTTTCAAATGGATTACTTTTGAATTTTAATACAATAAAATATAAGCAGATATATAATCCACCTTGACTTCGCAGCAACATGAGTTGCATGCAACAAATATATACGTGAGTACATACACGACTTATAGTAAGTGCTTCGGCAATGCAGTGGGCGTCAAACTTTTGTGCTTAGTGGCTTCAGGTGGATAATGGACGAGTAGCTGTTGCTTAGTTGTTGTTCAGATAGCGCTTCAAATATAGTTTTAGAATAGAAACTGCCAACTAAGTTTAGTATGTTGCTATGAACTACTACTGACATACCAATCTCAGCAGAGATATACGCTGAAATCATAGAAATGCTTTCCAAGGCTATTCGTCTTTAGCAAGGCATCGCCAAAGTATTATAATAGCTTTGAGTTGCGAAAGCGCGCTTCGTGCATCTAATCAAGCGTGTGATGATCGTTAAAAGCTTGAAGAAGCTTTCACATGTTAGGAATCAACAAAGAGTAGACCACGTATTGAACTGAATCTAACAAAGGATACATCGATTAAGGGAAAAAATACAGAGTCTATGGACTCAAGTATAGTTTCTAAAGATGATTAATATAAGGCCTGTATTGCCGAGAGGCACAGCACAATAACAAGAAATTTATTCCGAAGTGGCTTATTTGCTTTGAACTATGCAGATTAAGTATCAGCATATTTAAAACTATTTTAGAATCGCAGTTTTTTTTTTTCAAGGTAATTGAAGTTAACACATTACGAGTTTTCGAGAGAAAGGTTCTGCGAAAGATTTATGGTCCTTTGCGCGTTGGCCACGGAGAATATCGCATTCGATGGAACGATGAGCTGTACGAGATATACGACGACATTGACATAGTTCAGCGAATTAAAAGACAGCGGCTACGCTGGCTAGGTCATGTTGATGGACGAAAACACTCCAGCTCTGAAAGTATTCGACGCAGTACCCGCCGCGGGAGGCAGAGGAAGAGGAAGACCTCCACTCCGTTGGAAGGACCAAGTGGAGAAGGACCTGGCTTCGCTTGGAATATCCAATTGGCGCCACGTAGCGAAGAGAAGAAACGACTGGCGCGCTGTTGTTGACTCGGCTATAATCGCGTAAGCGGTGTCTACGCCAGTAAAGAAGAAGAATTGAAGTTAATTCTACTTTCCTTAGTAGATACTTTTCAGAAGTTGAGAACTAAGTGTAGTATACTTCATTGAAGGGGTTACGGAGATACTACAAGGATATATCCCGCTAAATACTTTTAAACTATTAAGGGATAAATGAAATTTCATTGGTTCTAATATAAAATTTAAGAAATTGAAGCTTACGATGTGAAAGCCACCAATTTAAAAGCTGTTAATATAAAAGCTCCCAATGTGAAAGCTTCGAATATGAAACCGCTTAATGATTTAAGTATGATAAGATGGAAGGCAGATGCGATATGGATCAAAGTGGATAATTTTTGAAACAAAAAACAAAAAACATTGTAAGGTGGAAAAGCTTAAAATATGAGGACTCCCAACTGTGAAAGCAGTCAAAGGGCTCCCAATATGAAAGCTCCTATATGAAAACTTCCAAAATGAAAGTGCCTAATATTAAAGTTCTCAGCATTAAAGTTCGTTACAAGAACCCCTCCCAAGAAAGACTCTTAGTGATTTTAGCTTGGTAAGTTGAATGACGGACAAGATATCGACAAAAGTCGATAAAAACTCATTAAAAAAGAAAGAGAATGTAAAAAAATGCCGAACACTGGCGACATAACACGAACCTGAAATAGACAAATAGCTTTTAATCGTTTTGTCTTTTTTAATAGGTTGTCAAAAAAGTCTTTCGGTATTTTCGCTATTTGGCGCTGAAAGCGCGTAAGTTTTATTCGCATCGGGTCATGCTATACCTTTTTGGAAAGCTCATTTCACGCGCTAACACGTGTCTGATTGATTGTCGTTTCTTTTAAGTCGTTCGTGAGTTATAGCGTCGCAAACATGGAGCAAAATAAAGGAAAATACGGCATATTTTACAGTACTACTACGATAAAGGCAAAAATGCATCTCAAGCCGCCAATAAAATTTGTGCAGTTTATGGACCCGATACAGTTTCCATTTCCACCGCACAACGATGGTTTCAACGTTTTCGTTCTGGTGTAAAGGTGGTCAAAGATGCGCCACGCTCCGGAAGGCCTGTCGTCGAAAATTGCGATAAAATCGCTGAATGGGTCGAAAGAGACCGGCATAGTAGTCATCAAACCGTTATAAACTATTTGAAGAAGCTTGGAGTCACTAAAAATACCGCAAGACTTTTTTGACAACCCATTATTAACAGAGGAATCTTACTCTATTAATGTATATGTTGTTTATACCATAACGAATCAGAGATTTCTGCAACCAAAAAGCTCGCTGACTTAAAAAAGACAGCCGCTTTAATATCCTTCAAATATAAAAAGTGGCCAAGTAAGAACTTCATTTCGATCGGTCAGTTTATATAGCAAGTTTGGTGAAAATTTCTGGTAAAATAAACACGCTGATCAATTTTATAAAATATTATATGGGTTCTGACTTTTCGTTGTGGGTATTACATTAAAGGTATAAACCGACAGTTTTACATGAAAATTAGGGTATTTTTCTTTAAAATATAGTGAAAAAATAAATTGTCTCTGTTTGAAACATAAAATTTAAGTTCCGACTTAATTTTCTGAAAGAAATTTTTTTTGTAAAATATAAAAATTAAACACCAGAACTTGAGGTTACAGAAAAGTGTATATAACAATTTTAGTTCTCTAATTTATTTTATTACCTACAACCTTGCTATGTAACTTTTTCGTTAGGACTTGTAGCTTTGTCGAAAAGCGTTTTCTATCCTAAAAGAAACTCAACCCCATCCTCTCTTCCACTACATGACCTGAAATCGCCTGTAGATTATTTTATTTTTAATTTTTGTTATATTGTCTATTTCTCCAGGGTTTAAGGGGTTATATGGATTTATGGGTTTCAAAAAACCCCTCTAGAATATTGTCCTCACTTTTCAAGTTGATCCGAGTAATAATCGAGATACGGCCTTGAGAACTTCTGAGCTCGAGGTAAGCACGCCGTCTTTAAACGCGAGCTCAAAATATTATTTTTCAAAAATTTCAGAATTTCTTTGTTAATTGTGTATGTATGCAACAATAAAAAATTCTAAAAAAGTATTTCATTTTTTATATGTAAAAAAAAAAAATTGAAAAAAGGATGTTTTTTCCCGAGGAAACCCATATAACCCCTTAAGCCCTCATAGACGAAATAATACAACAAAACCAGCTATAAAATCAAATACACCCCACCATGCTTTGGTGTTAAATTTTTGAGCTTGAAATGCGTAATCAAGCCGGCAACAGATGCAGCACATTCGGGCCATTAAACCAGAAACGTATTTCTGTGGCAAAATCAACACAAACTAACACACACATACATACAGATGCAATTTTTCATACGTATACGAGTAAATATACGAACAATTGCAATTATGCAGCTCTACAGCAGACGCCTTAAGGCTTAGAAAAACTACAACAATTTGAATGAAGCCATGTTGATGATATCTGCCAGCGGCGTTCGCAAAGCTGAAGAGTTGCAGACGGAAAGCAACCGCATACAAATAAGAAGCAAAATCTGAATGCATGTGAAAAATATAAGCGTACATAACATTTGCTTGTTGGTATGTGTGTGTGTGCGTGTGTAGAAGTAGGTTTCTTTCAGCAACGTCTCAATGACACAACTTCACTGCAACGCTACAATGCCTGCTGCAGCAGCAACTGCAACTACAACGACAATTTCTTGTGCTTCTTATGTCGCTGCTGCTGCTGCTGCTTCTCGCCTCCGTTGCATTATTTAGTTGTAGTGCACTTAATGCAACATAAACAGCTACAAAAGCAGCTCAAATACCAAAGGCGATAGAGTTGCAACGAGCGGCAACACTCCTTTCGCAGCACGCTCCAGTTGCATATGCGCGCTGTGGCGTATACGTAATATCCTCAGCGAAATAGCGGTACTTGCAAATATGTACTACATCTCTGCGTCTTTGGAGCATACAACCGTTGCATATTTTCCATTTTCTTGCCTCAACTATTACTTTTTTCGCAAATGCTTGTTTCTGCTTCTCTTCTCCACTAGAGTATTGGTAGCGGGCTTGCTGCTAAACGCTGAGTTTCTATTACCAACATGTTTCTTTTTGCATTACTTTTTAACGTTTTCCACTTATTTTTAGTTTTTCTACATTTATTTGCTTCGAATGCCAGAAGTTTAGGCTTCAGAGTTGCTTCGCTGGCACGTGATGTTTAATTAATGGCAGTTGTGAACCAGCCTTTGCATTGCTGCGTCATTATACCCGGCTTCCTTCGCGCTAACTTTCTTTTGCGCTTAACTGCAATTTATGGCTTAAGAAGTTGTTGCATGCAACAAGCTTTCGCCGCAACAGGATTAACATGCATTGGAAAATTTCTTAATTTGCGAATTGCCGCTGATTATGAAGTTTGAAATAGTTGCCACAGTTTTGCAAAGCATAGAAAAACTTTGAGTTTAAGATTCAAAAAAGAAATAAGGAGATATTCTTGGTGGTTGAAAGAGCCCTTCAGGCAGAAAAATTGAAATACTTAGAAGAAATATACATACGAGTAAAGTAATATACCAATAAACACGTATATATTTTATATTTAAGGTTAATTGAGATCATCATATGTCCCTCAATATTATAAGAACCTCTGTGTATTTTCCGTGTAAAATCTGAAGTAGCAAAACTACTAACGGGTAAGCCAAGTAAACCCCTTTTGAGACCCAGCATTCATTATTGGCAAGTATTTGGCCGAATAGACCACGCCCAGCACGCAGTGAAGAAAATAGCTGAGAGTGTACACGACGACCTTGGAAAGTCGATTCGGCTCCATTCGCAGCAACTCAGACTGACGGATGGAATGTCGTGGCGCATTTTACCGATGAAAAATCTTAAATCGCTTCGCTTCATGGGCCTTTGAAAACTTCCAAGAAGATCCAACGTTTTCGAATCAAATTTTAGTCAGCGATGTGGTCCATTTCTGGCTTAAAAAATATGCAAACAAGCAAAATTGCACCATTTTGGATGAAGAGCAACGTGAAGAGATTCTTGAGCTGCCATTTCATCTAGAAAAAGCAACGGTTTGGTGTGGTTTGCGAGCCGATGGACTCATCGGTCCATATTTCTTAAAAAATGGTGCCGGTGAGAAGTCAACCGTCAATGGCGACCGTTATCGCGCAATGATAACCAACTATAATATTTGATAACTGAAATTGGAGCTCGTGTCTCGGCGATATTTGGTTTCAACAAGACGGCGCCATTTGCCCCACAACGCAGCAATCAATGGATATATACAAATAACAATTCGACGAGCAAATAATTTCACATTTTGTGCCGGCCGATTGGACACCAAAATCTTGTGATATCACAGCGTGAGACTCGATTTTGATTTTTTTTCCTGTGGAGATATGTAAAAAATCACGCCTTAGAGTAAAACATCACGAGTGTCATTCGCCAGTTACCAATCGAAATGTTCGAACGACTCATCGAAAATTGAACTCAATGAATGGACCATCTGAGACGTAGCCGCGGCCAACATTTGTAAGAGCTGATCTTCAAAAAATAAATGGCAAAAAACGTTCTTTCGAATGATAATCAACATTTCGCATTAAATTTGAGGTTTCTATATCTTTTCCTATAAAAAAATAATAAATAAAAAAAGTAGGAAATAGATCACGCTTTAGTCTGTCAGATATTGAGATATCGGCTTGAAAATTTTCAAACGGTTTCTCCTCTCAAAGAAGCTGTTCGAAACCGTTGATATCGCACCACTTTGGCATATACATAGCTGTCATACAAGCTGAACGATCAAATCCAGTTTCTGTATGGGAAACTTCTTTATTTGACGAGATATCTTCACGAAATTGTGCATAATTATTTGTGTAGGGTATTATAGTTCGGAAGCAACCGAATTAATTTACATTATATTTAATTTTGTTTTCATTAGAAGCCTTACTAATCAACAATTGTTCACTCGCAATTCAATGCCGTAAGGCTAAGAATACGAGTATACGAGGTGGGTGGATCAGACATCAGACTGAGTCTGTATCATCGGAAAACACAGATCTAAAATAAAAGTACGCATTTTTGGAAAAATTCGGATTGTTCCATAGTTTGATAGTAGCTTTGGTAATACTCGACATATTGTCTTTCTAGTTAGCCTCTAAAAGTCAATATGTAGAGTGTTCGAGCAGTCGCTCTTTTATTTTTGTCTAAAAGGGACTGAAATCTCTCCACAAATCTTTAAAAAGGAATTGATCGTATATTTATATATATATTTAAACCTCAAAATAATTTGACGGTTACAATTTCAACAAATAATTCATAGTTTTTGAGGGCAATAGATTCGAATTATTCAGTACCGTCGCAATAACCAAAGTTTTTAAAGTTTTTCGAACAATTTTTTTCCACTTTGGTAGTGCGCTTCCCTTGGAAAGTCTTCTTAGACTTAAGTAAATCGCAACAGATTTTTCTATTCCTTTCTATCAGCAGGAATTTCCGTAGTTGTAGAGATTTTACCAGAAGTTGGTTGTCAAAAGGTTTGCAGAGTTTGGAAACATAAGAGAAGAGCAGTATCGTTTATCGTTTGTATTGTGCCATCAGTTGAAATGGATCTCACATCTCCGTTGAACCAGACTAAGAAATAAGTCTTGTAAGATTTGTTAAGGTTTAATGAAATTTTTCTATATGTGAGACCCTACATTGCGAATCTCCTCGCATCACAAAGCCTTCACAAGCGTCAGTCATGGAACCTAACCTTAGCTTCAGCTGTAGAGCTAAGCTTTCAAAAACCTATTGAAATAAATAAAAATAGTCGCTTAAAGGTCAATATTTACAAAATAAGGTAAGGAAATCACATTCTACCCCAAATAATATGCCCAACAAAAATAAATTCATTACGTCTGCAAATATAATATTATAACGCTTCTAAATTGCTAAAACTCAACCTTTAAATATAATTGTGATGTGGATATATTCACACCTACGCATTAGCGTCGAAAATCAAGTGCGATGATGAAATGGCATTAATTAAATTTCAACCGCAAGTGGCTGGAGAGTGTCTGGTCTGCTCAAGCTTAAAATGCAAATATAAATAAATATGCGTATATATACTCGTAGACACATTTATATGAAATCATGTATGTATGTGTGTTTGTAATTCTATTGCGTGAAAGCTAAAAAACCAACAACAACTAGCGACCACACTTATTAAGTAATCACAAGTCGAGACATTTTTCAGTGATTATAACGCAAATTAAATGGCTGGCGTGATGAAAGTAACATGAAGAAATATAAGCACGTGACTGGTGAAAGGCGGGGTGAAAGAATAAGCGAAAGAGAATATGCAACTGGTGAAAGGTAAACACGCGCAGAATATATATATAAGTATGTCAGTCGTAAATATGTTTGCATGTCCGACGCTGCGACTTCTGTGGCGAAAAATCCTGCTGACAACTCAACAAAGCTCGCTAGTGATTATAAGCGATTAGAAGGGTGGACACAAATAACTCTCGCCGCCCATAATTTGCCGCAGCACGCAATGGACAACGGGGTTGTTAGCGCTTTACTACGAATTATGACAAAGCTTAAAGCGTGCATAACCTCTGAGGTGAAGACAGAGTGCGAACAGGTGTACAGGGCGTATGAGTTACGACGACAATTCCTTTGTAGTTTCACAACCATAATAAGTGAGTGTGATTGTATGTGTCGAAGCCTTAACAAATTAACAACAGCCAAGTTAAACGTAAAATAGCTGAGGTGGCACAATATTTTACGAGTCTCGATATAAGTGCACGAGAATGAACGTAAATGAGAAGCAACAGGACGCTGCACCCTGCGTCTAAGGGTAAATCGACGTGTCCACAAAAACCTGCCGGAATGAAAGCAAAAGTCAGTTGAAAGTGGGTAAATGGATGAAATACCATTAGAATCCACCACCCGGCGCAGTCTACACGCTCATCCCGACAACTATGAAAATATCCAGCAAATATCCAGCTGATTGTTTAATAGACGTCAACAGTTCAAATTAAGTTTGTTGGATTTTGACGCCATCAAACCTTGCCAGGCTACAAGTAAAATGAATGTTAAATTGCAAACAGCATGCGACAATGAGGCAACCGTCGTAGTCCTATCACATGCACACCGGTATTGTAAAAACAGATTTCAAAGGTCGACAGGAGGTCAGCCGAACGAAGTCTAAGGTAAGGCTGAAAGGCAGCTGGTGTGTGAAGGGTTTGCCACAGCTTCATATCGTTTAAATTTAAATCGACAGCAGCAGTGGCAAACAGCAGCCAAAAACGAGTGTAAATTTGAAAGTAGTCACTCCGTTGAGGGGATGAGGGCAGGTGGCAACTGGCTGCTGAAGCAACAGTGTCAGCGGCAAAACTAAATAAGCTTTATGGGGAGTGCAATTCTACTCCGTACAAGTATTTCTATATTTAGATGTGTGTGTGTGTACATTGTGTGTTTGCAGCGCAATTTTCAACAAGTTATACTGCAACCCTTAAAAAGGCGACAGGTGAGCACAGTATAACAATTTTATCGCAGCCACAAAGCAATTACAGTGAATCGAGTTTGCAAGTAAAGCCATTTAGATAAGAAACTGAATAAAAGTTTGATTTACATTACTGAATTTTAATATTTATAACCATTGGCGGACAATTTTGTTTAACTTACTAACATTAAAGTTCTCTTTTCAAATTAAAGTTGCCGTTGATTTGAAAAAAAAAAAACAATTTTAAATACAAGAAAGAACCGATATCAATCAGTTTTTATGACAGTTATAACTGAGCAATGTTATCGGAAATTGTAGCATTGGTATGGTAAATAATATATACTAAGTTACTTGAAGACATCTTGTCAATTTAAAAAGTTTTCCATATAACTACTTGATTTTGACAATAATCTATAATAATCCTTGGACAATAATCCGTCGCAAATTTCACAGAAATGTATCGCTCTCAATACAAGGATTTCATTTCAACAATTTGAGTGGCAGCACCATACATACTAATGTGCCCAAAAAAGGTGACATTGTATTTGTTTTGAAAATTCTTTATTTATTCTTTCAAATCAATTTCATCCCCTTCAAAGTAATCCCCTCCCTTATGCCGTT
>CM050325.1:82346392-82423500 GCA_027475135.1 Bactrocera correcta | reverse complement strand
ACGTGTTATTCAGGCGCAGACTGAAAGACCAACTATTTTTTTCTTTCCAACTGCGAAGAACCCAAATATCTTAAAATTTGTTTCCAAAAAGATAAAGATACCTTCAGGAAAGCTTGCTATTAAGACTCTACAAAAGTGTTTTAAGCGAAACAAAAACGGTTTGAGAAATCAATGATTTCTTATTCCTGCGAAAGTACTTTCGTACGTACTCCATTAGTCACTATTGGGTCCCGAAAAAATTACGGTTTGATGCAGTTTATGGGCCGGCGACATTATTAGGCCGTACTTCTTCCGTGATGTTCAAGACCGACACGTTGCTGTGAATGGGATTCCCTACCGACACAATCGATTTATTGAAAACCAAGCTTGCTGTGTGGCCCAGTCAATTGGCCGTCTCGATCGTGCGATTTGACGTCGTTAGACTGTTTCCTGTGAGGCTACGTCAAGTATATAGTCTATGCCAACAAGCTAGCGATTGATGAACTCGAAAACCGTCGAAAATTGCGTACAGCATCTGGACTTTTGCAAGCGTGCCCGTGGTCAGGTCTCCACAGATTTATCCCTTGACTTTCGGAAAGGAAGTGATTAACAACTCATAAATTGTTTTTATGTCGTTCTACAGAAAAAAACTGCATGGCATTTGCTGTTCTTTTTTCAGTTGCTTCACCGGACTCTTCCTTTTTGTGGTAAGGTGGTTATTCTATTGCATGCCTTGAGCAGCGGACCCGAACCCTACGAAGCGACACACTAAAATATCTTCCAAGAATACGAAGACTTCTTAAGCTCTACTTCTGCGGTTATTCAACAAAGTTTTGGGTTTTGGGTCTTCCATAAATGATTTACTGGTTTCGTAACTTAGGTTATACCCGAGACAGACATGTAGTAACACTACCATAGCAGGAATAAAGGGATGTCCAACTTATTCCAGTGTGAGAGCGCTTCAAAATAAGAGTTTTTTATAACATTTTCCATTATGGCCAGATTGGACAAAATATTAATTTTTGGACATTTAAATTTAAACACCCAACATTTAGTAAGAATAAAAATTACTATTTAGTGGTTATTCAATACAATAGAGAATCTATTAAATCTTTTAGGCATGATTAAAACAACTGATTCTGATTTTAATACCCAAAAATTTAAGCTTTTACTCTTAAACTTACTTAGTGGAGAGATTGGACATCTCTTTATCTCTGACATAGTAAAGGTTAAATCCCAATTTAGTGACCAAAAATTTATTTAGTGGTTATTCAATACATATAGAATCTATTTAAATCTTTTTATGGCATGTTAAAACAACTGACTTCTGACTTTTAATACCCAATAAAAGGTTTTAAGCTTTTTAGCTCTTAACCCACTTACTTCCAGTGAGAGAGGAGTTGGACATCTCTTTATCTCTGACCATAGTAAAGGTATCATTGTATTCTGTTTACTACGTTGATCACAAACATGGCAATGTAGTAAACTCTAAAACTAGCTTTGTTTCATAGGCATTAAATATTTAAAAAAATAGTAAAAAATAAGTATGTAGTTATGTGAACTCAAATACTAGCTTTGTTTCATAAGCATTAAATATTTCAAAATAATTGTAAACAATAAATATGTAGTTGTCTGTTATGGAGAAAATTCGTATAATTATTTAAAATACTCTGAAATTAATGTATTTTCATCGCAGAAAAACGCAGACATAAAATAAGACTTTACTTTTCGGGAAAAAAAATTGTGAAAATGTTTTGTTTTCCATTTCATATTTATTAATTTTTTAAGTAATTTTGACAGAATATTTCGAGAAGCTTTTGTGTAAAAGCTTTTAGCAAAGTTTGTTACCTTTTTTTAGCTGTGTTTATGGAAATACCGCAATGAAACATCATAGTATTGTTACCAGCTAAAAATACTACATTGCTCATATAGTATTTTGCTAGTATGTGGTGACAAACATATGGTATTTGTACCACATATGTCATTGTTACTACACGTCTGTCACGGGCATAAACAAAAAATGGAAAATTATACGAAAACATCGCGCATTTATTTAGGGACTTCTGAGACGAAGTCCCTCATTGAAGTTTGGGGCCAAAACATTGAGAAACTACGAGAAACCCACAAAAATAAGCATGTGCTACAAAACATGTGCGCACAACTGAAAAACGAGCACAAGGTGTGTTTGAATGCTGTAGAGATGCGTACGCGTTTAAATAATTTAACTAAAAGATATAGGTATGTAAGAATCAGTACATTTACGGAAATATTTTTATTATTTAATTCTTCTAAATCTTAAATTTTTTAGGCAAGAAAAACGTAAAATTGGTGCTAGTGGTGGATCTCCGTCAAAGTGGGTGTTCTACAACGACGTGCATAAGGTTTTGAGTGAACAATCCATTAACAAAACACAGGGTAGTGAGTCATCGTTCGATGAAGTACAGGCTGATGAACCAACTACAAGTGCTTATTCGAGAAATGAGCGAAAACGAAAACGAAAACGCCAAGATGATCGTTTTTACCAATTGATAAAAGATGAACAGGAAATGATGCAGAAATATGTAGAAAAATCATTAGAAAATGAAGAAAAAATTATAAAATTACTAGAAGAAAACAACGCATTGCTTTCTGCGTTAATAAATAAATAAACATATTTATTTTAAACATATTTTTTTATTTTGTACATTTGTATGATACTTGAAAACAATTATACCAGCTCAGTTTGCAATTTTCGTAACGTTAGATAAAGGATAAATATTATTAGCTTCAAATGTGTTCCAGACCTAGGAATATTACTCGCTTTCATGCAGCTTCGAATAATAAGTAAAGCCCCAACTATAGCCTATAAAGTATACACAGTTACATAATATGTGACCTGGTCTACAAAAAGGGGCTTAGGTGTCAAAAAAAAAAAATATATTGGAAAAAAAAATAAAAAAAATTGATTTTTTGACACCTAAGCCCCCTTATCGTAGACCAGGTCACATATGTATATGTATATTTGGCTTGAAAAAAAGCGGTCACGCATCGTTGATACAGTCATGGGTTTTAGTCACTTGTCACAACAGCAACACCATTTCGTATTCTGGGTCAAAGGTTGACAAGGTGTAATTGGAATTTGAATGCGCAACAGTAAATGGCGAATGAAAATGAAAGTAAGGCATTCAACCGGCCAGCAAGTATACAAACTTTAGTTTAGTTTTTTGAAGTGTGTACAGCAAATCGTGTAAAATGGTTAAACGGGTTTTTGGATCTTTTCTAATTACTTTCATACTTTTACAGTGCTGTAGGGGCAATAGCGAGGGCATCAGGTTAGTATTTTGAAGTTGAGAGTTAAACACCACGCGCTTATTTGATTTACACGCCAGCATCATAGAAACCGAGATCGGAGATGTGCCACACCAAGCCTTGCATCAACTACTCACCACACTCTTGGCAGCCGCACGTATTGAACGCTGTTTCGTTATTATTACCGATGACAATTATTACCAGCTCTACAGTTACCAGTTCTTTCGCAGCCTGCGCTGACAAAGCGCCTACTACTTTCTTAATGTACCGGCTACGGAGGACTTGTTGGCGCCCAATTATCAAATGGTGCGGGTCTTAAAGCAAATACGCAAACAAAATTGTGAATTCATGCTGGTGACACTGTTGAATGGGCTGCAGGTGCAGCGTTTCTTGCGTTTTGTTGAGAAGAATCGTTTGCTAAACTTACAACAACGTTTCGTGTTACTCGAGGATTCGCGTCTCATGGCGGCCGAGATGTGGTATATATGGAGTAATATGATATCAACTGTATTCGTGAAGCCGCTCGACAATCAAAGGTCTGGATTATAACAACTGTTATTATTAAACGGTCAAACTTCACAGGTTTTAATGAAATACTAGGTTTCTCTTAAACACGATTGCATACCCTGAAATATTGAATGGTGTGGTGGTCACAAAACGTCTAATGTTTTGGGAGCAAGGGAAGCATATAAAAATTAACCACTTGTTTCAGGATAGAACATCGAATATGAAAGGTTTGTGTTCGTCGAGTATTTCTATTTGGATTCATAAGATTATACCGCTTTCAGGCTTTGCCATGCCCATCGTTGTCTTCGAACATGTGCCCATGGTCAGACGTCATACAGATAACGCCAATTTTGTTGGACTTGAGGTGGAAATACTAAAATCACTTGGTGTCAAACTTAACTTTAAACCCGATTTCTATGAAACCAACGATGCTGCCTACGAGCATTGGGGCAAAGAGTTACCAAATGGCAGTTATTCGGGCGTACTGGGTGATATGGTATGTCAAAACGACTGTATCGTAAGCTAAGCCACGGGAAGGATTAGCTAAGCGTACTTCGGTCTTTATGTCTATGGAAACAGAATCCTATCTAATTTTTATTACTTCAATGCGTTCAAAAAAAGTTATATCCCGAAAGCGATTTCTTTTTAGACGGTTTAAACTAGCTAGTCTTCATTTCACACAGATATTGCCTCTTCATTCCAGGCAAATCGTAATGCTCGCATCGCCATTGGCAATCTGCATATGTTTAAAGTTTATGCCTCTGTTATGGACTTCTCTTGGCCGCATAGTTTCGAGTGTCTGACATTTTTAACACCGGAGTCTTCGCAAGATGACAGCTGGCGCACACTTATACAACCTTTCAGGTGATAATAATAGCATATACGGTTAGAATTGACTTCTCGAAGAATGTCTCTTTAAAAACTTACCTTTCCGCGTTTAGTGGCAGCATGTGGGCCGGCGTTTTATTCTCACTCTTTGTTGTGGGTACAGTGTTCTATGTGATCTCTTGTTTGCACGCCATACTATTGCATCGACGATCACGACGCACGCCACGCATATTGAATTGGTCGGAATGGCGCAGTAAAGGACTCTTACGGCCGTCGCGCAGTATTGATACGAAACTTTTCCGTGATGTGCAATTCCGTCGATATTTGGGACAACTAAAATCACTGCCGTTGAAAAATACCGATGTTTTCGATGATTACTCAAATTGTTTGCTCTTCACCTATAGCATGTTGATGTATGTTTCGTTGCCACGTCTGCCGCGCACATGGAGTTTGCGCGTGCTCACCGGCTGGTATTGGCTCTATTGCATTCTGCTTACGGTCATCTACAGAGCGAGCTTAACAGCAATACTGGCGAACCCCGAAGAGCGGTAAGATTACCTTTAAATATATTTGTATCTATTTACCTTCCCATTTGGTTTAGAATCACTATTGATACGTTGGAAGAACTGTCTGCGAGCTATGTGACCAGCACCGCTTGGGTGCATGAGAATAAACAATTTTTTGTTGAGGCATTCGATGAGACTGCCCAGGAGATCGGCCGTAAAATGGAGATAGTAGACAACATCGACAGTGTGGTGAGTTGCATCACTCGATATTTTATTTTTCGAAGAAGTAATTATGTGTATTATACCTTCCGTATAACCTTTAGACCGAACGTATTGCCAAAGGTGAATATGCCTATTTCGATAACGAATATTTCCTCCGTTACCTACGTATGAAGGGTGCTCAACGTCGCGAGGAGCAACAATTCACCGAAGTAGTACTGCACATTATGCGACAGTGTGTCATACAAATGCCCGTGGTTTTGGGCCTGGAAAAAAATTCACCACTACAACCAAACGTTAATAAATATTTGAGGCGTCTAAGTGAGGGGGGTAAGTTTCCTGAACAGTAGGAAAAGAGATTTACATGGCTGGCAAAATTCTTCCTCAAGCTGACTCCTTTCAGAATCATAACATTGTAGACAGGCGGGTTCTACCTGACGTATTTTCCCAATCCTCCCCTTATGTTCCCCTGCATCCTTAGAAGTAGATGAATCGATGATACAACGGCCATTGCTAATGAGGTACCTGGCGGTAGGTATAAAACGCTAGAGGTCGAGACACCCGAATCAAAAACTCAAAACGGAGAACAACAAAGGAACAAAGCGGACTGGGATATCAGTCCAAACGTCGTTGGAAGACGAGACTGCCAACACTAGCGGGCACAGCAATCATATGAGCTATATCGCCAACGGCCACACCTCCACTGCAACGGGAGCAGCCAACCAAGTTTTACAGCACACGGGTGCCACAGTCCATGAAGACTCAGACAAAGAAAGCGCTGTAAGCATAAACGCGGAAAGTGAAGAAGAACTTATCGCTCTCCTTTGCGGCGGGCGAGGGTTCCAATTCTAGCAACAAGAGAGGACCTCGGAAACCAAGCAAGGAGGTGTTGAAGGCATAGGCGAGATACAAGGCGGCGGTCGGAATATACAAACGTTTCGAAGGCAAGTCCAGCCTGAAGGAAGAAGAGATGAAACAGCTGGCTTTGGCTTGAGAGGAAGTGATGAACGAGGCAACTCGGGTTCTACTTCCAAAAACCAAGAATTTCTTAAAAAGATAGTTATATATTTGATATACCTAGATCAATTTTGCATATTAGGGATATAAATATACATTTTTGGGGTTACTAAAATATACAGACTACAGTTGAGTCCTTGTTCGTCATAGACAGTTAACCATTTTCTCGGCTTTTGTCTTTTTTCTTCTCTGTCTCTATATCTCCCCTTCCTCTACCTCACTTTCGAACCACTTTCACTTTATAGGTCTCATCACCAAATGGCTCAAAGATTCCATTGCCGAGCTCCCTGCCGAGGAGCGTACACCACAAGAGGCTGTAATGGACTTACCAAAGATATGGAGCTCCTTTGTAGCGCTTGGCATTGGTTATTTATTGGGACTCTTTGCGATAGCCGGTGAATGGCTGCACTACGAATATGTGGTGCGAAAACATCCACTCTACGATGTCTACAATAAAAATTTGTATTACAATTTTAAGCGTAAATTTTCGAATTACTAATTTGTATAAGAACACATACGATATTCTCAATCAAAGTTGCAAATTGAAAACGAATTGAATTCATATTAAAACTTCGTTTTTTGAAATTCCGAAAATGTGAATTAAAAATGATTTTAAAATTTCTAATCCCAAATAGCGGATTGAAAAATTGAAAATTATTTTTTTATGTTGTGTTGTAGCGGCAGAAAACATTCCTGAAGTAGTTTCGAAGAATTGTGCCGAGTTAACAGTCCTTGGACGTATAATAAACCGGCTCCGTTCCGGTTACTTGGACCCAACTATACTGGGAGGGATACATTTTTAATCCCAAACACAACGCTAGTCAATAAAAGTCAAGGCATTTTTGGTTTCATAATACTATTTAAGTAAATAGTTTACTATTTAATCTTTACAAGTAAATTCATACATAATGACATAGTGTACATTTGTTGTTGTTCATAGACTCAATTACATTACACACATTTACAACGAGCTACCGGAAAACCCGTTTACTGACACTTTTTTTTTTCTTAATTAAATGCATACATATATAAAAATACAAATAAGTTATATGTGGAGTTGAAATGCGATAATTAAATCTAAGCAAAGGGCACGAATATGAAGCTTTTCTTGCATAAATAAAATATTGTATAAAAAAAATTAGTATTTAATACTTAAGGTGTGGAATGCACTCCAACATTTGGATGTTTAGTTTTTTACTATAAAAAATGCGTAAAAAGGAGCTTTGGAAAATGTGGCAACATAAAACACACATTTTGAAAATGCTTTTTTAAATAAAATCTATGTATAAAAACTAAAACTTGTTCACATATAGTAGATTTAACACAGTAATCGCTTATAAAAGAAGTGGTATTGCCGAAACTTTTTCGTATGTATGTATGTATGCGTTACATTCATCTAAACACAAAGGAACAAAGAACGTAGCAGAAGGAACAATACGACAAACATTATCACACACACACACATTTACGTCTTTACTTTTCTACCCAATTTAGTTAGACCATATTTATTTGGACCATGGCTGTTGTGTTTACTATGCTTCGTAGCGTTGCTCGAACGCAAAATGCCGTTAGGTTTTGTGCGTGTCTCGAAGAGCACATCGGAATCCGTCTCAGAATCGCTCAGCGATGTTGTGCGACAAACTGGTGTATGAAAGATAAATATTTATGTTGAACAATGCAAATAGCAGTAAAACAATAATAATAATAAAAATAATATAATAATAAAAAAATTATAATAATAATAAAAATTATTTAAAAAAATTAATCACAAAAAATTATTAAAAACAATAATAGTGAAAAAATATAATAAAAGAAAAATAAAAAATAGAATAAATATACATAATATGAAAAAAATAATAAAATAATAATTAAAAAAAGAATAATAAAACACAAATTATATATAAAATAATAAAAAAATTAAAAAAAAATAAAAAAAAATTAAAATAATAACGAAAAAAGTAAAAAAAAGTCATATAACAAATTTAAAAAAAAAAAATATACATATACATTTATAAAAAAATTATAAAAAATCTCAATCAAATTATTCAAAAAAATAACAATAAAACACTATGATAAAAAAAAATAAAAAAGTAAAGAAAAATATATGAAAAAATAATAAAATAATTAAAAAAAAACAATAATAAAACACAAATTATATAAAAATAATTAAAAATAAATTAAAACATAAAAATTATAAAAAAAAACCAAAATAAAAATAAGAATAAAATGTTTTTAAAATAATATTAAATAATAATTAAAAAATAATTAAAATATATAGTAAACAAATAATAAAAGAGTAAAAGTAGTAAAAAATTAATAAATTACAAAAAAAGTAAAAACTACAAAAAGGTAGTAGGGAAATAATAAAAAAATAAAAATAATAAAAAATATTAAAAAATATAAAAAAAATTAAAAATAAAAATTATAAAAATAATTAAAAAATATTAAAAAATAATAAAAAATCAAAAATAATAAAAAAAATTAAAAAAAAAAAAATCAAAAATAATAAAAGAATCCAAAAACAATAAAAAAAATCCAAAAATAAAAAATGTACTAAAAATATTTTTAAAAAGTCTACAAAACTCACATTGTGGCGCTTCTTCATCATTATTGCCGATCAAAGAATACTTTTGTAACTTTGGTCGCTTCGGTGGTTTTTTCGTTTGACGACAGGCACAGGTAATGCCCCAAAATAAGCCGGACAATAGTAAAAAGCTCATGATAATACCAACAAAAACATATAAAATCGACCAATCTGCAAATACCAAGGTTAAACTTAAATTTTCTTCTTTTTATGTTGCAATTTTACTCACCGCAATTGGCTTCCTCTATGCCCCAGTAATAAGTTATAGAGGGCATCCAGAATGCCTCACAGGTGCATGCACGTGTTACAGGATTACAAATGCCATGACCTGAACATTTATTCTGGCATACAGTTGTGCGTATATCCGTGAAATCGGTGCCCAGCAGACCCGCATCGCGTTGGAGCTTATCTTTAAGCAGTTGCTCGACGGTTAAACCGTTAACCGGGTGGTTTTGTCCATCCGCGCCGGTGGACTTATAAGTGTATGTAAGAGAGAAAATATAAATATAAAAGTTTTGGGTACAGAAATAAATATTACACACCTCCACATAGAAGACTAGAATTGTTGAATCTGCGCG
Organism: Bactrocera correcta; assembly: GCA_027475135.1. Lineage (NCBI taxonomy): Eukaryota > Metazoa > Arthropoda > Insecta > Diptera > Tephritidae > Bactrocera > Bactrocera correcta. The sequence continues at coordinate 82,413,994 of CM050325.1, read as the reverse complement.
CCTTCCATCAGACTTAAGTTCGCGCACAAAGATTTTCATATCGCCCAAAAGCAAACCAATCTTTTGTACAATTAAATTTAGTTCCGATTGTTTTAATACGGAAGGACCCATCGGTATGGTTAGTTGCACCAAATTCAATAACAATGGATCTGGATGCACTATAATGCTGACTGTATCGCTGCTGGACAGCCCTTGTTCGTCATAGACAGTTAACTTGAAACATAACGACCATGCACAAGATTTGTTAGCTGCAAGAGAAAAACTTTGTTTAAACACCAAACTCATATGCGATAATAACGGAAAACAGCAATCATTTTAAGCCTCATGTATACATACAATCATAACTGGGCGCTTATCGCTGTCACCAACAACAACACCCGCTGCCAAGCTATCATCTTCACGTGTCCAAACATAACGCTCAACAGCTAAATCATCCGATGAGGAGGTGCCATTTAAATACAATGCGGAGAGCGGCAGCGTAACGCTTTTATCGCCACCGGCATTAGCGACTGGTGGTGCATTTTTCTCTGTTTGGAATTTTGCAAATTTATTTATTTCACATAATTAATAAATATTATATTATTTGCACTTACCTTGCACCACCTTTATCCAAACACTGTCCGTGGCTGTATTATTGTCCTCATCGACCACACTCAAAACAAATTCATACAAACCAAGTGTTAGGGAAGTGGCGTTCGTTGCCTTAAAGAAAATACACAAAAAAAATGTAATACAAAAGTGAGGTTAGATTATAGCAACAACGCACCACTGCTGTGCTATTGGCCAGTACAGCTGTGTTAGGCCCCGATTTTTCTTTCCACAAGTAGCTTTTTATGCGTATGTCATCCGTTGAGGCTGAACCATTCAAAATTACCCAATTCCTCGGCAAGTTTATAGTCTACAATGATAATTGCAAATTTTTTGTCAAAATTGCTTGCATCTATAAAGGCAAATATCCCAGCATTGGTTACCTGATTTCCACCCGCAACAGCAATTGGTGGTGTATTTGTTTGTGCCTTCACAAACACATTCACTTTGGCTGTACTGGATTGTCCACTGCCATCGGTTACTTTTAAAACGAAAGTATAAATACCTTCTTCTAAGTTGGAGAGCTGCAGAGAGTAAAACGAATATTTTTCTGCACCGCAAAAATATATATGTATTGAAATGTTACCTGCAAATATGGTGTGCGTGTATTTTGCATATCAACCGCTTTTGTGTCATCACCAGCATCTTTTGTCCATTCCCATGCAACGATTTCGTGGTCATCAGTGCTCGCAGTGCCATTCAAGGTCACATTATTATTTGGCAGATATAAAATTACAGCATCGCCTGAAAAAAGATCAGAGTTTCTTTTTGAATAAAAAAAACTGCAATATTTTTTCTATATTCACCACTCACCGGCATTAGCCACTGGTGGATAGTCAGTGCCCTTGAGTACTGTTATATTAGCCGTTGTCGAATTCGTCACATTGTCGGAATCAGAGACGGTTAATTTGAAAGTGTAATTACCGGGCGAAGTAAGATCACCCAATTGCAGTATATTCACCTCTGGCAATTTGGGTTGATAACCGATAGGTCCTTGCACAACTTCCCAATGCCAGCTAATAATTTTATCGTCATCAGTACTTGTGCTACCATCTAAAATAGCATTTGTAATTGGTAAGCGTATAGTTTGCTCTTTGGGTTTGATCACCACTTGTGGCACACGATTAATGCGCTTTTCTGGTAGTACGGTCACATTGGCCATTGCTTCACCATAGGTGCCATTATCACCGGACACAGACACTTTGAAGATATACAAGCCCTCGGAGAGATTAGAAAGTCGCACTTTAGACTGGCTTTGATCGGATATGGTACCATTCATAGGACCTTTCGGTTGTGTTATCAGCGTCCATAAATATTTATATTTGCTACCACTGGTTTCCTCGTCCGGCACTGTAAACGCTGCCAATGTCACTTCTTTTTCTGGCAAACGCACCTCTTTTGACACAACGGATACTACCAATTTCTTGTCGGTTTCAGCTTTTACCGTGGCCGCTGTCATATGGTCGTCATCTTCAATAACGGATGGTAGAAGCTCTGAGGCAGCAGCTGACATTGGCAGACGTCGAGAATTAATTTCGTCTAATATAGAATAATCAGCTGCATTTGCTTCAGATGTTATACATTCACCTTGCTGATTACGTATCAATCCTGTAAGGCATTGGCAAAAACCAAGTTCTGAATTTGGACGTACACGTACACACTCCTCTTTTGGCCCACAACGGCTAATTGCACCCATTTCAGATAAGTCCAATTCGCATTGCACATATTTGAATTCTCTTGGTAGGTCTGAACCAAAGAAGGACAAATCATCACCACTTCTTGAAATTGATTTCGCACGCTTATCATTATTAGGTTGTAATTCATCTTCATCTTCATACGCCATTTCCTTTACGAAAAAAATATAATAACTTAGTCTATTTTCATCTATTTTTTGTACCCACCTGATTTCTACTCAAATAACGGAATTTGTGCGGTTGCTTCCAAAAACTTAGTGAATTAGGTCCTCGCTCACCACCACTGGCACTTTCAGCATCTTCTGCTGTTGGCATATTAATACCACCCTCATCACTCTTCATGGCTTTGATCACATCCAACCATGTGAGATTATCATCTCCAGCGTCATGCTTTCGTACTGGACTGACCAACATCATTTGCAAACGGTCCTTCCCTTGTTTACGCTGCTTCGGCAGGCAACCCTCATTGCTATGGCACCGCACATGATAGCATTTGTTTTTGTATATAAAAACCACATTACATGTATCATTGGTTCGTGCCTTTTTACAACAAGCAGCTAAGCATGATAGTGAATCGACATCTTCGCCTAATCCTGTATCCAATCTTATATACTCTTCAAATGTACCAGCACTTGCCTCCTCACGAGGCGTCGCATTGTCGAATACGTAATTCAACATACTGGGGCACATTGCCAAAACTGCATCAGCATTACGTGTACTCACTGGTATATCCTTTGTTTTGGTTGAAATTTGCGATTCATCCGCAGTAATATCATGATTTGATTGTAATACATTTTGTGTCGTTGTAATTTCTGCATTAACATAACTAAAAATTACAAATAAAGCGACTAAACGTTGCAGATGGAGAAAGCTCATATCCGTAAAGTGGAATTTACGTAGAAATCACACAAATTACTAAATTGTATCCAATACTGTATATTGATAAGCGTTTTTCTGCGAGGATTGTTAATATGTAGATAGTTGAATGAATGCAGCAGATGGTGCAATAATACACCGAAGTTTAGCAAATTTTGTTATTCATGCTCAAGCTAGAAAAATTTACACTTTTATTGCTATCTTATCGCCTCAAGTGGATAAAAAATAAAACCAAATACCAATAGACTTACGTTGTGTAGTATATAATTTTTTCTTTGACGGATATAATACAAAACTTATTTTTCCAAATGGGATTTATTGTTCTTTGTCCCCTTGTGGGGCGCCTGCCAAAATCAGCTGTTAATAACTCTTTCGTAAGGGTTGCAAATTTATGTATGTATATTAAATATTTTGATGTTATATAAATTTTTTACTAATAACATATACATAGGATATATATATATAGTACTTAATATGTTTTATATTTTTAACTTAAACTTTCAATTAATAGAAGCGGAATTGAAATAATAAATTCTATTAAAAAAATATCTGTGTGCTAAATAAGATATACAAGTTGTGATTTTTAACATTTTTATCTCTTTTTAATTGTTTCTAAAATTACTCTTATTATTAAGCATTTTCACGCCAAATTTCACTAAAGTACAGGAGTTCTAAACAAATGCCGCCTTAACTGAACATGTACATGTACTGCAACAAATTATCTAACATCGTTTAACATATTTCATATTCGTTAGTCTGGCCACACTTCATAAGTGACAACTGTCAAAACCTCGAATTTTGGACTTTTGTGGAAAAATCAGATTGATGTGAAATTTGTTTTTCCACCCGACATTTGTAAAGAATTCATCTTTGTAACCGATTTATAACAAATTTTATCACATCACAGAGTATTAAATAATTATCAACAAATAGTTTAAACATGGCTTTTAATTTCACAGCGTTCACTTACATAGTGGCTTTAATAGGCGATGCATTTTTAATATTTTTCGCTATATTTCATGTAATCGCGTTTGATGAGCTGAAAACAGACTACAAAAATCCCATAGATCAATGCAACAGCCTGAACCCGGTAAGTACAATGAAGATGCACACACGAGATTAGAATTAGAATTTAGTAGGCCATTAAATTTGTACTTGCCAGTCTAATTATAACTTTTTTGCAGTTGGTGTTGCCCGAATATTTACTTCATATTTTCCTCAATTTATTGTTCCTGTTGTGTGGCGAATGGTTCTCCTTGTGTATTAACATACCGTTAATTGCTTACCACATATGGCGGTAAGTACAATTTTAGTTTATTTTAATGTCGAGAATGTTATTAACTTTAACCAAGAATTTATGGGAATAAAAAAATAGCACTTCGAGCATGAATCATCACTTACATATTTTTGAAGCTGAAAGTTCAATACACCCTTCCCTAAAATAAAAATACAATATTTCGTATTTTTGTCTACTTTTTAGCTACAAAAATCGCCCTGTCATGACTGGTGCAGGTCTGTACGATCCAACCACAGTTTTAAGCACTGATAATTTGACGAAAAATATGCGCGAGGGCTGGATTAAGTTGGCCATCTACTTAATTTCATTCTTCTATTATATTTATGGGTAAGTTTTAATTAAGTTGCGAGCATTCATATATCTAAACCAAATTAAATATTTTTCTTTATTTTACAGAATGGTTTATGCGCTAATATCTACGTAAAAGTAATAAAATATGTAGTGATCTCGAAATTAATCAAAAACATAAATAAATTTACAATTACCACCATCTCAGCACTTATAAGAAGCCAGATGAACAAACCAAATATTAGTTTGATTTTGGGTAATTATGAGTTGTACGTGAGAACGAATTAAAGTCATATTTATTACTACTGTATTCTCAAATTATAAAGATTTAAGAATGTTGCTAGTAATCAACATTTTGATTGCAAAAGCTTCAAAAAGCACTACATAAATTGAGATTTTTTTAATAAAAGAAAAAAACGAATAACTATTTAGCGATATTATTAAAAAATCTAAAAATCACTAATGAAGATATCAAGTTTTCTACATCATATCTAGCTTAATCGACACTATCGTATTAGTAAATACATATGTACAATATTTTATATACAAACTACAATACATTTTATTTATCTAATCACGATGAAGTAAAGATAAATCACATGTGCAACTAAATAGTGATAAAAGTAGCGTTTTGAATTTATACATATTTGCTCTTCGGCCTTGTAGCAGCTAGGTTCAATTATTTTCACATCAACACACATTTATTTCGTGTTCAGTTGTATTTGTACCTTGTCAATTGCGTACTTAACAAAAGTAGCAGTGTTTTCTTAATCACATAGCAGGCAGACGTGTTTCGTGCCTTGTCAAAACATTTGTTCACCTGTAAACAATGGAATTAAAGATGTTCGAAAACTGATTTATAAAATGGTGGATATACAAAACCGCCTGTTTGCTCACACGTTGTTTCTAAAAAATATTTTAACTCTCATAATCTGCTGTTTCATAGTGACTTACGAATAGATTAGAGATAAGCTATGTTTACAAACTGATAACATGACTATTCAAAAACTCGGATCAGTGAGCTCTTTGTGTGGACAGTATGAGTATTTTCATAAAAAATATAAATAGACCTTAAAACGTTTTTGGCTTTTTGTTTGCCACTTTTTCTTTTTTGAAACTGATGCAAACATTTGGCTTTTCTTATTGACAATAACAATTTTTTATTTTATTTTAAACTTTTTAATGTTATTTTATAAATTGATAATTACATAAATCGGTTTATCATTACAATACACATTGTCATAGTTATGTGTTGATAAAAAAGTTAAATACACCAAACTAAACATTTTATTTCTTGCCGAATTAAAAATACACAAACACGCCGTAAATGCTTTGATATCAGGCAGAACTTCGGTGCCTTTAAAGCGTTAATACGTTGAGTAGCGTGTAAGGCTTATTGAAAAAAGAATATATCTATACAAGTTTGAGAATTCCACAACTTTAATTATAATGACCACAATTAAGTGTTGTATAAAACCGATATTAGTTCACATGGACAACACTTACACGTCATTACGTTAAAAAGACAACGAAGAAAATGAAAAAGAATATCAATACTGCGAATATTTTAATCATCAGCCACCGATTCTTGGAAACGGTTTGGAAGTACTTCAATATTTCACCATGTGCTGCTTCGATATTAAGTTCAGCATCTTGTATATTTGTATCGATACGCTCCACAGTTTCTTCCTGTTCTTTAACCATATGTGCCAATTGCTGAAATATGCCACCAAGTTCTACAATAGTCGATTCAATATTTTGCATAGTCTCAGCGCGCTGTTGCACATAACTATCGGAATCATCATAAAGGGCAATTTGCTGTTGCGTCTGCATACCACTACCACCAACAGCTCCTAGCAATGGTGTTGTGTCACCGGCGGCCATATCAATGCTTACGGCAGAGTTCTCTTCGCTTAAAAGCAGCGAACCTTGTTTCGCTGTACTCGATCGGACTGTACTCGCTGCAATTGGTGTCTGTCCAAACTGATCACGACGCGCCTTTTGATGTTTGAGATTTTCTGTACGTACTTCTAATATCTGTTTAAAGTCTGTGCCCATGCTGGCTAGTTTGGATTGTAATGCATATACCATGTTCGAGGAATGTAGCTGCAGATGTTTGCCAGAACTTGTACGTCGTTGATCCTTTGAAATATCCTGAAGACGTGCAATTTGTTGATTGAGCGCATTTAAATCGCCTTTTATGATGTATGTTAGCTCCTGAATCTCTTGCGGTCGATCATCGAATAAACTTTTCTTTTTGGCCACTATAGTAATATAAAAAATCTCTATAAGGTTAAGTTATTCATAAATTGGCGGAAAATATTCATACTCACATAATGTTAGTTTTTCCAATTTGGCATAAGCACTTGCAATATTTTTCCCTATATATTTGGCCACCATCATAAATTCCGAATAACTCTGGACCTCTTTCGCTTTACGTGGATCACGAATATTCACAGCGCGTGTTATATTACGTGACTGCAATGATCGTATTGCATTATTAAATTCTCCAGTCCTATCACGTGAAGCCATTATGAATATTTCTTCCTTTTCAAATATAGGATCCTCTTCTTCTATTTCCTCAACTCCTTGTTGTGTATCCTCGTATCGAGTCAGTTGCGTGTAAGCGCTGTACTCTTGCGCTGGGTGATTTCCAGTAACGACAGCAGCTGCAGCACTCAAAGGTTGTTGTATGAAGTTGCGTATTGCTTGGCCAGATGTTGCCTGCAAACGTGTGGACAACGAACGAAAATTCCACTGACGGCTCGCTTTGCTATACTTATCGTCGGGATCTACTGTTGAATTATTATTATTCGAGTTATATTGTAGACCGTTGGTTGCTGGCTGGGTATAGTCACCAATAAGTATGGTTGACTCTTGCGCTGAACCTCCGACGAATGTTTCCTTGCCACTTGTTGTGGGAGCTACTGCTCCACCAAATAATGGATTTTTGTACTGTTGTTGCTGTGCCTGACCTTGAGATGGAATTAGTGTTGAGCTCTCTTCATAGGATCCTTCATAGAATCTTGTAGTTTCTTGTGGATAATGACGTCGTCGTGTTGGCATCTCATAATCTACTAAGTAGTTATTGGATTTTCCTCCTGGCGTTCGCTTTGTTATAGTAATCTTTTGCTATATTATTTGTCAATTAAAACCAAACATCCGTCACTTTTTACGCATCCATACACACATATGTACCATTTGGACTTTTGGATAACTGCTTTGTAATCCACGTACACAGTTGGGATTTCAACAATTTATTGGATTTGCTTTGTAGAAAACGTTACTATAACTAATTATTTCATTTATTTCAACAGTTTCGTTATTTTGTTATAATGTTTCGTCGATTTTCCACAAAAAATAAAGTATATAAAATAAAACAAGGTAATACGTGTCTTTCTCTCACAGCTGTCAATCCAATATAATTTTAGTGACAGTTCTAAATTATACAGATGGCGCTAAGCTATACATTTAAATTTAGTAAATTTAATTCATTGAATATTGTATTTACACAAATATGTTATGACCATTTTTTTATTGAAGAGTGGTAAATAAATATGCATTATTTTCTTATTGAAAGGAACTACATATAATTTATGGTTTTTAATTATTTTGTAGCTGTACTCCCTATCTGATCTGGCCATGTAGTTTTCGAAGATTATTAAAACCCGAATTCGAAGTTCAACAATCACCTGCTACTTCAGTTCTACTAAAAATATTTTCTACATTTAACAGTAGTATAATTAATTGACGTGTTTAATTAATTTTCTGAATTGATTGAATATAAAATGACACTTTACCATTTTGGAAATTGTGTAGCACTCGTTTATGTGCCATATTATCTCACCTATAAGTATTCTGGGCTGTAAGTAAAGAAATATAGGAGCTGAAGTAAAAGTGCTAACCTATATATTGAAAAACAATTCATTGATAAAAATCATTATTGCATTTGCAGTTCGGAGTATGGCGCATTCTGGAAATGTATACAAGCCGGTGGTATTTATATTTTCACTCAACTGTGCAAAATGCTTGTGCTGGCTACGTTTTTCGATTCCGACACTCTGAATGGTTCAGGGGAGGGCTTCAGTTTCTTAGCGGTATATACATATTTCTAATTCATTAAATATCATTGTTTATATAAAATGGTTGTATGGTTTTGTAGGAGTTTCTTAAGAGTAGTGTTAACGTAGCCGATTTACTTGGCTTCGCTTTGATACTTTCACGCATACCGGGCAAGGGACACAACAAATTGATAACAACCGGCTTAGGGTGGGCCGCTGCAGAAGTTATACTTTCTCGTGGTATTATGCTTTGGGTTGGAGCACGTGGCACAGAATTCAGCTGGATTTACATACTTAAATGTCTAGAATCTAATGTTTTATTGGTAAATCAACAGCAAATTTGTAGTTTATGTTAATACCTATTTGTTAATTATTTTTATTTTCTAATAGGTGCAACATATCACTACTGCCACATTAATGTGGCTTTTCTCTAGGCATGATCTTAACAAAACACTAAAACCTTTAGTGACCATTTTATTGGCACTGACAATATTTAAAGGTGTTTGGCTTGAAGGACTGCTTAGCGTACTTACCTTCGGACCTTGGTCAACAATTGCTGTAAAAGCGCTGATTGCTTCTATCATGGGATTTATGTCACTACATATTTACACAGGATTAGCTCAGCAAATAGGCATTTAAGCTATTCGAAGGTAGTCAAATGAAAATTTTGTTGTAGTTAAGAAATTTAATAAAGTATAAAATACAATGTATTTTTAATTACATAATTTTGTTTTAGTTTATTCAGTTAATATTTATTTCAATTGGTATTTCATTTATTATTAATTCATGTTTTCTTTACAGACATATGAATAATATGCTAACGTCTTAATGTAACGATTAAATGATGATACTATAACAACTTGTAATATATATATTCTATAACAAATTCAACAAGTAATATACTTTTTAACAATAACAAGATAATATAACAACAATGTGATTTTTGAATACTTAACTGACAATTAAGCGCAATCCATTGTTCGAACGTCTGGAAACAATTTCATTATTCAGTTCAATTCCCTCTATGAGTTTATTTGAAGCTGCGCCTAATTTGATGCATTGCAAATGATTTGTACGCTTAGCTGTGAATAACATAATAAAACCGTTTGCCGCAAGCCCTACAGGATTTATATAATTATTTCAATATTAAACGATTTCATAAAATTCTTAATGGTTTACTCAATAATGCACCGAAAGCCTTCGCAGCTGCTTTTCGACTCATTGTAATTTGTGGAAAAAGCAGTTTCACAGAGATTTCGTCATTCAACACAATTTGGGAGCGCCACATATTTAATAGCTTTATCATGACATCGTAAGCTCCCCACTCGTCCTGCTCGTTCACCGGTGACTATTTGTATAAATATAATTATTTTATCAAATACGTAATACCTTCTATTAGCTTACACAATTTTCATTAGGATGCTGCAAATTATTATTATTATTATGGAAAACATCAACTTCCATTGTACTTTGTGGCAATAGTGAGCTTTCATTGTAGTGAGTGTCGTGTTGTAGCATCTCAGCATTTTCTAATGGCCTATAATTTGTTAAATTATTTATAGTTCGTAGATTACGTTTTTCAGGGTAGTTCCATTTTGAGTAAACTTGCGTAGCCAAATCATCGGTAATTTCGCAGTTTAAAATTTCGCGTAACAAATTGCGATAAGTAGCATTCGCTGTAGTAGCTTCCAAATTAGTAAGTTTCACTTTATTCTTTAGTTTAAACTTCCTGTATGCGATACAACTGTAAATTGTGTTTAATTATAATTTAAAGTATTTTAAGGGTTTAAAGTTCAATATTACTTATGTTGAAGTGTAGTTAATAATTCGTTGGCGGAAGGCAACAATTTTTCATACTGTTTTCTACCGTTAAAACTCTGTCCATTATTCCACTTGACTTTAGCTCTTATTTTCTTTAATTTGGCTTTAATGTTAATTTGTGTTTGCATTTGCGCACGCATTTCCGATTGTGTTAAAGCCGTACAGGCATCGATAATGGTTTTGCTTTGCTTAGATTTTACTTTCTTCTGAGATTCATTGGGAGCAACACTTTCCTGGATTCGAAGGAGTGAGAAAATTGATATTCTCTATCATAAAAATAATAAAGGAAATGGCGAATACCTTGTGATAATTGCATACTTTGACCGTCTCGTTAGGCATAGAGGTTAGCGTATCCAAGTTAGCACTTTCACGTACCTCAACATAATTATCGTTATTTTCAAAGACAAGACTGCAATCGGTTGAGGGCATAACACACAGTTCTACACGCCCAGGACTAATCAAACAAACCGTTAAGTTCACATTATGAACAAATGAACAAAATAAACTAAGACTATATCTAGAATTACCTTAATTCATTAACATTACTATCATTAACATTTGTTTGAGCTGGTATGAATAGGCTGCTAGTTTCGTGTTCAACAACAGCGCGACGTGGGGTTTCGATTTCGGGTATTTCAACAACTTCTTGAGATACTAAAATTAGTACGAATAACTTTTGTGCATAGAAAAATTAGATATGTATACATTTATCGTACTTACCATCATTATTTCTTGGTTTTTTCTCACAAATGGCAAGCGCGTCTGCAGCCTAAAAGGTTTAAAATGAATTAAATATACACATTTAAGAATTTTCATACACACACATACATACCATTCTTTTAGGAGCCTTTGCAGGTTCATCTACACGCATTTATTTGATAAACATTTTACTAAACTCAAATTTTATATAAACATAAAATACTATACCTGCAAGCAATTGTATAATCGTTGCTAATCCGTCATCCGTGGTATTGCCAAAGCCATCATCTTCATCGTAAGAATACTGCTCATTATGTGTGTCAAACTCATTGATGGTAATCTCACGAATATGAATGCAAGTTGTCCTGCTGTGGCTTTTGGTTTTAGATACCTAAGTATTTGAAAAAAAACAAGAGAATCGATATCTCAAAAATAGACCGACAGACGAACATGACTAAATACACTTTTTTTGTCCCCTAAAAATTGTATAGGGTCTCTGATCTTTCCGTCGAAGTGTTACAAACTACAAGGCAAACATAACATAACCTCTTTAGGGTATAATTATATGTTGCACCAGCAATTTTCCATACATGTCTGTATACATACATACCTTTTTGTTCCCAATCTCTGTGGTTTTACCCCATTCCACAAATTTTGCTGTTTCATCCAGCAATTCTGTAAAATTTGTAATTGTGAAATCTTGGAAGGAATGTTCCACAGTCGCACGACGTTTCCTCTTTGCGCTGTAAGTGGTGGAGTAGTGCGTCGGTAGACTATTGAAAAAGAATGCATAGCTATATGTAGCTGTATAATTATATGAAAAATACAGCAAAGAAATACCTTCGCTTTTTGGCTTGCACTGTGCACCAGTTTTTACTCTGCGTTACTAGTTCTTTTGATTTATCTATACCAATTGGAATGTGGCGTTAATAATGCTTTAAAAAAAAAAACTTTTAGCGTTTCTTACTCAATAAATCGTCAACTTGTAGCTCATGGATCCGCAAAGTTGTATAACAGAGACGTGATATGGAACGAAAAGAAAGCTCCTCGCCGGAAAGCCTATGTGAAATATCTTGTGTACGTTGTAGGTCATTAGAAACTTGTGTAATGGCTAAACGTAATTTATCACTTTGTATAATTGGGAATAAAAGGACGTCTTTAAAAACAATTGTGTGTGCTCCGTTATGCTTATAACTTACCAGGTTTTCCCAACATTTATTGACTGCAATTCATTGGATTTTGGTAAGGAGCTTTTTCTACTTGTTAGCCATAACTCTTGAAAGTCGGTAAGCATTTTTTTACCTAAAAAAACTCCAAATTTTGCCAACAAGAACTAAAATTTGCAGGTTTTAGTTAAAATATTTGTTAAAATATGGCGACCGTTAGTAAACGGCATTTCCGGCCATAACGGCACTTGACATTCCACTGAGCGCGTATATATTTTGTAGAAATTACTTGCTACCATTATTGCACATGTTATCCAGTAATATTGTGAACTCATATGCTACGATATAAAATTTGTTTATTAATTTGAATTTGTTTATACATTTTATAATTCAAAAACTTATAAATTTATAAAATTAACTTCCTTTATGGCACTTTGTAGTTATATGCAACCCTGCCAAGCACAAACAGCAGTTCTCGGCAATTCCACTTTGACCTCGCATTCCGCATTAATTTGTAAAACAAATTAGTTTGTATTCTGTTGTATTTGCATTGTTACTTTGATATCGTTGGTTGCTAACATCAAGTGTCTGATTTCGCATACACATATTAGCATTCAGAAAAACTCAGGAAATCTATTCATTATCCTGCCAGCATACCAAATCAATCAATTAAAATGGTAAGTAGGAAAATAATTTATTTTAATTTAATGATAGCATAGTTACTGCATATGATTATGACTAATACCAATCACACGCCGTGGCCGACGTATCAACAGAATGGAAGGGAGTGCGATGTCGAAAAAAGGGTGCGGAAAATAACTGAACCATTAGTGAATCAACGGTTATTGATAATAGTGTTATTATTCTTTTTGATGGATTGCTTTAATTTATGGCCTTGATATTTATTGTTTAATGTTTTTGTTTTTTAATATGTTATCCCTAGGGTGATAGCAAAATCTGTGACATCAGCGACGACGTACGTGACGCATTAAAGAAGTTTCGCTTCCGTAAAAGTACGACAAACTCAGCACTGATATGTAAGTAAAACGTTTTATTTTCTTGTTTTTTTTTTTTTTTTTCATTAAGCATGCAAATTTGGCGGTAAACATAGCTATATTACTGAATAGTAGGTGTTTTAAACGCTTTCTCCTTTTCTATGTTATTTATCTCATTATTTGCATATTCTCTGCATACATGTGTGTTATGATTTCTAATGCAAAAAAATAGCGAATTAGTGTAAAAACAAATTATAAAAAGCTAAGGTGTTCATATTTTTATACCCTAAAGAAGGCAATATTGAGTTTGCTGATATTGGATAACTATAACACATAGCTGCTATAAGAACTGATCAAATACAAGTACTTATGTTGAAACTTTTTTTTTTTATTTGTGAAGGGTATTGTAGCTTTGGTACCGAAGTTAACGTTCTTTTTTGTTGTAATGCTAATTGTTTTAAAAATATGCATATATTATTATTATATGTATATCATATATTATTTTTTTTTTTAGTAAAAGTCGATCGCGAAAAGCAACTTGTCATTTTGGACGAACTCTTGGAGGATATCTCCGTTGATGAATTACAAGAAACACTGCCAGGACATCAGCCTCGATATATCATATATACGTATAAAATGATACACGATGACCAAAGAATTTCCTACCCAATGTGTTTCATATTTTACACGCCACGCGATAGCCAGGTGCGTAACACTTATATAAACTTCCCATAAATACAACTTAAAATTCTATTTACTTTAAACTATTAGATTGAGCTGCAAATGATGTATGCTTGCACCAAAAGTGCACTCCAACGTGAGGTGGACTTAACGCGTGTCTACGAAATACGCGAATTAGATGAACTCACTGAAGAATGGCTCAGGGAAAAACTCAAGTAAAGCAGACTGAGGAGTTTATAAACATACAAAATGATAAGCAATATTGTGTTTATGTTCGTTGGTGTACATAATGTGCATGGACTTACCAAAATACCAACGATTTTTCACCAAATACATACATACATACGTCTAATGATGCAAAGGATATGCAGCAAGCATAAAAATAACACGCCCAAAAGTAAATACTTTTAAGTACAGGTATTTTTTCAATATTCCTATCATAGAGAGACAAAAACGCCAAATACTTAAAAATATTCCAAACTAAATGTAAAATGTAAATTAGAGATATTTCATTCCAAGGTTTTTTATAACACAAAATACATATATACATATGTATATATTAGTTGTAGCATCATATTTGCAGTAGCGTTCGCGTAGTGTCGGTAGTGAATACGATATGAAAGACAAACACACCATATGTTTTATACATATTCATAATATGAGAAGCTTTGCTTGCCAAATTTAATTTTATTTACTTATAATACAATTTTTTATTTAAGTATTAGCGTTTTTTTATATATTGAATTTTACAATACATGCATAATTAAATGAAGAACATTCACATTTGTATACACTTTATCAATATACATATACGTAAAAAATAAATATACACACAACATACTTAAGAAGATATCAACGCTTTAATTATCAAATTGTGGCTTGCGCTGTTGTAAACAATTACTGTGGTCGCTGCTTTGTAGATTACCCACAAAAATATCTTATTTACTGATATTTAGCTATCTGAATTTTAAAAAGGATGCAAACGCTGAGCCGCATGCATCATACTTAGTGCGGCAGTGCTTTGTGCAGACGCTGCAGGCGGTGGTGGTGGCGGCGGCTGCGCTGCTGCAAGCATGTGTGCCATTGTCGGATGGTGTGTCATGTGCGTGGGATGATTGGGCTGCAATGATGTGTTCAAAGACAAATGATGTGTGTGCGGATGTAGGCCATCATGTGTGAGGGTAGCATGGGTTGGTGGCGGCGGCGGTGGTGGTGCCGCTGCGTGATAATGATGTGGCATTTGACTTGTTAGCGGCAAATTCAAAAGATTACTATTGGCATGAGAACGAAAATGCACACTTAAGCTGCTCGCCGAACCGAATTCTTTGTCACAGTCGGGACATTTGAAACTTTCCTGAAGCACAGCTGTACCTTGCAGCGAATTATTTGGCACTACACCGCCCACAACAACTATCGGATCAGGGCAGGTGGTATCGACTGCCTCGTCCTCATCATCTTCGCTGCGTTCGTGTAGTGTATGTTGTTTACGTTTATGCGCTTGCATATCACGTTGCCGACTAAATGATTTGCCACACACATCGCAATGATGGCTTTTTAACTGTGCATGTGTAACCATGTGTTTGGTGAGATCACCAGCATTGTAGAAAGCCTTTTGACAAACGGGACACAATTGATCTCGTAGGCCGGTGTGTATCTTTTGGTGCGCCTGAAAGTTACCCAGTGCGGAGAATTGTTTTGAGCAAATCTCACATTGAAACGGACGTTCGCCGGTATGTGTGCGCTGATGTATGTGCAAATTATACTTTTGCGCAAATCGTCGAGGGCAATAACTGCAGCCAAATGGTTTTTCGCCTGTGTGTGTGCGCAAATGCATTTGCAGCTGAGCGGAGCACTTGAAGGTTTTGTTGCATTCATAACATGTTTGTGGTAATTTTGGCAAGGGTTTCGGACCACGTCGCTTATGTTCTTCCGGCGGTTTACGCTGGTAACGTGAACGTCGTTTACTAAGTGGTGTAAAATGTTAGAAATACCAGGTGACGATTTTTTGTTTACACTCACCTTTTCTTTACATTCTCACCAATATCTGATTCCTCCTCAGAATCGGCCTCCAAGTATGTGGGTGGTTTATGGCTCAACGAAGCAACTGGCAAGTCTGTGTTTGTTTCGACATCGCAAAAACTTGTATTGTGGTAAAATGATACATTTACATATGCGCACACACATCTAATGTTTATATCATACCCATATCCTCTGTCCTGCAAGCCCAAGTATTGTCGCAGTCTCATATCGGAGTTCTCGCACTCTTGTTTGAAATGATACGCTACACCCAAACGGTAAATGCAATTATTGCATATGACTGCAGGTAACCCATCACTTTTATAAACCTTAGAATACAATATTTTTAAGTAAGTTTTTTATTGGCAAACACAGAATCTTGTGATTTGGTACGTACCCTGATTTTGGCACACATCATCAACATTGTACAAGGCATCATCGCAAATTCAGTACTGTATATGGACGTAAGTGCTCCTTCTTCTAGACATACTCTACAAATTTTATGAATATTATAGTCCATATTGAAAAATTTACAACTTTCCACAAATTATAAAATAAAGTGTTTACGAATGTGAGGATACAATGAGAAACAGAAGTAAATGTTGCCATATCAGTTATAAAATTAAAACTTCAATTAAATTTGTTTAGAAACAAATCCTGTTTAAAACATAAAAAGCTTTTAGAAGCTTAAGGCATAAATATTAAATCAAGTACTTCATTTAAAATAAATTTCATGTTCAAGTCCCTCCTTCAACTTCCATTGAAGTAATATGGGCAAAAAATTATAATTGATATTAAATAAATCTGAAATAAAATAATACAAATTTATTGTGCAATATTACTTTTTTTCGTAGCCTACGTTGCCGACTGTCATCTGAGTTGTCATTTGTGACAGCTCGCCTAATTGCAGCCAAGTTTACGCGTCTCGCCTGCATTGCCGACGACTTCCTTTCTAGTTTATTTCTTAAAGGTATGCGTACTTATTTTTCGACAATTACCGAAAAAATCTATAAACATCAGTGAACTAATATGCCGAATATTAAAAATTATGAAACAAAACCACTCGTAAATGTTTAAAGCTTGCTATGCATAATAACTAATGTGTGTTTTTTAATTTCATATACTACTTTTCCGCGATTGTATTGGACTCCCTACACCAATTCTGTGCTATTTGTTACAATGATGATTGCTGCGATGTATTGCTACAGCGGACAAAATGGTTCAACGTTTGACTTTGAGAAGACGTCTGTCTTACAACACCAAATCCAACAGGAGGCGTATGTAAGTAATTTGAGAAAGTGGAAATGCAGCATAATTTCTGTACGGAATACTGCCGGTGAACGCAAAATTGTAATATATTTGTGTGTGACACATACACTTGTCAATCTTATGACTGGTTTGTAAAATTCACATAGTGCTATTAGTGCTCCCAATGAATTCACATTTGCTTTGTATTTTGGAAGTATTCAACGAGTTTTGTGGTTAAACTACAGAATGTAGTTTCGCATAAACAAAACTTACTGATTGGGGTACAATTTTGCAGACTTGGCTTGCTATTCTCTGCAGCATCCTTTAATTTCTAAAAACTAAAATTTTGTATATTTTCAGTGTGCGCACACCTGGCGGCCGCCTTGTGTACCAATATGTCAAGAAGAACAAGACCGTCCCAAAGTGCGGTCAATGTAAAGAGAAGCTAAAGGGTATTCGTCCCACACGCCCATGTGAACGTTCCCGCCTGTCGAAACGTCAAAAGACCGTTGCCCGTACCTATGGTGGAGTTTTGTGCCACAGCTGTCTGCGTGAACGCATCGTTCGTGCCTTCCTTATTGAGGAGCAAAAAATCGTAAAGGCGCTGAAGAGCCAACGTGAATTGTTGGTGAAACCAGTTAAGCCCGTTGCTGAGAAGAAACCCACTAAGGCGCAAGCCAGCAAATCTGCGGGAGGCAAGTCGGCAGCCAAGAAACCCGCCCAGAAATCCACTGGCAAATCCAAGAAGTAAACAATTAAAATTGGACTAACATTGGACGGGGGTGTTTCTATTTAAAAAAAAAAGATGGAGAAGAATGTGTATAAATTGAAGTTGTACGTTATAACGTATAATGGATGAGAAAAAATAAAAGCGCTGTTCTTTTTTAAAATGAAGACTTTCAATTTAATGGTTGGGGGTTTTTGAAAAGTATCGGCATTCATTAATTGTTGTGAGTTGTACATTTTGTTCGAATTTAGCTTCATTGCTCTTATCATCATATATACATATTTTCTCTATTACATTTTCGCACAGATGTTCGATAAAAATATTATACTCGATATAAAATGCAACCATGTGTTTACTTTTCCTATCTACGCTTTGTGGCTGTCATTTGTACATTTCTCAATGTGTGTTTTGAATTTGATGTTTTTTTTTTAGTTTCAATTTCAATTAAAAATGGCCGAAGTGTTGTTGTATCGCGGACGCAGTCGCGCTTCTGTTTTTAGTTTTGTGCTTTTTACCGTATTCCTATTGGAGTCTAAGTGTGGTAAGTGCATTTAGCAATGTTTAAATAATCAAATGCATCCGAAATTATGCTAAAAGTGTGCGGGGTTCGTCATTTACGGGCATCGGAACTTCAGTGGCTTCAGTGATTTTTTTTTTTTCGCAAAATGCAGGCATTCCATGCAGGTGTATTTGTATGTGTGTGCTTCCATATTATCGTTGCGTTTTGGTGGGGAGCGTGCTAAGGCTCTCAAAATGCCAATTGGAATTCCGCTCATAAAATACCATGCAATTGTCAATTCGTATAGAGAGTACTGTTGTCTCGCTCTAACCAGTGTTTTATCAGTATAAATTGCTGTTTGTTTTTGACAAATGGTTTGGCGTATTACGCTATTCGATGGTAGATGGCGCGCAATATTGGCGGGAATAGTTGAATAAAATTCAAAGAAAATTCAGTTTTTTGTGAGAAGTTGAGTTTGCAATTTTATGAAAAGTACAAATTTTTTGTGATTAAATTGAGTTTTAATATTAAGTAGTGTGGCATTGATTTCAAATATGGATTTATACAAATAATTGCTGTTGATAATATTAATTTCAGGTAAAATTCTGTTTGTTGGTTGGTTGTTGTTGTTAGCACATAAGAAAGTGGTTATTGGTGCCGCTTCCGGTGAACTTGCGGAAATTAGAAAAGCAAATATGTATATTTTAGACATTTAATGCATTGAGACAGCATATATAGTGATCAACAATAATATACAACAAATTACACTAAAAAAATCAATTTCTGTTAGTATAGAAACAGACCATCGCCATGTGATGGCTCACGTTCTGCCCGCAAGTATTTAATTTCTTTAATATCTATCTAATGCGCCCTTTTTACCATCTTAACTAACAAATTTTCTTTTGTGCGTAAAACCAAACCATATTCGTAGCGTATGTCCTCGGGCATGCTGACTGGCAGCAAGCGGAAATTCTGCAAAATGCCCACTAGCATAGCTTTAATCTCCAGCATGGCAAATCTTTGACCTGCAAGTGTGTTTATATAAATATTTTTGTATTGAGTTTATGCATGTATTTTCCTTTGCTTACCTATGCAATTTCTTGAACCAGCGCTGAAGGGCACAAAGGCAAACGGATGTCGATTTAAGCTATTTTCTGGCAAAAATCGATCGGGATCGTATTTTAAAGGATCCGGAAAATGTCGTTCATCGCGCATTATATCGAGTATGTGTATATTAATTTGACTGCCAGCGGACAATATCACACCATTGAGTTCTGTATCCTCGCGACAGTAACGCGAAATGAAGGGCACAGAGGGTTGGAGACGTAGTGTTTCCTTTACAACACATTCCAAATATGCCAACTGATTGAAGTCGAAAATGCTCATCGATGGCAAATCTGCAAATTAAAATTGTTGGAAGTTTTGTTTATTTATTTTTTGCTTCTGTTTTGGTTTTTTCTTATATCTGGGTGCAATGCTCACCGCAATTTTTCACTTCTCGGTAACATTTCTCTTGTATATCCGGGTGTATGCTCAAATTGAATAAAGTAAAAATGAGGCAAGTTGCCGTCGTATCATAACCCTCGAACATAAATGTATTAACTTCATCACAAATGCCTCTATGATCTATAACTCCTTCGGACTCGGCGTGGAAAAGCGTATCCAACATCGCGTAACGTTTTCGTTTACCAGTTTCATCACTAAAACAATTTCGTATTAATATTATTAGTGACATTTACTATATGTGTTTTGTTATACTCATTTCCTTGCATAGTTTCGTTGGCAAATTGCCGCTTTTGAAACTCCTCACGTTTCTTTGTTATAATCTTACTACTGAAGTCATGTGCGACCTTCAAATTTTTGTAAAATCTTTTATGATCGCCGAATAATTTGAATATCCAAGGAAAATACATGAACGGATTGCCTGATCGGTTCACCATCACTAACTCTATGTCATGTATGACCTTGCGATACTCGTTGCTGCCAGTTATGTCATCCAAGCAAACACCAAGCGCAGTTTCTTGAAAGTAAAATGGGGAGTTTTCTGTGATTGTTTCGTTTAAGTGCACATACAAATCATTATTTCTTACCACAAACACTATTTAAAGTGAATTCCGGTATAATTTCATTTAGATTCATATTTTGATCCTGCTTCGCGCCTAACAAGTTCACAAGTTTTACAGTTTCATTTCTAGCAAAAGGTAATAAAAGCATGTTTTTTTACATGGTCCAACTTGGAAAACTTAATTTGTAACAAAACTTACTTGAAAACTTCAATAAAACTCTGCAATATATTAAAGTGAAAAGCTGGTGTGAGCAATTTTCGTCTGTCATGCCATTGTTGGTCTATAGATGTACAAATATAAAGTCAAAATTTCTTAAAAGTATGATTTAATTCTTTCCTACCTGAGCTCACAAGCAATCCCTCACCCAAGAATGGACGCACCAAGTCATATAAAACGCCTTTTGTGTTTAATGTTTGACTTTGGAAAACTTCTTGTACGTCTTCCGGGCTTGTTATTGAGTAAATAACCCCTCCGTAATAGTATAAAGCGTAAGGTTTACCTTTTGCGCTTTGATAGAGATCGCGAGACCAGTTGTAAATATCCTCTGCAGAGAAAGTAATGAAAATTTGATTATAAAATTAAATGATTATTGGAAAATATGACTAAAGCAAGTCTAGCTATCAACACACTTCCCCGTTCCCACGACAATCGGGTCTACGTAATCGGAACGGACCTGGATTTTTATCTGGCCAAGGACTGTCAACTCGGCAGAATTCTGCCGCTACAACAACAACATCAACACACTTCCCAAATAATACATAGATTTTAAGAAGTAAAAATTTCAAGTAGTAAAAAAAGCTATAGCGAACCGATCTGAACGGTTCGTTCGGAGATTGTAGCGTTGTTTTGGACCATAATCTATGCCAAATTTTGTGAAGATGCCTTGTCAAAATAAAAAAGTTTTCCATATAAGGATTTAATTTGGATGGCTCAGTCTGTATGGCAACTACAGGGTGAGCCATATAAAATTTTAAATTCGAAGATAGGGCCTAAAAGATTGAGTGTAGCGTTTGCTGTATGGCACGTAGCGCCGTCCTGCTGGAACCAAATGTTGTCCAAGTCTTCCTCTTCAATTTGCTTGAAGAAAAATTCGGTTAACATTGCGCAATATCGCTCATTGATGGTTACGGCGATTCCTTCTTCATTTTCGAAGAAAAATGGGCCGATGATTCCACCAGACCAAAATCCGTACCATTCAGTGATTCGTGCTGGGTGCATTGGCTTCTCGACGATTACGTGCGGGTTTTCTGTGCCCCAAATGCGACAATTCTGCTTGTTAACGTAACCATCGAGTTGGAAATGAGCCTCGTCCGAAAAAATGATTTTTCGGTAAAAATGACCATCCTCGGTCAAACGAACTGTGGAAAAAGATTTCAATATTTCCCAGTCTTCTTCTAGTGAATAGCGATCCATTTCGTATATTTTAGACTTTTTCTGAATATCTGTCACTTTCCGAATGGCATTTGACGTTTCCAATGTCGAAATATAGATAATTCAAATTTAAAACGTTAGATGACCCACCCTATATAAGCTATAGTAGTCCGATATCGGCGGTTCCCACAAATAAGGTAAGAAAAGAATGTGCGCAAGATTTCAGATCGATATCTCAAAAAACTTTGAACTATTTTGCGTATAAATAGACAAATATACGGATATGGCAAAATGGACTCAGCGCGTCACGACATATATATTCTGCTTAACTTCCTTCTGATTGTTACAAACTTCGTGGCAAACTTAATATAGCCTCTCCAGGATCTAAAAAGTGCTGTTCGATAAATTTTACGGCACTAAATACACAGTGGTGAGCACTCACCCGGATTTGAATTCAAAATGTCGAAGTTGTTGCCAAAAATCGTGCGTCCCGGCACTATATACACCTTATCCGTTACTTTACTGCCATCCACCGTTTTCAATAGTTTACAGTATGCCAACAAATAGTACTCTTTGCTGAGCCTTTTTAAATACTAAGTCAATCCTAAGAGGATTATTGAAAAACATAAAACAAATGTAAATAATGCCATTGCACAAACTGCACTGAATTGCAGGGCATCGAAAGCATGTCGAAGTAAACACGGAATTTTAAAAGCTTCTATTCCATAATCTTGTTGCTCGAATTATTAAAAGCGGATTATATGCTTTCTTTATTGATAACAACTATATTTATAAATATTGGGCGAGAGCGAAATGTATGCGCGTTGATAATACGAATAAATGCATGTAATTTATATACAAACTTATGTAAACGGTAGGTATGTGCATAATATTATGTGCACACGTCTTGTATGACGGTTGCACTAAAAAATATCTCAAGGTTTTTGAATATAAAATGAAGAAAAGCTTAACTCGACAAGGGTATCAAAAAGCTGTAATACTCTTCGCATGCGCATTTCCTTTAACATAAAAGGATGTAAAACGATCTTTATATAGATTTTGATCGATCAGTTTATATAGCAGCTATATGCTCTAGCGCCCCGATCTATATATTGGGTAGTCGAAAAAGTCTTTTCGTATTCACACACTTACACTTCAACTTATTTTTTTATATTTATACTAATAAATAAATAAACAAATATGTACCATTTTGGACGACCACTTTTTGCCATTTTTCCGCTAGAGACATACTTTCATCAGTGTAAACCGAAATTTTGAAATTTAAAGAACGGAAGCGAGCGAACCATTGTTGTGCTACATGAACTGATACGGCATCGTCTCCGTAAACTTTAGAAATTTCATTGGTGGCTTGCGTGGCATTCTTCCCTTTTTTTACAAACATTTCAAAATAGAGCGAGTTTCTTCATTATTTTCACTAATTTTTGAACAGATGTACTTTTTTTAAATTTTTTTTTTGGTTAAATGAAGCTTAAAAATTGCCAATAATTTGTTCAGAGTTAATAACGCTGTCTTAGAAAATAATCTATGCAATATTTCGGGTAGCTATCCTCTTTCTAGTAAACATTTACAGTCTGTCAAGTAAGAGCGTGGTGGATTTTACCGATAGTTAATGAAAGATTTCGCTCTAATTCCTTCGCGAGCCGATAGAGGGAAGCTTTGCCTTGATGCATTGTCAACAAAGGTTCAGATGTTGATCTTTTGAAAGAGAATCACATTAAACGCCATGAGTGCTAAGTACGCGTGCGCTACGAGCTGTGTTCCTTTGCATCCACCCGAAAGTCCCAAAATGTCGCAATCAGCGGCTGCTAAATATATGAGAAAGTCGATGGCATTTGTACAGAAGTGGATACAGCTACATATATATAGTGGCTAAAAACGTGGTTCAATAGAAAAAGTGACCAAAAAAGAAGAAAAAAGAATAGTGTTCGCGGAATCCTACTTTAACACTGCGGCAAGGACAAGCAAAATTAATAGCAAAAGATTTAGATATATCCTACGAAACTATCCGAACCCTTCTTCATACTCATGATCTGAAATGGTGCAACATAATGAAGAAGCTTCTGTTGACTGAAAAACTTGTGACAAAGCGACTCGCTTGGGAGCATGAGAATATTGATAGAGATTTGGAAAATGTCATGTTTACTGATGAATGTTCTATATGGGCACGTTCGGTCCTCACGCGAGCCTGGTCAACTTCTCAAAGCAGAGATTCGGCACTTGTACCTCTTTACTGACAACCTAAATGTCGAGAAAATGATAAAAATCTACAAAAAAGGCTTTACTGCTTTCTGTCAAACTATGGTTTATCAGAAAAAATGAAGATTAGATTCTGTAGGAGGACAACGATCCTAAACACCGTAGCAAGCTCTGTACTGCATATATTAAACAGAAGCTTCGTGGAAGACGCACATACGAGGTGTAAAAAGTATCGCGAATCGTAACTGAAAGTTTTCTTCGATTGCAGGGGCGTGGTGCATCATGAGTTCTTGTCACAGGGAAGAACGGTCAATAAGGAATATTACCTGCAAGTTATGCACAATTTGCGCAAAGCAATCCGCCAGAAACGCCCGGATTTGTGGAAGAACAAAAATTGGCTTTTGCACCACGATAACGCCCTTGCTCACACACATCGTTGCTTGTGCGCGACTTTTTGGCCGAAAACAACACACTAATGATGCCGTATTCCCCAGATCTGGCCCCCTGTGACTTTTTCTTGTTTCCTAAACTGAAGAGGCCCATGAAAGGACGACGGTGTTTCTCTTGACGAGATAAAGACGGCATCGAAGGAGGAGCTGAAGAAGATAAAAAAAAAATTAATTTTTTGAAGTGCTTCGAAGGTTGGAAAAACCGTTGGCACAAGGGTATAATATCTCATGGGGATTACTTTGAAGGGGACAAAATAGATATTCATGAATATAAATAATTTTTGAAAAAAACACAAAATTCGCGATGCTTTTTGAACACACCTCGTACACTTTGAAGCAGTTGTCTTACGAAATTCGTCGGATCTGGAGATCGTTGCCACTAGAATACGCCGTCAAATTAGTAGAAAGCATGCCTCAGAAATGCCAGGCAATTATCGACGCCGGTGGTAACTAGACTATGTAGTATTATTGACCAAATTGCATCATTGTTTGTAATGTGTACAATGTATATATAAATATGAAAGTTTCATAAAATATTTTTTTTTATAAATTAACACGACCACGCTCTTACCTGACAGACTGTGTATATATCTATATTTCAATAAATACAAAAAAAAACAAAATCCGAAAAAGTACATCTCTAATCTTATTGCATAGTTCACCTGTGATCTCACTTTAAGTGTAGTTCAATCATTAACACAAAGTATTGATTTGATTACACTAATTAATTTCTAATAACGGTGCTTTTAGTTAGTTGTTTTTTTATGGTTGGAAACTTTTGGATTTATAAAGCTCTATTTATATAACAAGCTTTTTAGTCAGCTCTAATAGCTCTACTTTCCTGAGATCAATTATTTGTGTTATCAGTTTGTATGTACATACATATGTACATTGTAACAAAAAAACATCCGGAAATTGTAATTAAATTCCCTGTGTAAGTGATATTTAAAAAAATGTATTCTGTCAAGTTTGTTGGGACTGACCTTAATTACCATCGCAAATATGAGCGCGATTTGTCTCAGATTTAGTATTTCTAACCAAGTTTCGTGTTCGGAATCGTTACGAATGTTGGGAAAAGCTTACATGATTGAAAAACACAAGCCTACAAGTGGTATAGAACCTTCAAAAAACCTGCGTCAGAGAAATCGTTGAAGAATTCGTTCAGGACGACCTTCGAACTCTTCAACTGATGAAAATATTAAAAAAGGAAAGTATATGGTGCTTAAAATCGTCAGGCAAGTGTTAGGGAGATGGCAAGAGAGCTCGACATCTCTCGCGATTCCGTTCGAATGATGTTGGTGGATATTTTGGGTATGAAACGCGTTCTTGCTCGACTCGTCTCGATAAAGCCGAAATTAAAAACAACCACGACAAAGCCGCTCAAAAATCAAGGTGATGCTCGTTGTTTTTTTCGGTATTCGTAGTTTGAAGCATGATAAATTTATTCCGGAGGGACAGCGATTCATGCGATTTTTTCTTGGTTCCCAAACTGAAATTGCCGCTCCCTGAAATCCGTTTTAAGACGAGCCGAGAAGAGATAAAACAAAATTCGCTGAAGGAGCTGGAGTATTTCGGGCTCAATTAGCACTAGCTGTGCCATTTTGGTGCATTAGTCGTAGACCTTTATCATATTGCTATCACGTTTCACCTTCTCTTTCAAACCATTTTGTGGTTTCGATGAAGCTACTAATGTCCCATATGCTTTTTTGTAGACATCCATTCAAGGTTTGGTGCTTGATGGATTCCAAGTGTTCTGCGTCAGATCTGCGCCAGTCCTTTCACAGAGAAAGGAGAAAATTGTTTCCTGATTCCCTACTAGTTCGCAGCATCGGCAGATGTTCTTCTAGGGTGGATATAAATCCAGGTGTGTTGCGGTAATGTAGACTCAACAGTCATGGAAACGGTCTTTCGTTGTAGCATTATTATTTTTTTTAAATAGAATATCCTTGGGCGGAAATAATTTGTTGTAATTTTGTTTTTTAAAAGTAGTATATCATTGAGTTGAAATAATTTCGGGTATATTCCGGATATATGTACATGGAAACGGCTGAATAAGGAATGGTATTTTATCGTACCATTTTGTTGCTGTAGCAACAGAAATCACTCCGCTGGTAATTTTGAGGAAGTTGACAGTATTTCGGAGAGTACGATTTCGGGTCTTTTGGGAACAATTCTACTTGTAACGGACCTTCGACCAGACTCTTTCGTTGTTGATAGTGGAAATTTCTTTTATAATTTTTACTTGAGGGTACTTGGTCGAATATAATTTTGTATCTGTTCCAGATACGGGGAAGTCGCTTAACTGAGTACGATCTTTTGTTGTTGTTGTTGTTGTAGCATTATAGAGTTTAATTTCTTTTAAGGAGTGGTGTACAAATTGATTGTTAACGAAATCATCTAGGAAGTAGGAAGTCCAGGCCCAAGAAATGAGGCGATCACTCCATAGAGAGCAGGGTGTTAGATGTATTTTTTCCCAGTGGTTGTAAAAGGGTTAGTGATATTTATGCACACTCTAGTTCCGTAAACCGGTTGGGAAATCCATGCATTGTCTGTACGACGATCTGGACAGCAGCATGGTAAAGAAAATCAAAACCCGATGGAACGAGCTACCTGGGTGACAAAATGCTAAAGCCATGTGCAGAACGGTAGATCGGAAGTGCACAAAATTGGTATTGACAATCAATAGAAGATACTGTAGGAACATGATGGATATACTAACTATTACTGTCCGTCATTGCCAAGATTACGCTGTAAACATCTGGGGTCCCTACAATATGATACACTGGAAAAGGTATTGATAGAGCTGCCACAGAGTCTGTCCAAATTCGCGTCAAGCCCAGGCATCCTAAAGGATGACTACTCCTCATGGACCTAGTAATTGAACTCTATTTGGTAGCGCAAAGGCGTATAGGCGTGGCTCATTGGCCTACCAGACTAACTAACCTATTTTAGCTTCAACTGTTCATTATTACTCGTACCGTGATTTGTTGATCCTGAGATTGTTATTCTAGCAATGAAATAGTAGAAGTTTTAACATTTATTCCAGTTTGAGTTAGCTTTGGGCTCTACAAATACATAAACTCCAAAGCTCGTACCGAATTGCAGCCGCACCTCAGTCCTGGACAATTTCGATATCCTAGAACCGACTGTCGTGGGAATGTCAGTACCCTAAGTGACTCTCATCAAGCCTCAATCCAAATACCGCAGTATGTGTTGTTTCATCAGCAAATATAAACAATTTAAGATGTATCTAGCTACTTTAATCTCGTTAATATAAAAAAGCTGAATAAAATATAGAAAAATCCGGCTTAAAGAAAACCATTAATTCTTCCATAGTTGCTTGTAGTAGCGACAAACTTCTTCGCCGTAGATGAGTTATGGTCACACTGACCATTTATAGATGAAACCACCACCAACAGCAGCAGCAACAACAATAGCAACAATGGCAATCAGCTTTGGCCACATATGGTTAGATGCTGTATGTCATAAATGATGATAATTGCTTGTGACAGTGCTGTCTAATGCTTGCTGCCTTCACAGCCATAACAGCAAGGCGGATGGATTGGGGGTACCACATACATAAATGCCAACTGGGGAAGATGCTGCAATTGATTTGGCGGACTTTGCTGCAGTTGATTGGCAATTGACGATCGGCCAGATCGATATGATCGATGACAATTGTCCAGTATCGCTTACCAAACAAGTATATTTCTATGTTTGTCTGCGCGCGGTTAGCAGCAACCATTTGTGGTACAGCGCAAGCAATGCAGCTACCGCTGCCGTCTGGCCGCTGTGAGCATGCGAGCATTGAATGGCTGCGGCAGCTAATGATTTTCCCATAGATACTGTTTGGTATAGCTGATGTGCGCACAAAAAGTCATTGCATTTTTCCACATTTGTGTTCTTTGTTTTTGTCACCATTTTCCACATTTGTTTGTATGCGTTTTTTCCACTTTTTCGCTGCTACTCATTAATGCTACACGGAAAATTAATTCGTTTTAAAGCGCGAGCACTTTTTTAATGCCGCCAGCATCGGCTTCTACGCTAAGCGTAGTGGGCAACAAAATAAGAAAAAGAATACAATACCCTTCACAGGTGAATTTTTTTATAGCGCAAAAGGGTATAAAAAGGTATTTGTATAGATTTTGAATGACCAGTTTGTATGGAGAATAGAGTGATGTGTAGGATGGGTAGAAGGAAATTTCTCGGACGGATTTTTCTTTATCGGCGTAGACAACGCTTACGCAGTTATTGCCGAGTTTGCAACAGTGCGTCATTCGTTCTTACCTTTCCTTGTTTGGAGTTTCCAAGTGCAGCCAAGTAGTTCTCCAGCTGATCTCTCCAACGGAGTGGATGTCTTTCTCTTCCTCTACTTCTTCAAGAGGGTATTGCGTCGACTATTTTCAGAGTTGTAGCGTTTTCATCCTCTCGGACGATATGACCTAACCAGCGTAGCCGCTGTTTCTTAATGCGCTGAACTATGTCGTATAACTCATACAGCTCATCGTTCCATCGGCTGTATTTTCCACTGCCAGTGCGCAAAAGACAATAAATCTTCCGCAGAATCTTTCTCTCGAAAACTAGTAACGTCGACTCATCAGATGTTGTCATCGTCCATGCCTCTGCACCATATAGCAGGACGGGAATAATGAGTGACTTATAGAGTTTGGTCTTTCTTTGTCGAGATAGGATTTTACTTTTCAATTGTCTATTAAATCCGAAGTAGCAGCTGTTGGCAAGAGTTATTCTTCGTTGGATTTCGTGGCTGGTATTGTTGTTGGTGTTAATACTGGTTCCATGATAGACGAAATTATCTACGATTTCGGAGTTATGACTGTGAATAGTGACGTGGGAGCCAAGTCGCGAGTGCGACGACTGTTTTTTTGATGACAGGAGATATTTCGTCTTGCCCTCGTTTACTACCAGATCCATTTGCTTCGCTTCCTTATCTAGTCTGGAGAAAACAGAATTAAGCGCGGGTATTGAGGTCTCAAACCCAGCGCACAACCCTGAGGAGTGATGAATTGTCTTCTCACTTGAGCTTGCCTTCAAATGGACGTTTTTTGGTGTAAGACCGGAGGTCGTGAGCTGCTTGAGCCATATGTAAAATAATCGTTTCTGGCCACTCCCAAGTGAATAAACTTTTACACATAACTCCATCCTCCCTCGTTTATATAACAGCTACATGATAAAGTGCTCCAATTTGGAAAATTTTTTCGAATATTGTAGAGTTGCATTGGAAAATAATAATAATTTTGTTAAGATATCTTTTGAAATGAAAAATTTGGTCATGCAAGGTCTGGAAAGACAGAAAGTCGAACAGCTCCAAATCGACTCAGCGCGTTACGCTAATGATTTATGTTTATATAATTTATAGGATTTCCGAGATTTTTTGCAGCGTGTTACAAATTTCGCGGCAAACTTAATACTCTGTATACTGTATACTCTGTATACTCTGTTCAAGGTATAATGACGTCTGTTCATTTGATCGGCTAGCGGTGGCCTTTTCGAACGACCAACTGACCACGACATCGCGATTTAGCTACGGGAAAGGGCAACAGTATTGGCGATTGACAGCGCTCAGGAGGCGGCAATAATGGAAAGTAGCCGGCAACATAATACAGCAACATCATTACCGCATCCGCCAAAAGTGCCGCCGCCATCGCCGCCACCGTCGTCAAACGTCAATAATCAGCGCTCTATAATGCGTAGCGCTGAGTGCAATAGTGCGGCATCGCGCATTGGTCGCACGTAATTG
Organism: Bactrocera correcta; assembly: GCA_027475135.1. Classification (NCBI taxonomy): domain Eukaryota; kingdom Metazoa; phylum Arthropoda; class Insecta; order Diptera; family Tephritidae; genus Bactrocera; species Bactrocera correcta. The sequence continues at coordinate 82,383,477 of CM050325.1, read as the reverse complement.
TGATTTTCCAACTAAAAATCAGCTGCGGATTGGCTGCTTTTATCAAATGTGCCTTGCTGTTGCATGCGACATGTGCACACGTGCAGTGTGTTGTTGCTTACTGTTGTTAAATATCTTTTATTATTCTTATATGTATACGTACATACATAAATGTTGTTATTGTTGTGTTTTTTACTTTGCAACTGCTGTTCTCATGTGCTCGCTGGTCGGCTGGCTGACCGTTTGTCGCTTATTGGCCGCTTTGCTCGCATTAATGCCGCAAACAAGCCACACTCATTGCGCATGCGTAAGGCGTTAGTGACCGTTTTTAGAATTACTAATTGAATCGACGCGTTACAACGCGTCCTTTGTTGCAACAAATAAAACGTGTGTGCATTTTTTGTTGTTTGTTATTGTTCTCATGCCATATGCATTAATGCAGTTGTTGCACGCAAACGCATAAATAAATCCATATATAGTTTTTTTTTTCACAAAATCTCGCCTGCCACCATGTAACTGTTTTTAAATTTTTTATGTTGTTATTATTATTTTTTTATTAATTTCTTATATTTTTGTTATTTGTGTTCACATTTTTTTCTTGTTATTTTATTTGATATTTTGTGGCAACGCTCATTTACTTAGCTGTAAATGTCATTGTCATTCAGTTACATGACATGTTGTCGTTTATTCACGAAATCACCCTGTCACTGGTGGAGTTTTTGGTGTGGACAATTTTCTCCCAGTTATTCTTTGGCATAATTTTTCGTACTATTTTTTTTACCCCTTTTGAACAAATATTGACCATCTTTTGTATTCTTTTGATTACCCGTTATAATGGTCTAGAATTGGCTTACAATTTTACTTAGCTTGCTAACTGCTGATCAGCTTATTACTCTCTCCCTTTAATCTCACCATAATGTCATAAATTGCCGCTGTCATCCTCCACACTGTTCTAACTTAAGTAGAGAAGATCTAGTCTAACTTTATTCAACTTCTTGAACGAAATGAGAGAACTCTCGTTTTATAAAAAAAAAAGCTGCGAATATAGTCTTTATTTAGCTCGATACATTTGCCCTAGCGTTGCTACAACTTTTTAATCCTTTAAAAATAGGTTCTCCGAAGTTCTGTTCAAAATAGACCTCCCTGACCCTGACAAAGTTCTCAGTTTTTTACAATTTTGATGCGGCGTGTAAATTTTTCAAGTTTTGAAACGAAAATATGTCACACGGTGCCAAATACGAAGCCAAATATTCGATGTAGATTACATCTTGTAAATCTCAGAAAGCGGTGGTCTTCAACTTTCCGACTGAAAGGACGGCCTTCTCCTTCTTTGCAACAGGTTTGCCGAATGAAGTCCGCTTCGGCTGATCCTTAGTCGCAAGGTTGTACCACGTTTCGCCGACGGTTACATGGGGAAGTGGGCTCTCAGTTGTTCGAAGTCAGCAAGCTCGGAACTCATCACGCGAACAGCTTTGTGACCATTGCTTTTCTGAAGGTAGTCAATTTATATCACTCCTTGTAAATCCCAGAAAAGAATGTTTTTCCTCTTTCCAGTCCACAACACAGTCTTTGCGTTTTTGGGAGCAGGTATCGGGCTGGTCCCTAGTCTCTAGTTGTCCAGAGTCCGCAGCATCCATCGTGCCGACAGCTTTCTCACACACATATCACACCTTGTAAATCCCAGAAAAGAATGTTCTTCACCTTTCCGGTACATAACAGAGTCTTTGCCTTTTCGGACGGATTGTTCCCCAGCCTCTAGTGTATTCCACTGGATCCATATTTCGTCGACGGCCATCCGTTATCGATCTTACAGCTTTCTTATGTAGGATATGACCCACGTGAATTGTTGAGAGACCTAATGTCTCATTTGTCTCGCGTACCGTTAATCGGCGTACTGCTAAACCGAGATCGTGTAACTTTACTATATACCATTCGGTGAAGGTGTTTTCGGGCAACTAGGGGCGACTCATCACCCATTTTTAACGCTCACCATTAAAGGAGAAAAGTCACCGTAATCAAGCGCTCTTTGATTTTACTGCGTGACCTCTCTTGCGAAAACAAGAATTTCCGTTCTATGGCCGACAGATTTTGGACTGACCGCATTTTAAAGTGGACAAAGTTCAATATCGGTTAGCAATAGGGTTCGACTCCGGTTAAATTTTTTACTTTTGCGTTAGCGTCGCTATTGTTTGGTTATACTAAGTACATATCGTGCCGATCTCGTACATATAGTATACCATTCGAAAAAAATGATTCCTAACAATACATTTCGTTAATTTTAGTATTTTTCTTCTTCTTCTTCGACACCAAAAAGTAATTGCACTTTGTTCATCAGATGTTATATGGTTATGTGTGTGTGTGTGTGTGTGTTTGCGTGTACAAGGTGTTACATAGTTAACAAATACCTGCTCATTATACGAACTACATCAACGCTGCTTGCAACTTAAGACTCGCTGACTCCCTACTGCAAAACCGATTTCATTTCAAATTAACCTCTGTAGCCTTTCAACAATTGGCCCTAAAACGCATCGCAGCGAAATGCCCAGTTGCCACTAGTTGGCCGTTGTTCGTTGGCTGGCGGTATGTGACTTCGCTGATTGCCTATGTTGGCAGCGCGTTGAAGGTGCCTAATGGCCGCAGGTCCGTTCCCAAAGTTCATCATTAATTTTGTCTGCGTAGCAGAGGCAGCAGCAAAAATGAATGAGAAATGAAAGCGTATGTAATGTATACATATGTATATGATATATTGTATGTGTTTATGGTATCTGTATGTGTGTGCCATGTGGAATGCCTGCAATCACTCCTGCATTGTTGCTTACAGTTTTCGACAGATTTGTACAGCAGACTTTTGGCGCCTACAGTGTAATAATTCTTATGAGGTTTTCGTTAGACTTTTTCTTTTTTGTTTTTGTTGGTTTTTACAACTTATTTTGTATGCTATTGTTGTTTTACAATTTGTTGCATTCTCCATAAATGAAGAAAATAATGATTTTTTTACACAGCCAATGAATATCTACACAAACATACATACATATTTATATGCACAAATAAATTTGAGCATGCATGCAGTTACTTGACTTTTGCGCATGCGCAGCTTTTACTAGCCTCTGCTTACGTTTGTGTGTGCATTTTGAATGCGCTCTTAAAAGTGCTTAATAGTCTGTCCCTTGGGCAGTTAAATGTATACAAAGTTGTGCAAGTATTATAAGCAATTCTTTTCTCCGTTCTTCATTTAAAATTTATTTTTTTATTTCGACTGAAGGTGTTAAGGAATTAACTTAGCACTTAAACGTTCTGAAATTACTTTTTCATGCACTTGAGGGCAGCGATGTTTAGCGTAGAGAATGTAATATCTGCTCCTATACACAAATATATATTTACGGACGTAGGCGTAGGATATTAAGCACATGCAACTCTTAAATATTTCCAATTTGCTAGCTTAGAGGTATGGCTTGTAAAACTTTCCTTTTCTTATATCCACGCGCACAAAACGCCATTAAACGAAAACCATAACTAAGCACTCGCCTAGCGCAAATATTATCAGAACTCCTATCAACTGTGTGGAAAATGGATGAAATCAGAAGATAACCCCGCACATTCCCTAATAAGGGACTGTTAAAAACTACTAAAAGTAATAAATAAATACGCCAGAGTGTCAAAATGTGAGAAATCGGACTGCAGCCACTCCTACATACCAAATAACAAATTATGGCCAAAGCTTATCCAAATCCAACAAAAACTTTTCAAGCCCCTTGGTGCCGGATATTTGAACCTCAGTACCTATAGTTGACTTTTTAGCGAAAATATTGGTCAATTTGTGAGAGATAATCCTTTCCTGATGGGTTGAATATAGTCGATACTTCCCCCAAATACCTAATATACATATTTTCGAACTTCCGGGTGACTTTATGCCGCATATATCGGCCAATATATGAGTTATCTTAATTAAATTGAGAGAGCGTGTTTTCTTATAGCGATGGATATTCATGCTTAGAATGAATAAAATTAGATGAAAACACTCGCTCTGGAAATAACAAGCTTTATGTACCTGAAGGTACTTCCCTAGCTTTAAGTTTTGAAAGTTGCAATGTTCGGTTATTGCCGAACTTAGCTCTTCCTTACTTACTTATCCACTTTTTTGCTTCACACTCATAGAAACCCTTCTCCCTATTGGCAAAACTGGGCCTGTCGGCTTTTACAAGCTGCTCTTGAGGCGTATTTTGCTGGTGAGCAATCTCATTCGCCATTGAAAGGAACAGGTAGTAATCACTTAGAAGTTAGTAACTTACTAATGAAACTCCTGAAGCTTCTGGCGTGTCTCTCTCGCTGTATGTGGCTTCTCTTGATGCAACACAATCCCTATCCTGATCGTTCCACTCAGATAGTCCAATTGTTGACAGTACAGATTCGAATACGAGCAGCTCCTGGTAGATGATTCCTTGTCAATCCCATCAAACACATTCATACTAGAAAAACCGTCCTATCGTCAATTCCTGCTTGGCTAGGTTGTCGTAAAAGAGCAACTTTTCATCATCAGTAACCATCCACTGCGATTCGTAGGTGAAAATTTGGTCCTTCCTTTTTTTTTAACTTATGAGGTTCCCAGACATCTAGCTTTTTTTATGCAGCCTTATTTAAAAGGTTCAAAATGATTTCTTGTACAGTGTTTAGCTCCTGGGCAATTGAAAGAGTATTTACATGATGGTCGGAATCGACGATTTCCATTATTTTATCGATATTAGACGTCCAGAGTGAGGTGCATCTTCAGTCTTCAAAAAAGACAGGTTAATCCAACTTCCCATACACTCGTTCGTTTTTCGGCTTAGATTAGTTTTTGGCTCGAAATTCGCTAGATTATGCATAAACACACAGTTAGTAATCAGTAATTATGCGTCCTCAACAAATGTTGTCTCTTTTGCGACCTCCACTCGCCGTCGTTTTTGCAAAAGGTTCAGATCTTTCGGTATAAATCTAGCATTGACACGCTGCGAACCCAAAGTAAGTATGAACCAAAACGTGTTAAGTCGATCCTTTTTAGATGTGGAAATTCTCGACTATCTATATACGAGTATGTGTATACTTCTTTAATATTTTTTAAAACTTATTTTCTATATTACAACATAATTCAGTAGCTGTGTCTGCTTCCTTCATTGCCATGCGTCCGAACTAAACAATTCCGGTAGCAATTTTTATTATCTCGTGGAAAATTACTTCGTGCGCTGTACGTACCACGTAACACACTTAACGCGCTTGTGCCTTTATATGGACGAAAGCTCATCTGTCGCAAATCATCTCCATCAAAACGTCCGCTGTCGTTGTTATCTTCCCATACTAATAAAACACGTTGCCTTACCAGGGGTCTTCACATAGTTTTAGCACACACATACACACCAATTTTTTTTTGGCGTGCAACGTGTCTGCTACACACACTAATGATTTTCAAATAAATGCTCTGCCTCCAGTGCGTGGAGCATCAACGTTTGGTTTGCTTCGCTTTGCTACTTTCAGCGCATGCGTACACGTTCTAGGTAAACACACGCCTTTGTCGCTTCACCATTTTTGTACTCGTCGTACTCATAGATATTTATGTGGCTAACTATTAAATGAGCTGGCTAGCGGTTGAGCTCGCAGCGAACGAAGTGATGCATTAGCAGCCGTGTGACAGTGGCAATTGCGGCCTGCCTCATGGGCGTAATATGGTCATAATATCTCAAAGTAGCCATAAATGGCACACATACGCAAGAAGCGTCCACAAGTAATCTACCTCAACGTTCTAGTGGAACCATATTTAGTTTGAGTTATGTTAGAGGTATGCTTTATACTTAAATGCAGCAAATAATGATAAAAATTCTCTGTTCGTTAGAGTTATTTATCTTACAACAACTACAATTACGGTATTTCCTTAATAAGTTTGATTGGAAAAAGTTGTGATTTGTTAGGCATTAGATGCCTACGTCATAAAAGGATCGTCTAGGAGAAGAATTTCATGTAACGGCAACATAAAAGGCATGGAGCACAAAATTCCTAAAAACATATTCATTTAACTCTGGTAAAGATGATGATATAAGCTCTTTAAACGACTACAGGCTTTCCAATGACAAGATCATACCAAGAATACACATTTGATATGTACGAATATATTTTGATACGATAAATCGCAATATAATTTGAAGAAAATTTTCCACGGTAAAAGCAAGTTTCGGTATCCGTGATATTCTCCGATTAGCTACCAAGCAAATAAGGCAAAATGAGGGTTGATTTCGAGTACGAAAACCTCAACTGCCTACTACTTACTTGATATTTCCCATATTGGTGATAATAAGTAATGTTTATAAGTAAACTTACCCTGAACAGGGTATATAAGGTTTGCCACGTAGGGTGTAACACTAAGAAGGAGTCTTCGGAGACCCTATAAATTATTTCTTCTTCTTTATTCGCATATATAGTCGTTTTTCTTTTTCCCTGTTTGGCGTCAATTGAAGATTCCAAGTGTAGCCAAGTCCTCCACCTGGTTTTTAAGATTTTCCTCTACTTCCCCGCGAGTATTGTTTGATTGATATTTCAGAAAGTCATGAGATCCTGAAGGATATCATATCAGACCATAATCTGATCTATAATATGTAATTTACTAAAAAGTCACTTCATATCTAAAAAATTATTAATTTTAATTTGAAAATATACATATATCATAATTAAAATTTGTATTTTTTCTCTCTTTTTAGGTAAGTCAACAGTTTAAGTATTTACTTTGCTAATGGAATAACAACTTCAATATCACCAGCAACGATTTGGGTATACTATAAGTACATATTTATACGAAATATTTATTATACTGTTATTATTTTTTATGCTTTAAAAGCAGTATTTCTTGTAATTGGAGCGGAAAATCGGTATTAGTGCACAAAAATATTTTGTTTTTGTGCTTAAATAGTATTATAGGTTTATGAGTATCTTTGAATCTTAAATTAGAGTTTACAACAGCGTGCCAGTCGTTCTTCCTTTTCGCTGTTTGGCGCCAATTGGAGATTCCAAGTGTAGATTTGTAGGTCCTTCTCCACCTGTTCTTTCCAACCGAGTGGAGGTCTTCCTCTTCCTCTGCTTCCTCCGGTGGCTACTGCGTCGAATACTCTCAGAGCTGGAGTGTTTTCTTCCATTCGGACGACTTGACCTAGCCAGTGCAGTTGCTTTTAATTCCTGAACTATGTCAATGTCGTCGTATATCTCGTACAGCTCATCGCTCCATCGTCTGCGGTATTCTTCTCCATAAATCTTCCGCAAAACCTTTTTCTCAAAAACCGTGACGCCGACTCATCAGATGTTGTAATCGTCCATGCACCATATGCCGGACGTGAATGATAAGTGACTTGTAGAATTTGGTCTTTGTTCGTCGAAAGAGGACTTTACTTCTCAATTGCCTTCTTAGTCCGAAGTAGTAATCTAACTTAGACTCAAGAACCCAGCCCAATATACGATCTAGCGATTCTATAGAAAGTTTATAACTGCTCACGATCTTGATTATAATCCTTTGTATTTTGTATATCCTGAATAGAGTATATTAAGTGTATCCCAAAGTAAAGAACTTCCGAAGTAGCACCTGTTAGCAAGAGTTACTTGCATTGAATTTAAAACTGCGTTCGTTCTTCCTTTTCGCTGTTTGGCGCCAATTGGAGATACCAAGTGTAGCCAGGTCCTTCTCCACCTGTTCTTTCCAACCAGTGGAGGTCTTCCTCTTCCTCTGCTTCTCCGGTGGCTACTGCGTCGAATACTCTCAGAGCTAGAGTTTTTTCTTCCAGACGATATGTCCTAGCCAGCGGAGCCGCTGTCTTTTAATTCGCTGAACTATGTTAAGTCGTCGTATATCTCTTAAAGCCGATCGTTCCATCGATTACGGTATTCGTCGCCATAAATCTTTCGCAGAACCTTTCTCTCAAAAACTTATAGCGCCGACTCATCAGACACCATATAGCAGGATGGGAGTGATGAGTGACTTGTAGAGTTTGGTCTTTGTTCGTCGAGAGAGGCCTTTACTTCTCAATTGCCTACTCAGTCCGAAGTATAAATCCATCTTTTACTCAAGAACCCAACACAATATACGATCTAATGATTCTATAGAAAGTTTATAACCACTCACGATCTTGATTATAGTTCTATAGGTCTACATTAGTCAAGATGGAACAAATATCGGATAACACCTGTTGGGAAGAGTTATTCTGCATTGGATTTCACTCTTAGAAGATTGTAACTTCTCTATTCAGATCTTTTGCCAGACCATATTCTACAAAGAAGATGATCCTTGCTTTTCATTAGTTCTTCGCCGCCGTATTTGAATAGCTCGGCCGGCAATCCATCGAGCCCTCCGCTTGGAGCGTTGACGCAAATCAGCGATATGTTGAAGAATTTTACTTTGATGCGGATTGTGGCTAGACGTTTATCCACCGGGGAACCCACACCGCATTTAGGCTCTCCTCAGTCCTTGCTTCGGAGGGATGTTTTTTCGAGTTACTTTAGAGAATCTGCAAATACTTAAGATCCTCTGCTTACGAAAATCCATATATTGCTTCCCCATATGGTTTCGATTCCTTGTGTTGTTGTAAACAACTTTTCTAATAACAACCGTTTGTTTTATGTCATTTAGTTATACCAACAATTCATTAATCTTTGAAATCAATATCCATTCATTATAGCCAATGCTTGCATATATGGTCTTTAGCATTCTACTCATTTGCATTTTAATACATAATTTTTCGCACTTCAAGAGTTATGTTATTTACCGTTTAGCATAAACTGGAGAATTATAATTTATTGCCAATAACTCAGTAGTAACCAATATAGAAAAAATTACAATTGACTAGTATTTATACAACGATTATTTAAGCGCTAAATGCAAGCTTACTGCCATATTTACATACTTACACGTACAGTGCTGAGAGAAATATGAGCAGTAATGGTTTATACTCTGCTCTAATGGAAAAATTAAAGCAAACGTTAATTTCACAATGAGTTTGTAGATGTGGCAGACCTTAGACTTTATGGTCCATAGATAAGTACATACATGTCTAATAAGGAAGAGTTTTTATCTTAAACCAATTATCAATTCAGTGCATTCAAATCCTATATTGACTTTTTTTGTGAAATCCTCAATAGTCTTGAGAATAGTCACCTGTTAGTTATAAGCTATCACTTATTTAGATTTCTGCTAGAACGTGATTCTTACACCCTATCTTCAATGCATTCCTCTTTCTTCACATATCGGGCATTCTGTCGAAATATTTCAGGTTGTATGGCTTCATGGTGGTATCGATAACAAAATTCTTTCCCTCTCGCACTCTGCTGTCTGCTATCTCTCTTTAACCTTTTTCATTTCATCCACGAACATGAATTTTGTCGATATATACAAGGTTTTGGAATGCAGGTTCGTTAAGTGTCTCTTATCTACAATGCTTTCCTTATCACCCAAAAGTATTCCGAATATATTCAAAATCTTGCCGGTTCATTACAGGGTCGATAGCAGAATTCTTTATTTAATTTTCTTTCAATACAGTCTTACTATCGCTCTCTATCGAGTACATTTTTTCTTCACCCACAAACAGCCTATTCTATTGGAATATTCCAGGTTCCATAACGATATGGCAAAGTCGCTGATAGAATACCTTAACTGGGCATCGGTCACTAGATCACCCCTGGAGGTTCTGCAATTGTATGCTCCGGTTTTGAAACCTTCTGTCAGTCGCCGCATCTTTTCGTAGAATTTTTGAGCATTACCCCTATCGGACAGCTTATCAAGCTCTTCATATTCACGCATTTCGACCTCTTTGCATTTTTTGCTGCGCGGAAGTGGGTACGTATCTTGGCTGCATCAAAATAGCGTCCGAGTTAATGCTAGGACCTCGGAGACTACGGACGTCTAAAACACTGTAGACGTGTCTTCCACCTATCAGACTATAGTGCCTTAACAGTGGAGAATATTTGTTAACGTTACCTTGCCTCACATATCCTCGAACTGTCGGATATGAGAATTATCGGAAAGTACTCATGTCATAGAACCTTTGTCCAGAACTTCGATAGGAATCTTCTTCTGTTCCTTCCTAGACTCCTCTTTCGAAACATAAATTTTGCTCGCCACTGTGGCCACAGTGATTCTGTAGATCTTTATTTTTTATTTCCCCCATTCGGTCGCCTTGCCTTGCCATTTTGGCATTTAAGCGCGTGCTTTCTAACCACTGCACGTAATGCACAATGCTGCAGTGGAACGCTATATTAACTGCGTCATTAACATGTCCAACCACCAGCAACAGCCGGTGCATACTTCCATTGTAACCACAATTGCTCAAGTTGGTGCAGCCACTGAAATGAGCGCGCGCTTTTGCCAAGCTGTTGGTCGGTTGATTTGTATTTAATGCAAAGTTACATAGTTACTTAGTTAGCTTGGTCTACTTGTTGTTTTTGGAACTAGACGAAGTGCTAGCTAGCGCGCCACCGAGACATGTCAGTCCACTTGGCAAAGTGGTTTTAGCTGTTTTCTGTGCACTGTGGTCGGAATATAAACTGACAATGATTTACGGACATAATCAATGTTAATTTGATCAATTTTCATTGATGGTCGTACATGACATTTTTGTTGTCATTTAACGTTGTACAGGAAAACATAAAAATGAAATAATTAACGATTGCAAAGTGTATTAGATTACTTGCCTCAGGGCTGATTTTTAATTAATTTTGAATATATTTACCGCTTTATATAACATATTTATGAGAAAATAAATAAAAATGAGTTATTAAACAATTTATTTTAATTAAATAAGGTAAAAAAAATCGTATTGCATCGGCCGGGAATCGAACCCGGGCCGCCCGCGTGGCAGGCGAGCATTCTACCACTGAACCACCGATGCTTGTTATTTACCGTTACTTCCTAGCTGTTAACGAAAGAGAGTGAGAGATAGCAACTTGAGTTGCATGCATGCTTATGCTGAAGCGTTGTTACTGGTTTCGTCAGCACAACTAAAAATAGATTTCCATTAATTTATTTAAATAGACTTTCTATGGACGCAGCAGCTAGTTTGCATACCGAGCAGATTGTTGTTGCCTAAAATTGTTGGCTGTTGTTGATTATTAATGCAAAGCGATGAATGCAGAGTTTTGAAGTCATTGACAGATACGTAGATTGTCTTTTCTATTTCGGGAATCGAGTATAAAAACAAATTTTAGTCATCGAAAATATCTTTATTGTTTTTCAAAATATTCTTCATTAATACTACCAACTTGGAAGTAATTCGTGTGCAGACAACTTTTGTCGACACAAGTCTCTTTCTTAGCGGTTGACAAATTGTGTGGGATCCAATGTGAACAATTTTCTTTACAATAAAATGTTCATGCAATATTAAATCTATGCTGGTTCCACTAATGCCTATAGTTTTCTCTATACCACGATAGGTCACGTAACGATCTTGCAACATCCGTTTGCGCACAGGATCAATAGTTCCGGAACAACAACTGATTGATCTATTGAATTCATCATACCATCGATAAACAGGGTTGCTTGATGGAGCTTTATCGTCAAAAATTGTATTTAGTTCTTCTATACATTCTTGATGAGTTAATTCATGTCGAAAATTTAAAAATAAATAGAGAAGATTATTTTATGTTACTGTAAACAAAACAGATAGCGCTCATATGTCGAAATGTTCTGAGTAAACATATCACCAAAAATGTTAAACTTTACGATAAAATTGTAAGCTTTAAGATTGCAACACTAGTGTTGTCAAATCCCGTAATATAAGGCAACCTAAGTAAATCCATTTTATATAGGACATATTTTATTTATAAGCAAAGTATATACGTTTTTACTTAACATTTTTGTTCTCTATCAGTAATAAGTTTAGTAAAAAATACTATTCTCCAATTTAGGTCAAACATGCACCGTTTAACTCGATAACTTGTTGCCATGTTGAAGGTAACTTTGTAATACCACTCTCATAGAAATCCTCGTCCCTATTGACAAAAACTGGACAATCGATTTCCACACACTTATCTTGAGACGCATTCGCCGTTGACAAGAACAGTTAGTAGTCCCCAACCAAGCTCCTACAGCTTCTGCCGAGTCACTATCGATGGGCGTGGTCTGGCGTTGTTCTGATGTAACAATTCCTCTCCTGTTGGTGGTCCAACTTTCCTCCCTTTGGTGGACAGTGAGTTCCGTTTTCAGAGTTTAGACGTAGGGAAGCCGCTCGTTGTAGATGATCATTCCTGATAATCCCACCAAACACAGACTTAAACCATTTTGATTGTCAACCTTGGCTTGTCCAGCATTTTCATCGACTCACTACTCTACTAAAATCAATTTCACTTTTTCTCAGCAGTAAACATTCGCTTGCATAGAACTCGGTCCATGAGGTTTTTTCTAGATTAACTCGTGATCCACCCATATATAAAGCGTTATTTAATTGGTTTCACTTTTTTTATGTAATATTTAGCGTCTGGGCAATCGAAACAGTGCTAAAGGGGAGTCGGTCTCTACGATTTCCATTACTTTATTGATAAGTGGCCTTTCAAAGGGGAATCTTTGACATCAAATATTTATATTGGAATTGAACGAAGGAATATGTAAAAAATTTAATTCGATTTGGCCTGGGGAACTCTACTCTTCGAACCATAAATCACACGGATAGAGCTTAAGTTAAAGTCATTGAAATTGAAGAGCATAGTATTCTTAGTCAGGTATAAAAGAAACGATCGAGTTATTGAGAGAGGAATACATATTCTATTTTTGCCGATTGTTAAATTATGATTTTTTTGAACTCCTTTCAAGCGAGCTCAACATTTCGGTGTCTTTGTATCTCCTTCTTGCTGAAAGAGGTCATTATTGACTCGATAAGTAATATTCAGACGGTCGCTAATCAAGTATCACCGTCGAAAATATTCGAAATAGTAAAAATTTAAAGCTTATACTGTTATATTTTTGTTTTATTTCCTTTTACTATATATTATATTTACATAAGAATATTTGCATATACATATCTACATTTCCACTAATCCTGTATTAAAAGGGATTTGAATATACATACTTACTTGGGGGTACGTCTCTTCTTTAGTGCAAAGCATGAATTATATGAAAAATAAAAATTATAATTTCAAAAGAACTTCGAATCGCCTTAATTTCATAAAAAGCGTCTTAAAATCTTTATTACCTTGACATTTCCTTTAACATAAATAAAGAAATTAAAGTCAAATGTTTGCTGTTGTTGTTGTTATGGCTGCGCAATAAGCGGATTTCAGGTCTGCCGCATCAAATAAAAATGTTGGGGCGGATTTCGTTAAACGGCATTTTAATTCAACATTTTATTACTATATTTTAATTTTTCCTGTTATTTGTGTGTGGTGATGCTCGAAGAGAAGGTTTTTGCATAAATACGCAGTTAATAATTAAATTTTATTTATGCTTTTTTGTGCTTTGTAATTTCTTTCTTGATTTTGGTGGCATTAACACATTTTTCGCATAAATTGGAATTAGTTAATTTTTTTCTTTTGATTCCCTTTAAACGGAGTTTTGAATTTCGTAAAAAAGTGTGAATGCATCGGCCGGGAATCGAACCCGGGCCGCCCGCGTGGCAGGCGAGCATTCTACCACTGAACCACCGATGCTTGTTAAAACAGTTAACGGTAAACTTCCGAGATTTGATTAATTTTGTTTTCTAAATGCTTAAGTGGCTGTAATATCGAAGGCAGAGGTGTTGTGCTTCGTCTATTACTAACGGTAAACCTAAAATTAAACTTAGGTATTATGTCTTTATAACTGTGGCTTTCAGCCGTACTATCTACGTTTTCTTAGGAAAAAATCCTTACATTCATATAATTTAGTTTTGATATAACTTTGAGTCCGGAGATCTACAAATTAATTAAATCGTTAATTGAGCTGAAAGGTTTCACAATTATTGGATACCGACCAAACTAGTAGAAGATGGTAGTAGTACTGCTCTTTAGCTCAGCCACTTGCAGAGAAATTAGTATTAACTCCGATAGCGGTACGGCAATACTGGCCTAGGGCTTACTTACCTTGCACTCGAGATTAGTTAGGGAATGACTAGCCTCACTAACAATGACATTAATTTATTCTTGATAAAACTGGTATGGCTGAAAGACAGATCAGAAACGTAGGTATTTGTGAAGCTGATGCGCTAGCAAGGAATAGTACCTCAACCGGACGGGACTCCGATATCTTCTTGAATTTTACCTCGGAATAGCTGGGTCTCACGAGTTCTTGGCGAGCGCTGGATAACTGGTCCCTTTACAGTCGTAAGATCCTTCTAGCCCAAAGAAAATTTAGGGAAACTAGGTTCTCAAATTTCACCCAGCTTTTTGGAACTATAACTGTAATGTAAGTGTCCACTATAAAGTTAAAAAACTTACCAGTTGCCAGTTGCAAAAGATTTATTTCCCAGAAAATTTTCGTTTCGACTAATTTCTCTAATTGTTCCTTATAATTATTATTGTCAGACCTAACCAAATCGAATAAACTTTTAAGGCTTTCCCGTTAATATCCTTAGTGTCAAAAGCTCTCATCATTTAGTTGATCCTCATCATTTAGCTTGCTTTGGAAGACAAAATGTTGACAATTGTGACGTCATGCTCCGTCTACAACCATTGAAAAAAAGAGTTATTGCATCGGCCGGGAATCGAACCCGGGCCGCCCGCGTGGCAGGCGAGCATTCTACCACTGAACCACCGATGCTTGTTATAAAGCTATCCAGCATTTTTGTAAAATTAAAATTTGGGAAATATCGGAAACTTCATTTAGTATCAAGCGTCTCGCGGATACATATACCGGGTTTGTCCGAAAAGTAATAGGATTGATTTTCTTCCACCGCGACTGTACTTCGGAGCGTGCTCGCACCGATTGGATTCGATAGATGGCGTTTCCGGCTAACGAACGAGCAGCTATCCAGTTGTCTCCGAGCACCTAGAGAGTCAGGACAAATATTTTCGCACAACGTGTTTCTGTGAGTGGTGCAAGCCGAAAATGCATCGTTCGTTAAAGCCGAGGACGCAATTAAACTTTGTGTAAAACTCGGTAAATTTGCGACTGAGACGTTTGATATGATCAAGCAGATGTTGTTTTAGCAAGAAGTCTGTTTCGGTGACACCAGCCTTTTTGAAAGAGGTCGCTGATGAATGAGCAAGTCCAAAGTGAAAACGATGTTCATTGTCTCTTTTGACATCAAAGGCATTGTCCATCATGAATTTGTTCCTCCTAGAAAAACCGTCAACGTCAAGTTTTACGGGTCCGACAAAACATCGCAGCTAATTGGAGGTCGCACCATGACATCGCCCCGGCTCACACCGCCTTTCTCTTCAACGGCTACTTAACCAAGGCCGGCATACCAACGCTTCCACAGCTGCCTTACAGCCCAGATATGCCCCCCGCGAACTTTTTTGTTTCCTTCCCTGAAAAGGCCGATGAAAGACAAGCATTTTGAGATGACAAGGGGATCCAAGCAGCATGCATCTCGGCTCTCAAGGGTATTCCGAAAATCCAGCTTGGAAATCGCGCTGGCAGCGCTACATCAACGCAGAAGGAGCCTATTTTGAAAGTGTTTAAAGAATTGTAACGATTGGCTCAATCAATTTTTTTAAATCGACTCAGTCCTATTACTTTCCGGTCAAACCTTGTAGTATACAGCATGATCGAGCGAGTAGTATCGGTTTTGGCGCTATCGAAACTTCGGATGTGATCAGTGACCGAGTGAGGGAGAAGATCGGTGAAATTCCTCCGGATCCGGTGAACTGCAATAATTTTATTAGTCTACGAATTGATGGATCGGGTGGTCCATCCTATATCCTTCCTGTTCCCATGTTTTCTCTCTACGAACTGAAATATTAAATCTATTATATTGATTCGCGATACTGAACACAGTTTGCCGGATCACAATTTTCATGGATTGAGTAGGGGTAGAAAAGTGTGATAGATTCCTTTTCAATAACACATAAAAATTTGAAATACTAATTATGACCTACTAAACTATCGCATCAGATTGGCTGAAAAGTTCATATGTCAAAATAGATTTTTTTGATAAAACGTCTTTTCAACATCGTTTTTGTAAAAAACAGTCACTCGGTTGACTGTCTATGGTTCGTCAAAATTAGTTTGGGAACTTTTTTGATGACTAAAAATCATATAGATTTAATATTATTAAAACATTGTGTTAAATGATTGACTAAAATGTTACTTAAAGCAAAAAATATATATTTGCATCGGCCGGGAATCGAACCCGGGCCGCCCGCGTGGCAGGCGAGCATTCTACCACTGAACCACCGATGCTTTATACCAAGAGTCAGGGTCTTTTTAATGAAAATTTTGGTAAAAATCGTACAAAAATATAAAAATGCGAGTTAATTAACCAAACAAAGCAGGGTATATATAATGATCTAGATATACAAACTAGTTTTGTCCAGTTAGGATAATAAACCCTTGTCTACTTTCTCGCCCCGCCCCTACTTTATATTAACATCTACATTTTTCCCGCCACGCCTACTTTTTCTATATACTTATACTTTCTTTTGGATCCTATATTTTCACAATATTTTTTTTAATAAAAATTTGGTTGCATCGGCCGGGAATCGAACCCGGGCCGCCCGCGTGGCAGGCGAGCATTCTACCACTGAACCACCGATGCTTTTTGGTTCACGAAAACATTTGGATATGGTGATAACCACTATCTATAAACAAAAACCTTACAAAAATAATGAAGATTTGTTCATTCATCATCTCGTTATTTTCTTTAGATTTTCAGTTTTTGAATTCATTAAATTTTTCTTCATTGAGCATTTTTTGAGGGCTGCGAACAGGGTCGATGAGGGCCAGATCCATAGCATATCAGGGATGTAAACGACGAATTTTATACAACTTTGCCATCATATTCATTGATTTGCGGCACTGTTCATTGACGTAATGGATCAAAGCTCTCTCTTCACATGGGTTAATTTCTCGCTCTATAATTATAGCTGCAGCTGATTGTTATTCCCGTTTTAAGATAGTCGATGAAAAAATATACAAAGATCCCAAAATCCTCTCTGTCTTTTTTGGCTCTGAATGCGCTGCATACATCGGATGACTCGTTACAACGGAGGTAAATGATAGAATCATGTTTCATACATTGTCACTGCTGATAATCATCAATTCGTTGAGTTCTCCATCTCTGGTGGAACCACAAATTAAAATTAACCATCTGAGATGAAATGAGGGTTATTTTTTCCTTGACTAAGTTTTTTTACTTTGACTGATTGGACCTTGTAAGTGTGGCTGTAGACCTGCAAAATCTACAATCGACCAGATTTTCACCACGCGTCAAATCTTGGAATAGACCCGTTAAAGGAAGATTGACACACACTTCGATCCCGTCCAGATCGGGAAGGACCTCCCTTCAGACCAAGATACTCCCTATCCTGTGACTTCTTTAATCTATTACTGGAGAAAATAATACGAGCTTCAGAGCTAAATAGAGAAGGTACACTCTCTAAAAGTGTACAGCTACTGGCGTAGGCCTCAACCACCTCTTTCTCTAGGCTGGATAAGGCAGCGAAGCGTATGGATTTGGTTGTGAACGAGGACAAGTTGACAGAATTGACACGTCATAACCTTCGAACTCATAGATAACTTCGTCTATCTTGGAACCAGTATTTACACCAACAACAATGTCAGCCTCGAAACCCAACGCGAAAGAACTCTGGCCAACAGGTGCTTCTTCGGACTGAGTAGACAATTGAGAAGTAA
The DNA here is from genome assembly GCA_027475135.1 of Bactrocera correcta. Taxonomy (NCBI): domain Eukaryota; kingdom Metazoa; phylum Arthropoda; class Insecta; order Diptera; family Tephritidae; genus Bactrocera; species Bactrocera correcta. The sequence continues at coordinate 82,365,734 of CM050325.1, read as the reverse complement.
AGTCCTCTTTGACGAACAAAGAACGAACTCTACAAATCGCTCATCAAGCCCGTTCTGCTATATGGTATGGAGGCATGGCCAGTTTGATGAAAACACTCTAGCTCTGAGAGTATTCGTCGCAGTATCCGCCGTGCTAAGCAGAGGAAGACCTTCAGGTAGAGAAGGATCTGGCTACACTTGGAATCTCCAATTGACGCCAAACAGCGAAAAGGAAGAACGGCTTGTGCGCTGTTATAAACTCGCCTATAACCGCGTAAGCGGTGTCCACGTCAATAAAGAAGAAGAAGAAAACGTTTATAGACGCTGTCCCTCTTGTAGTATATAGTGATAGAGATGAATACTCCCATTTTAAAAAGAAGTTTGCTAACTCCAATTATTTATCCTGTTGGAAAAATGGAACGTATATTTTGGAGTCGAGCCGAGCCTCTAGAACAGTCATGCTGCTAATTGGAAAATATACCAAGAAAGATGTTTATGATGTTTGAATCTGAAAGTGCGACGGTATATCAAGCTTACAGTTCAGGTTCTAACAAAAGTAGTTAGAATAATTAACGCTAACTCAATCCGACATCTTCAATGAATTTTTGTAATTTTCTGCCTTCTCGGATTAATTTGCGATTCTTCGCATTTCTTTATACGCTTACAAAAACATGGAAGTTACATTAGCTGATGGTGGCCACAACATAACAAGTGTAAAAATATTTTCTCGCTTTTAACAAGTATACAAGGATAAGTGCTTAAGTACTTAAGTATATGAGTATTTGCAATATTTCGCAAAGCAGGCGAAGTCCTCGGCTGGAACTAGTTAAGTTGAACCTTAAAAGCGTTGAAAATGCAAGCAAGAATGCTGCATACATAAGTACATATGTGGATTGTAATAAATAAGAGCTGCAGCTTGTGAAGTCAAAGCCGACTGCCCTGTTTGCATACCTACACACACATCTATACTTCAACTACTGGGAACAATAACAAAAATATGCGCGAAGCTCACACTGATCATCAAAAGAAGCCGCCGCGCCGCCACCACAAATTCGTACGGCCTCGATCCATACAGAACACAGAGTAACATAGCGCAAAAACAAAACAATGCCAAGACATAAGCTGAGGTCCAAGCCGCAAACTGCACTCGTTAAGCCGACGAGCTGTGTGTGTCTGATTTAAGGTCCGCGCCAAGTCAATGGACACCCTGCTCTGGAAGCACAAATACCTGCACAGTAATTGAGTGTGACACCAGCACGAAAGGTGTGTACTCCGGCACAACAACAATGTGTGTTGTTTCTGGTCAGCTAAATTTGCAGTGAATGTCTAGCGGCAAAGCTCATTATGAGCGCATATGCTCTGAGTCTGTCTTTCGGGCTAGGTAGAGAGGCGTAGAGATGCATGTTCTTAATTCAATGCGGTTTTAGTCGGCAATAAATTTGCTTATTTAATGTTGCAATAAGTTATTTTGTTGAATTGGATTCGGAAAATATACAAAGAGCTTATAATAAAGTTCCGAAGTAATGACAGCCAGCGGAAAGCTTTGAAAATAACGAGAGAAAGCAAGACTCATTGAAGGAAACAAATCATAACTAAACTTAATTTATGCCCTTCTTAGTTAGAGCAGCAATCATTAAAAAAGAATTTTAATTCTGCTAATGTAAACGGCAATTCATTAAATATGTTCCAGTGTCATAATTTTCCTAGGTTATGAATTTTTATTCCAACTCAACCAGCGTGCAGCGGTTTCGGTAAGATCAGGAATTGTAGCGCTCAGCTAGAATAGCGTATAAATAATCTGTATGCTCCATGCCGTTCGTTGGTTGCTGCAGACGCTCTTAGGAATTCATTTCCATTAGGCTAAGAGTGGTCAGTAGACAAAATAATTAGATAAGTACGTTGTTGGGGGACTTTTCTTTTAGCAATGATGTTGGCAAACTTTGTTGATTTCTCACTCCTAACGATCGATAATTTTGATTCACCATCGATAACAATTTCAATAAGAAAAGCCGGACCGGATGCGCTTTTTTATTAGGCCAAGAACTGTTAGCTTAGCATCATACCGCAAAGACATTCTTCTAGCGATAAAACTAGTCACTGAAGGTTTCTGTAAAAAAAGTAGTATTTTCTTATTTTTCATAATATCTCGAAGTATTTTGAAAAATATATTTATCCCGAAAACTATATTAGTATTAAATATTGATGCCTGTGGGACCCTTCATGTGCGTTCTGCATAAAAATGCTGTGTATTTGGTAATTTTAAATAAAAGCAACTTTACCTCTTTTGAAGAATTAATGTTATTATCGAAAATTATCGGAAATAATCGAGGAGTCTGTCAGTTCTAAACTTCTCGTACCCCGCAATGCTGATTTATATTATAGATACATTTTTAGTGAACAGAAAGGGTAAATCCTGATATATGATAGGGCTTTAAACTGCAAATTTTTGTATTTGAAATTCTTAAGAATGCCACTAGGTTTTTTTTATAGTAGGATGAAGCATCGAAAGCCGGAGCGCGGGACTTGAATCCGCTAAACCTAACATACTCCCATCTTATGTCACTCCCACAGAAAGAAGACGAAGTGTTACTTCATGGGAGAGAAGAAGACATTTAAATTTCCTCTATTGTACGCAACCAGTCCGTCCACCTAATCTGTTGTAATTTGTTGTAAATGTCTCAATCTTCTCATAATTAGAGCCGCCGCTTCGCTGAGAGCTTTCCATTTTACAGAGGCATCGAACATAAGTGCAGTCAAATTTTCCACCGTGGGTCTACTTCCAAGTGTGATTTTCAGCTTTTCCCTCATACTTAAAAACAGAAGGCAATAATAGAATGCGTTTTTAAAGTCTTCTATACACTCAGTACACGTTGGACAATATAGGCTAAAGTCAAGACGATATTTGCATAGCAGCTTCTAAAGCACCTATGACCACTAAGTGTTTGGATCAAGTGGAAATCCTGGTCGCCATGTTACTACTGGGCTGACTGCCATAGTGTATGTAGAACAATTAATGCGACTTAAAATGGGTTTACAGTGAGGAGAAGTTAAAAAGCAAACATTAGAAAAATTTAATTTTTTCTTCGACTCACTAATCTCTTATCATTTTACTACACCAAAATATTTTTAGCAATGCATTTTTCACATTATGAACTTCACATAAAAGTAAAATTATAGTCTTATTAATATAAACTGAATAATACTATAATGCATCGGCCGGGAATCGAACCCGGGCCGCCCGCGTGCCAGGCGAGCATTCTACCACTGAACCACCGATGCCTTTTAAAATAAATTTTCACATTACCCAATTTCAGTTATGCTCATCTCACTTACCAGCTTCACATAAATGCAGCTTTGAACTATCACTTGGAAATGTGTAAAAGTTTTACGATGCAACTGGCGATTGCTACTTCTACACTTCGCCGCATGATCAACGCATGGTATGACAAAGCTGGTCGTAAAAATATGCTTAGCTGCTTGGTGAACCACCTGCAGCAGTTGTGGTGTTACTAATTGTCATACTAACTCAAAGTCGTAAGCACCGTAGTCGCCCAAGAGCAAGTTATTAATAGACCGAATGCAGAGGTAGTCGCTACTGGTTTTGTCTTTAATTACTTTTTAATTAGGAAGTTATGATAAGTCTTGGTCACACTAATTAGGGCTAAAAATATAAATATTTATGAAATATATTAGTACAACAACACTAAACGGCACTTATGCACAGTCAAACCTTATATCAAAATTAATTTGTTTCATTATCTCAGGGTCTAGTGATAATTTGAATATGCATAGACATTATTATAATCTTATTTTTCTGTAGACAACAAAATATTAATTGCATCGGCCGGGAATCGAACCCGGGCCGCCCGCGTGGCAGGCGAGCATTCTACCACTGAACCACCGATGCTCTTATAAAAAACTTAACGGTAAACTCCCGAGATTTGAACCGATTACGGAATTGTGTATGTGTAGGGGTCCGAAAAACTTAATGTTAATTTTTTTTTAAACTCAAACGAATAAGTCTAATCATGTACTACCCAATAATTTATTCGGGTAAAATGCTAGATAGTTCCTAGGGTTTCGCAGCTATTTTGTTTAGTTCTGAGGAGTGGTCTTAAGCAGCAGCGAGATACTAGGTATCATGCCGACGACAGCCTGACGCCATCGCTCCAAAAAATACATACTTTTTGCAATTATTATGTAGATCTAATTGGTCAGGTGGAAAGAATACCTTTTCTACCTAGGTCTAGTCCGTGCCCAACCCAAATCCTCTGGCGTGCTGTGGGTCTGGCATCCGACCTCCACGCTAAACTGAATTTTCAATTATACCTGTCTTTAGGTTTAAACTTGAATTTAAACATCGAATGTTTTTGCATTAGAAGAAAACTCATTCAAAGTATATAATATCAGTTCAAGCTGAGTATTATAGCACTATTCCTGACAAGACTAGGCCCAAATTTCGAGGCAAGCCAAATAACAGACATAGTGCATATTGGATTTTAGTCGCAACTTACGATAGGTTTTCCTTAGCGCGGGCAAAATCCACACCTGCCCGCTGGGGGACGTCACTGTTGACAGTAATGACTTCGAAATTGTAGATAATTTCGCCTATCTTGGAACCAGCATTAACACCAACACAAACGTCAGCCTCGAAATCCAACGCAGAATGACTCTTGCCAATAGGTGTTACTTCGGACTGAGTATACAACTAAGATGTAAAGTCCTCTCTCGACGAACAAAATTGTACCAGAACAATGACCTGTACGAGATATACAGCTACGTTGACGTAGTTCAAAAGTAAGACCAGGTGGAGAAAGACCTGGCTGCGCTTGGTATCTCGAATTGGCCCCAAATAGTGAAATGAAGAAATGACTGATGCGTTGTTGAAGGCTCTGCAAGAAGAATGAAAAGACTTTCATCAAATCCATTGAAACTTTGGAGCAACTAGCGAACTAATAATGACTTAAGTTATCTAATATTTAAGACAGGTTCAAGAAGCATCGGTGGTTCAGTGGTAGAATGCTCGCCTGCCACGCGGGCGGCCCGGGTTCGATTCCCGGCCGATGCAGCATTGTATTTTATAAATACTAAAGAAATTCGATATTCGTTTACATTTATCAAAACATGACTTTGGTTTTTCGGTGTTTGAGTTGGTCCTTTCGAACTTCGTCTTATGTATCGTGTCAGTTTTTAATTTAGCTTTGCAAGCCCGAAATTATTTATCTCTGCTTTTAAACGTTATTGTTTCAAAATAAGGGGAAATGGACCTTATGCCTTTAAATGCAAAGTCTTTACCCCTAATTATCAAATCAGATCAAATTTATTTATTTTGTTTTTAACTACAAAGACCTTTTTGGGGTTTAAAAATAAAATTAGTTCTTTTTTGTTTAAAATTAAAGTTTTTAAAGCGGTAAAGATCTTAACTGATAAATTTTCCCGAGTATATTCTTAAGATCGTCTGTGAAGTTAGTTGGTTTAAATTTAATTTGTTTTTTTAAATTCAATTATTTTTTAAAAACCCAGTTTTGTATTAATTCCCTAAAAAATATATTATTGCATCGGCCGGGAATCGAACCCGGGCCGCCCGCGTGGCAGGCGAGCATTCTACCACTGAACCACCGATGCTTATATTTGAGGTTATATCTCACCAAATCCGGAGAAATTGCTTAGCGTCGTGTTTTCTCTTCCACTAGTAATTAATTATCTGCGTTAATTATTGCTGAAACGTCACAAAATCCGTAGTACTGAAAACTCAACATAAATATTAACTTGGTGCAGTATAAATTGTGGAATAAGAGAAATGGAGAGAATAGTTATTAATGTGGCAATTTTATACGTCGTTTTCCCCTTCACAATCTTTGAACGCAAAAATATTTAATGTGAACAGATGAAATTCAGACAGAATCTTTTCCTGACAGTAGTATTTCTGTATATCAAAATTGGGTTGAATCGGGTGGCTGATACCCATATATTACCTAATATAAAGATTTTCGAACTTCCAGGTGACTTTTTAATTCGGCGTATAGATCTCCTGTGAGCCTTTTGAGCTTCCTTTATGTTAGTCAATGTAGATCAGACCTTGTGAATCCGAAAAATCCTCCCAGCCGATAGGTCGGTCCATCTCCGCTGGATGTACTGCTAATATAAGATTGTGGAATTGTGTTAAATTATCTCAGGGACCGGTCTTAAAATATTTCACCTGTTTATTCGGCCAGTTCGAAACCTCTTTTAGGCGTGAAATTAACTCTGAAAATCCACTTACTTTTGATGTACCAGCTAAGAGGTTCATAAAGAAAAAATAATGGATTTCACCTACATCGAACAAAGCCCTTGAATTCGTAATTGATACTGTCTACATACATATTGAATACTACCCGCTGTTTCAGCCAATAAAGTAACTAATTTTATAACAATTTACTCCAACAACAATATGTTTGCGAAATAAGCGCTTTCAATTAAAAGTGGTTTTAATGATGGCTACCTGCGGCGCGGCTAAAGGTGTCGCTTTGATGGCTTGCTTAACCACACGGTAATTTTTTTCCTTTTCGCAGGTCTTTTTAAAATTTCTTCAAAGTTGTTGTTGTAGATCTGTTGCATTGTAGAAGTAACTGTATATATTGAACACACGCCATCAGCATTAACATTTTAAATTTATGAGTCCGCAAACTCTTGTATGTTCTTACAGAGTAGAGCTTCTTATCAGCTATATTTATTTCATTAGTGAGCATCTTATACATAAGTACGCTCAATATATATATCAATATGTTATCACCTCGCATATTTATGCGCTTAAGAGTTAAAATCCGAATATTTATAAGTGACATCTAACATGTGTCGCTTTTTTTATTCTATGATGTTTGTGTACCGAGATTTATTTTAACACCTAATTTTACTAATGAAATGATACTTGTTCGAAATTTGTGTTTCGACATTTTTACAAGTACCTAATCGCTTGGGACTTGACATCAGGCTTAAGATTTGACATGTTGTCCCACTATAATTCTTGGAGAGTATGTAAGCCTAGACACAAAAATGTCCACCGCTGAAATCTTCATTATTTACTACAGTATCTTTAATTCCTACTTACAGTGGCTCTGAAAATTGTCATGATTAATCTTTTCAACTATTTTTGTCTTTTTATCTCGTAAGACATATGAATAAGATACAACTTAGGACAAAGAAAGGTAGAAACAAATCACAAACTAAATTTATTTAACGAAAAAACTATAATTATGAATCTAAAAGATTTTGTTGAAAACGCGCGGTGTTATCTATAACTTTTATATACATATGTATGTATGTCTATCCTAACGGTTAGAAGCTTCGAAAATGTATCGAACAAATTTTAATACCTTTAACTGAAGAGAATCATTATCTTAGGAGGAGTTTTACATTGGTCAGAATATGTAAATGTTAGTAAGATGATGCAAAGTATGGATATTTTTAAGAATCTCAAGATACGACACACCCTCCTAGTTCCACTAAGTTCTTATCGTTGGTTTAGATAAGAGTTAAGTTCAATATGTAACCCCAAAGATGGGGATCGCATGTGAATTCTTATATCCAGTTCTTTATTAAATTAGAACATAGCTCTTCTGTAAACAGTCGACAGAGCGCCTTAAGGGGTTACATGGGTTTCGTCGAGTGAAAAACAGTATCTTTTTAATTTCTTTTTATTAAGAAATTTTATATTTTACTCAAACTTCCAAATAATTTTTACAAAGATTTTGTGAAAATTTCAAAGGAAAATATTCATAACTCGGCTATTACGGCCTCATATCTGGCAGTCCTCGTAAAAAGTGTGACGCGTTAACTGCAGAACTCCTTACAGAATCGGATCATCAAAAGTAAAAAGAAAAAAAGTGCTTTAGTTAAGACCATAAACCAAAAAAAAAAAAATTGAGAAGAGCTCACTAGACCTTTTATGAACCACTTTGAGTTAAAAGGTTCTGCGACAGCGCAAGAACTAAGGGTAGCCCAACAGAGGCCAAGCTTACGTGAATCCTATCTATTCAGTAATAAAACACAGATAGCGGAACCTCAAATGTTTCTAGCGTAATCTTGCCAATGTGGGACAAGTGCACGAGAGATGCTCCATTAATTCTTATTTCAATCTTATCGATCTGTCAGCCCCATTCTGCGGGCGTGTGCTAACTCCCGACACTGACCACTTACTATTCCGTCCATATTCCTACAGTCTCTTCTATTAAGTGCCAATAGAAATTTTGTTTTTTTGATCTACCGTTCTGCACATGACTTTTGCAGTTTTGCAACCAGGTAGCTCGCTCCATCGGGGTTTGATTTTTTTTACCATGCTTCTGTCCTGATCGTCGTATAGACAATGTATGGTTTTCCCTATGTTGATCAGGTTTTCGTTTTTTTTTCTCGACCACTATTTAATTACCCTCGATGTCTTTGTGGCCTGGCACCCAGTAGAAGTGGTTTGTCTACCCTGCTTCCTAAGACACTTCTGGCCGATATGCGATATGAGGTTACTGCCTTAATTTCTGCTTGGTTGTCTACGTAGATGTTGACTCAGGAAGTCCTTGCAGGTGCATTAGAGACCATCTCCGCGGCTTTCGCAATAGCAAAGACTTCAGCTTGACAGCAACTTACAAAGGCTGCCTTATGCCTAACTCTGGACAGTATATTCTTGCATCAACTACATCGTCCATTTCCGAGCCATCCGTATAAATGTTCAGAGTATTGTGCATAGCTAACATACCTTTACGCCAGCCATATTTTTCTATGTTTACTTGGAACCTTATTGGGATCATGTAGTCGGTGTTTGCCCAACCGCCATTACCCTTCGAGCTATGCCCGAAGGTTCTATATGTAAATTGTCCTGCAGCCAGTAGTCGTCCCGCCTGTTTTACTGCGCAGTTTTCAGCGAAGAGTTTTATAAGTGGCAGGTTCAGTACCATTTCAAGAGCTGCTTTTGGAGGTGTTCTTAAAATGGAATGTTGAAATAACTTATTTTTCTTCATCGGGAGACTTTACAGTGAAAGACCGTTCTAAAATCAAGACACACATGACAAGGAGTTTCTGGTGTAAGAGACTCCTTCCCAGACTTTGAACAAATAGTCAGACATTTGATCAAGAGTAAAATTATCACAGGGTTGCTTGCTGATTCATTATTGCTTACCGAGACGAGTCTATTAATTAGGGTTGCGCAAAGTTCCGAAATGTGAGAGAAAACTTGTTCTAAGTGTAGTTGCTACGCGGTAGTCAATAGGAAATATTTTTCCAACCATTTCACCCTGAAGTGTTACTAACTATTTCATTGGTCGAATAACCCTAGCCAGTAAACGCTGGGTGAAAGGGCTCATAAGCCTGTCAAGTTGTTGTTATATCTATGTTTTTATGCGCACACTTCCTTTATTCTGAATTTTGTGAGTCACTGTAACAATCATTGTAATACTGATAACTTAAATAAATGGTGAACACTGTGGTCGCCTGTCCACTGACTTGATTGCGCTCCGCTGTCGCTCTTACCATGCTGCTTATTATTGTCACATCTTGTCTTCCCTACATATTTTCTTAACGGCTGGGATTCTTGTTTACAGCTTGTGCTTATGACCCCTTTCCAAGTACAACCGCTTGTGTCGCGCGAGTCGTTGAGGTTTATTTCTGCGCTTGCGTGTAGAGCTGTCTGCCTGTGTCTTTTGTGTCTTTATCTTGAATGTCGGTAATAAAAATGTAATAAAATCGATTTTTATGCGTTGATATAAATGAAACATATAATTTATGACGTACTTAGTTGAATGTGACTTTAAGCGTTTCGGTTTTTTTTTTATTTATTAAATTATGTTCTTCCCAACTTTCTTTAGGTTTTTTCTTTCGTTTGCGGCTTTCACGTCGAAGTTCAATGGGTTATTGCAGTTCATTTGCGGTGTGATAACTCAAAATAGTTTGAAAGCGTCAAGTGCGCTCTGGTTGAAATTTGAAATTTTTGTTGTTTGTCTTCGACACCTTGTTGGCCGAAGTATGCCTGTCACATGCCACATTGCAACGTCGGCTTTCCTTCTCAAGCGTTCTCTGTCACACTGTCGCACTATCTTTCGCTCACTTACATTTCTCATCTACTTAAGTTGTTGTTGTTTTTTCATGTTTTTTTTACTTGTGGCATGTCTACAGCACGTCGGAAGTCAAAATTCGACAGCATTTTAATTAAAAGTCACACAATTTTAACACTAACATAGCTTTCTTCTTTTTTAATTAGTGCGGCGCGCGTACTTTTCCACAAACGCCGCACACTTGTTTGCCTCATTTTTTAATCATTCGTCTTTGGCATAGCCGTACGGCGAGCTTCCAAACCGCAGGGCAAACATACTAACACTTGCTTGTCATATATCCACACCTGTATATGCCCATGTATGTATGTATGTGTGTGTGTGTTGATTCCTTTTGCGCGTTCAAAATATTCCGCCTTGGGGCTCGCCACTTACCTTTTTACTATGTGTTGGCAAGGAACGCGCCCCAGACAGGCGACGAAGTGGCGACACGTTGTCCGTCTGCTCTTCGTTCGCCACCCTTCTACCTTGCTTGCGACGCCTCCACCTCCGAGAGATCGGCACGAATGACAGATCCCAAATAAACTGACCGACATACGCTGTGTGTCTTTGCGAAACTGGTACGATCCCATAGCAACAACACAACTGCTTTGAGCTGCATGTTATACAGTCTTCCTATGGTTGTTTGCGAAGACAAACGATCTTCGAATATGTGGCACAGTGCCCAGGATACAATGCGCAATCGTATTGTGTTATATATTGTTGTTGTATGTGCGCTTATGGAGGCCGCTTGGCGGAGCAGCATCGGCACCGCTTGGTTTATTTTAATTCGAATCGTTTTTCTTGCGCGCTTCTTGGCTTTGCTCAACCGCATTTGGCCAATCTTCTGCCGTAGCCTGTATGCTCCGTCGTAAGATATGTTCTACCTTTTGTTTTTGTATGCTTTTGAACTTGTTTTGCCGTGCTTACAATTAATTCAGGTGGCGCTTAGTTTGCGCGTTGCGCGGATTGCGTGGCCGCACAGCATCCTTCTGTTGTAATCAAAGTGTGTTTCGTTGCCCGGGAGTGTGGCAAGTACATGTGGTAAGACATTTTAAGACAAGCGAACAGGTTCTTCTGCGCTCGATATATACACCGCTATATACTGATATATGTACATATATATATTCTATATGCAATATCACGAACGCCTTTTCCAACGACTGATTGCCTGCCACTGTGGTGTGGCAGCTCTGCGTTTTTTTTGCACCAAGAAGTGCTGCTGTTGATAGCGCTATGTCGCAGACAAACCTGTCTCTTGAATACTATTGAGATTAATGTCAAAAGGTTTTAATTTAATTAGATAATTTCTCTTAAAGTATTTAAAGCGGTCCCCGGACTCACTAAAGCATGGCTGCACTGCTCTTGTTGTTGGCTTTTGGCTCTTGGCTCTTCAATTATTTGTAAATAATGTTTAAATTGATTGCGATTAATCTTTTTCTCTTCTTCTTCTTTGCAGGTAAGTTTATTACTGGAATATGTTTATAATGAACTGAAATTGAATTGTGACGACGCCTGTCAAAACATACTGACATAAATATAGTAATAATTTTAGCGGAATTTATGTAAGTAGAAATTAGTATTCTAATGTTTGTAGAGATAATTGTTATTTATTGAGCATATTTTAAAAAATATGTTTATGCATCGGCCGGGAATCGAACCCGGGCCGCCCGCGTGGCAGGCGAGCATTCTACCACTGAACCACCGATGCTTGTTGGAGACATTGGCGCTCTTTCTTAGTGAAAAATACTGGAGAAAATTTGATTTGTTAATCAAGCTTTGTTAAAAGTTAAGCTCGTATCCCTTGTCGTAAAAGTCGACCGTTACCAGAGCCAATAAGCAATCAAACTGTTCCCATGACAGTCAGGTCTAAGTAATCTAAACGGACCTGGATTTTTATCCAGCTTACCTCGAAAACTATAAAGCTCGCTCGCAAAAAAGTTGGAATCATAGCTAATCAATACTCATTATTATAATCCGACTAGTTAAATAAACCGCTGCATTTTATGGTCTGGATGTGAAATATCGATTAGTCGGTTTAATGGCGTGTGTTTGCAATCTGTACTGGCTTCTTCGTCCTGGAGCTTGCTTTTACGCCGTCTTATTTTGAACCCCTTTATGGCTATTAACTTCGTGAAATCCATTATATCATAAAAATTAGTAGAAAAGACAAATTAACAGTCAACAAACGCTGTGACGTCAGTTCTCGGGTACGACTATTAAAAAGAGAAGTTCTGCATCGGCCGGGAATCGAACCCGGGCCGCCCGCGTGGCAGGCGAGCATTCTACCACTGAACCACCGATGCTCTTATAAAATAGTTAACGGTAAACTTCCAGAATTTGAAGTTATTTGGTTTTGTAAATGTTTAAGTTGTTGTAATATCGAAGACAGAGGTTTTGTGCGTCCTTCATTACTAACTCGAAATTAAACCTAAGTATTACGTCCTTATAGATGAGCCAATCAGCTGGACTAGGAAAGTCTTCTTACTCTAAGATCAAAGACAGAGGTTTTGTGCTTATCAGCCGTGCTAGAAATGTCTTCTTTTTCAAAGATCCTTGTATTCGTATCATTTAGTTTTGATACAGCTTTGATCCTGAAGAACCAAAGATTAATCAAGCCGTTCAATGAGTTGAAAGTTTCCGCAATTGTTTGGTACCGACCGAATTGGCAGAAGATGGCCCTTCTAAGGTAGTAGTAGTACTGCTCCGTACCGCAGCCAACTTCAGAGAAGTTAGTATCAACTCCGATAGTGGTACGGCAATACTACCCAAGGACTAACTCACCTTCCACTTGAGATTATTTAAGGAATGCTAGTCTCACTGAAGCTGATGAGTTGCCAAAGAAGAACACTTCATGCTCGTTATCAATAGAAAGGGACCAGGTCGAGGCTCCGTTGTTTGCTTGCGTTTTAATTCTGGATAGCTGGGTCTCACTTTCCTCATTTAGTTGACTTTTGACGACACAATGTTGGTATATGTGACGTCATGCCTCGTCCACGATCATTGAAAAAAAGAGTTATTGCATCGGCCGGGAATCGAACCCGGGCCGCCCGCGTGGCAGGCGAGCATTCTACCACTGAACCACCGATGCTTGTTAACGGTACAATTCAAAATAGTTGGCGATTTTAGCACAAACGAATTTGCATATGAATCCGAAAATATTTTTAAAAGAAGTGATAAACAAATTACTAGAAAGTTGACCTTAATCAACAGTTTGCGTCAAGCTTATCAATATTAATGATTATAACATAATTTTTTGGCAATCTGCTGCATGTTAGTGATGTATTTTATAGTTAGATCTGATACTTTTTGTCATGGCGTTGCAGCTGTCTTACCAGTGTCGGGTTTTCAGTTACTCCAATGGAGTCCCCCAACAGGTTGGGGACAAAGTGAGTGGTTATTTTAAGTTGAGTGTCCTGAAAATAAGGTGAATATGTGTGTAGCGACTTCCGGAGAAACAATGAACCTGAAGCTTTATCCGGAACCAGCAGTGGTACTAACCCATGGATTGTCTTATGGACTTCTCAAAGAGACAAGGTTTCAGATTTAACACAGTTTCAACAGAGAAGTTTTCGAAAGATTTCATTATTATTGAGTGGTGATAGCAGAAGAAGAAGGACTCCGAACTGCTCCGACTGAAGTTTTGATTTCTAAGAGTTTAGGACTCGTGGTTTAAAGAAAGTTGGGATTAAAATGGAGTTAATGTTTTCTATTAAAAGATGAGCACTCAATATCATACGCTTCAATCTTATACTTCACAATTACCTCTGCCCTTAATCGAATTAAAAAACCGACCACAATTAAATACACAATTCGTTTCTTAATAAAAATTAAAAACATTTTATTTTATCTTTTTAAATTAAATTTTCACAACAAATCGAATTTATTACGCTTATTTCCTGTCATACTCGTATTTCACTATTTCCCTTTTGTGCTCGCCAATTTCGTTTGCTCTTTGTGCGCAATACAATACATTGATTAATTCCGACACCATTTATCACGCTTTTATCCCGTTTCCTAAGAAGAGTACAGTAAGAGTTGAAAGTTAAAGTTAAGCCACAAAATTAAGAATGAACAGCTCGGTGTATCCACGGACGGCTAGTTGATTTGCTGGCTCACTAGCTCGGCGGCGACTGATTCATTGGCACGCCAGTAGTGCGCATAATAAAATCCAATCAAGCGATTGGTTGCGCATGCGCGTGAAGCCTGAACGGGAACAAAAGCACCAAAAGAACCAAGCCGTTAAGCCAAAGAAGCATACAGGCAAGCCAGCAAGCCGTCCTACGTAATCTTGATGGGGTAACAATACGTAGTATAAAATATTGCTTCTTGCTAATACTCACTGGGTAGGACTGGGTACGACGTAGTGAAGTTCAATGAGAGAAATGAGCTTCAATGTCGGCTATTTCGTTATGCGGCTGCACTGTTGGAGGTGTAGGAGAAGCTAAAATGCATGCAACCACGTTCCAATAGCCAATTTCGGATATTTTTCTACGGCTTGCTTACAATCTCATGACACTTGAGGAGTGTTGGTTGGCTTTGCTGCATTGTTATGGGGAGGCTACAAATCCAATTTGACACGCAATCACGTAGAACCAATCGTTTTGGAATTTAGTATTGAGTAAACTTGCTTGCTTTCTAGTACCTGCTTGCAACCACTCAAGCTAGATATATTGGTTCATGCGTTACAAAACTACACTTGAATGAAAATTTCCACTTTTTTACTTTACGCCTGGAAAGTTGAATGATAATCTCCGATTGCGCACGCATTAGCAACTCGAAAGTCATTTACGGATTTACGAGATCTTTTTGATAAGTCAGAGCGGTGTCATTTGAATCAGAAATAGACATATTCCTCAATAAAAGGATTTCCATTTGATTCCACGGTTATCCGCGTTGCGATTACGTCCTTACAGCAATTTCCTAAGCTTCTTAAAAAGTGTTCAGAATTTACTTTCTTTGAGCTACCACTTCGGGATTGGAATCTAAAAATTTTCTCTGGATTCTCCGACTGCGCTCCGTGGATTTTATAGGTATTTTCTAGCGTAGCAACCGCTTTTGGATCAAATTGATATCTGCCAATTTTACGCTTGATTTCGGGAAGGACTTTTGATCCAAAAGGCTTGAAGTCGGTTTTACGCCATAAGCCTGTTTCTAAGTAAGTGAACTGAAGCCTGCTAATTTGACCGTCCCGAAATGAAAGGCCATATTAAATGTAAATTAAGGAGAAGGCAATCACTGACTAAATCCTCTATCTTAAATCCTGGTAAATACATCCAAATATATTGTATGAATGAACCACAATGACAGCTGCAAGGTGGTGACTGGGTTGTACCCACGGCTCATCCTCTTTATGACACCGCGACCGCGGTGGCAACAATAACAAAGTTAAAATTTGCTCTCAAATGGACTGCTAGTGTCGCGGTCGACTACGTGGTGTAGGCCATAAGTACGTACGCCTGCGCACATTTGCCTTATGATTAATGGTGTTTGCGTCGTCAACCACCTTCTTCCATACACATTGCTAGCATACTAGTATAAGTTGCGAAATTCTGAAAAAAAAAAAAAAAATATTTTGTAATAAGAAGGCAAGCTTGCGTCCTGTGTATGACGCGGTTCGCCATAAGCAAGCGTCAGGTTGTAAAACGCACAGCGGCTTTGCGTAGTCAAAGTATGGAATTATGGTTCGGCGCATACGATTGCAACGCCGCATAATGCCTCACAACTGACGCAATCTCTGCGTGGAAATCTCAAGTGAAGTTAAGCTGACCCGTCGCGTAGCAAGGCTCTTAGTTGTTTGGCTCCTTTTTATATGCCAAGAGGCTTAAGTTTGTATAAGTTTTCGTATTTTATTTCTTTCTGTACTATTTTTAATTTTCTACCTCATAAAGTATGGAAATAAATACTTACCTCCCTTCTCTATGGTTTCCTTCTTAGCTTCCTTCATACATCTCCTTCTAAACTCCCTATTTTTGTTTTTTTTTTGCTGTCTGCTATTTCGGTTGTTCTATGGTGGTAAATAATTTATTTGATCACACTTTGAAGGTGAAACCGTTGCGCATTTCTAGTCATTTTCTTAATGCCTTCTGTGTCTGATCGTTCCGCTTTAGTAAGCTTTGGGCTTCTTTCTTAACATTATGGCTTGGTTGCGTGATTTGTGTGGTTTTTATTGAAGATTTATGCCTCTAAATTGGTTGCTATTTAGTAAATTTTATATGGCACATTGATTGCGGAATTCTGTGAAAATTTCTATAACGGATTTATTATTTAGATTTTTTGTGATGTGTAGGTTTTATTATTTTCAGTATATGCCTAAAACTCGAAATAGATGCTTTTGATTCTCGAAGTATATACTCTCCACTCGAACATCAGCGCCGTGCGCCTAGGCGTCGATCTTCCAGTACCCGACAAAGTATCAGTAATATAATTCCTTGGATGCATTAAGGGAGTTATAGAATTCCATTACCCCGTTTATATCATGCCAAACCAATGTGACTTTTTAAGTCAGTTTTAGGGTATAATTGATTTATTTTTCATACCTTCTCCTTTTTTGGCGTGGACAACGCTTACGCGATTATAGCAGAGTTTAAAACAGCCAGTCGGTCTTCCTTTTCACTGTTTAGCGCCAATTGGAGATTCCAAGTGTGTGGTCCTTCTCCATTTGATCTTTCCAACGGAGTAGAGGTCTTCCTCTGTTTTCACCGGCAGGTACTGTGTCGAATACTCTCAGAACCGGAATGTATTCATCCATTTGAAGGACATGACCAGCGTAGCTGCTGTCTTTTCATTCTCTGAACTATGTCAATGAATGTATTTAACCGTTGCCAATAAACAAAGGACTATAAATCTCCCACAGAACTTTTCATCGAAAATACGTAACGCCGACTTATCACCATATAGCAGGACGGGGATGATGAGTGACTTGTAGAATTTGGTAATTTTTCGTCGAGAGTAGTAGGAGCTACTTAACGTCAGTTTACACCAATTTAGACATAGCAGCATAAAGGCAGCTTTAAATTCGACGAGGAGGTGGGTGGTGTGTGTCGATCCTCTTTTCACGGGTATTTTCCAAAATTATAAATATCTGGTCAGTTGTTAATTTTCCAGGCCTGAAAACATACTGATAAGGTCCAATCAGTTTGTTGACGGTGGGCTTTAATTTTTCACACAGTACGCTCGATAGAACCTTATATTTGATGTTGAGGAGAAATATCCCACGATAGTTAGCGCAGACTGTGGGGTCTCCCTTTTGTTGATTGGGCAAAGCACACTTAAAATCCAATCGTTGGCATTGCTTTCGTCTGACCATGTTCTAAAAAGAGCTGATGTATGCTTCTTAGCAGTTCTTCGCTGCCGTATTTGAATAGCTCGGCCGGCAATCCATCGGCCCCGTCGCTTTCTTGTTCTTCAGACGGGTAATTGCTATTCGACCTTCTTCATGGTTCACCAATGGAACGTCTGTTCTATCGTCATCGATTGGGGAATGGAGTTCACCATATCCTAGTGTTATGCTTTAACTGTCCTTCAGAAGGCTGGAGATATGTTCTCTCCATAATTTCAGTATGCTCTGTTCATCGGTCACTAGATCAACTCTTAGGGTTATATACTTGTCGGTATTCGATCTCTTCACCTTTCTTTGAGTTTTATTTCTTGTAAACCTAGAGTTTTAGTTTGTGTTGATCACAGTCACAAAACACAGAAATGGTCGACTCGACAATTTTTTGTTGATGTTTTGGATATCAAAAGTATTGCTGACAGCGAAGAATTGATTTTTTTTTGCAGCTTATAGGTCGAGAAGTGGTCACTATGAAGATACTTACCAACGAAAACAAAACAAATGTTAATCCTCAGTCATCTTATGCTCCATATCTGATTCCTTGTAACTTTTTTGAAACCCGATCCTTAGGCACTTATGTGCTACAGGGAATGCAAGTTTAGTCGATTATAGACACAAAGAAGAAATTCGCTGAATATGTTCAAAGTAATCCCTCCGTGATATTAAAAAGTATAAGTATAAGCTGAAGTTGTAAACCTCGTATTCTTGAGCTATGGAAGAATATACTTTGAACTAGCACCCTGTTAGTACCCTTGTTTTCAAGACCTGATTCGTGTTGACCATTCGCAGGATATTTTTGGTTACGGTGGCAATACAGCTAATACTTATTTTTGAATTTACTTCCATTTCTACCCAAAACAAAACGGAAAACCGCATATATCCTTACATACTACAATGGCCCGCAGCTGCAGCGATCTCCACTGATTGCTTCGCTGGTACGGCTGGCCGGTCTTTTCTACCTTAGCATTCAGCTGCACGAAGCAATCGCGCCAAGCGGCATTTAGCATTTGCTATGCGAGGACTTCTGGCATCAGCCACGGCATCAGCGCGTCAGCATCATAGTCGCCCAAGAGTCAACCAGACGAGAGCCAATCTACTAAGCAGGCAGGCAGCCAGGCAAGCACGCAGTCAGCGGTAAGACCTTCCGTGAGCCAGCTCTACTGCCGCCTGCCAGCCCATTGTAAAGCTGACAGCATTGGCGACGCAAAGTCGCGCCTTTAGCGCGTCTGCAGCGCGACTCGCGATTCGCAATTCGAGTTTCGCGCATTGCTTTTACCTTTTTCTCGTTCATTATTTTGTTTGTGGCATTGCCGTGAGGCTGCGTAGACTCTGTTGCTTTTATTTAGCATTTATTCTTGTTTTTGTTATTGTTTTTGCTTGATGTTTATGAACGAGATTTGAAAAGATTTTAAGATTCATTCTGTGATTTCTCCGCCGACGGGGGACGCAGAGCGGCACCGTTGTGGGAATACAACAGTGTGAAGGTTGTTGCAAAATTCTCTCTACACACATTCGTACATACGTACATTTTTCCACACATACCTGTTGCGAAGATATGCGAAAGTGCGCGCGTAAGGCTTGTTGTTGCTGCTGGTGTTGGTGTTAGCCGCTATTGTTGCTGCGCGGTACGTTTAGTGCAAAATCGTGTATGACTTTGCATATGCGGACGCGCCAAGTGCATATTTGGTCGTAATCAGCCATCGCCTGTGAAGCATAGCGCGCGTAATCCTCTAAATCGCTACCGTCTCAGCAGCGTGGCAGAGCATAAATTTTTGACCGGTAGGCGTTTAGACAGACAGTGTGAAATGTGCAACATGTTGCACTGACGCGTCTATAAATGCAACAACAACAGGGCTAACATTCCTGCTAAATGGCGAATGCAGCGAATGAAAAACATGAAAAACCAATTTTACACAAAAAATGGGAATTTTTTTAAATTTCTGGTCTTAGGCCTTCAAAGCAATAACTGCCAGTT
>CM050325.1:82268526-82345892 GCA_027475135.1 Bactrocera correcta | reverse complement strand
AAATAAAAAAGCCATTTTTTTTGAAAAATTCATAACTTTTTTGAAGTTGGACAAAAAATTTTGAAAAAATTCTCAAAAATGTTTTTCAAAGGGTAGAAAAGGATGGATAAGTTTCAGCAAAATCTAAAGGGGTCGGGTTCAAAGTGGTCGATTCGGTATGGAATATCCCACTACTACTAACTACTTAATTTGTTTCAAGTTTCATATTTATACGGAAAGAGCGATCCTTTATTTCAAAATCAATCGATTTTGCTGGGTGACAGAGTTTGTTTTGATTTTTTATTTTTTTTTTTTATTTTTTTTTTTTTAAGTTACCATTACTTAGTGAGACTTAAAATTACCGATCACAGCCGATGTCTTCGTAACGATAATGCAGCTTCTCTTCCCTTCGTTGAATCCTAAGATCTTTTGTGGATAGTTTTGAGCTGCTTCAGTTTGCGTTTAACACTAGCTTCATGTAAATGGATTCTCCAAGGAATTTGATGAAAATAAAAATTACAATAGAACTTCTCTTTGTATGAAACCTAATTTGATATTCAAAGAAGATCATTCTCGGAACTACAGAGACACAGTCATGTTCTTGTGGGATAAATTGAACCAACTAAGAAACTTATTGAATCGCTAGTCAACAACAACATATATTTGAGAAATTAAATACATTTATAAATTAAGAAAACATGAACTTATAGCATTTTTAGCGATGCGATCGCGCGTTTATAACTAAAACTTGCAGCCGATGAGCCGAAGAACAACCAATCCTGAGCACGTGCCGGCAAAACTCTGCAATTTAATTAAACAAATATACATATTAATACTCCACACATTATTACATAATTATATATACGTCATAAAACGATAGAGAATCATAAAGAATCCGGGTAATGCGATCTCCACTTCACCACGTTGCATGCCACGCACAATTCTTTGTGCCACCTCTTCACCCTCCATCATCGGATACATATCCGTATAACCACTGTCCTGAGCAAACTTTTTCACTTTTGCGTGAGTCTGCAGAAAGGCGGGAAAGACAGTGGTCGTGTGAATGCCCGTAATGCGATCTAGCCTCAGCTCGGCGCGTAAGCAACGCATTAGGGTGCGCACGGCGGTCTTAGCGCTGCAGTATGGCTCCGATTGTGGTGACGTGAGAAGACCTGTGCGGAATTGAGAATAAATATTTACTAAATAGCTGATTAGCAATTTATATTAAAAGAATTACCAGCTATCGAGCTGATAGCCACAATATGGCCACGTCTGGCTTGTTTCATATTTTGGAGGAATACACGATTAGTCTAAAATAATATTGAAATGCCTATAGAAGACTTTAAGTGTTAGTAATTCTTCAAATTACCCAGAAGTGTGACAAATAATTGACTTTAACCATCGCTTCAATTTCTTGCACTGTGGGATTTAACGGATCTGAGTGAAACAGCAAGCCTGCGTTATTCACGAGTATAGTAGCAGTGCCAATGTCGTTCGTTAATTGCTCATTGAGCTCCACAATTTCATCGTATTTGGTGACGTCTACCTGTAATATGAGACATTATCGAATAAAATCGGACTTTAAAATGAGCATTTTGAACTGAGCTTCCAGTTTACTCACCTTATAAGCTTTTGCTTTGACGCCATATTTATCGGCGATTTCTTTAGCTGTCATCACAGCCAAATCGAAATTGATATCACATATGGCGACATGGCATCCTTTCGCGGCCAATTCTGCAGCGATACATTTACCCAGTCCACCTGCTGCACCGGTGACCTTTAGTGGATTTGAGTAAGTAAATTATGTTGTTTTACAAGCTGTATGATTTTAACATTTATGATACTAGATATACTATATATTGAAGGCCAAAACATCTTTATAATTGGAACCATAAAATTAGCGTATTTTGTGTAAATTAACAGAAGGTTTTAATACCAGATCATGCTCTTGTAGAACGCCTAGAGGTGATCCAGCGACTGATGCCCAGAGCATATAGAAATTATCAATAGAACACTTCTGCAGTCTGTTGAATGACAGTGAAAGCATAATCCAAGAAGATGGTGAACCCGATTTTCAGTCGATGACGGTGGAGCAGACGTTCCATTGCTCGACCATGAAGAATAACAACAAAGGGGCGGAAGACGATGGATTGCCAGCCGTGCTACTCAAATACAGTGGCGAAGAACTGAAAAGGAGCATGCATCAGCTTCTTTGTGGAATATGGCAGGTCGGAAACTTGCCCGACAATCGCCACAATCTGCGCCAACTACCATGGGATAAGTCTTCTCAACATCGCATTTAAGCTTCTATCGTGCGTGTGAAAGGTTAAAGCCCACCGTCAACAAATTGATCGGACCTTATCAGTGTGGCTTTAGACTTGGAAAATCCGCAATCGACTAGATTTTCATCATGATTTGATATCATTGGTCTTAATAACCGCGCCGTTAATTCTGCTTTGCTCAGACTGGATAAAGAAGCGAAGCAAATGGGTCTGAGAGTCTAAGAGTATTCGACGAGGTACTCCCCTGGGAAGCACTTTCCACTTTGTTGGAAAGACCAGGTGGACCTGGCCACACTTGGAATCTCCAATTGTAGCCAAAGAGTGGTAAGGAAGAACGACTGGGGACGCTGTTATGAACTCGACGCCAATAAAGAAGAAAAAGAAAGTCAACTGAAGGGTTGCAATTATTTTTTTACGTGTCAAATAAACATAGGTTTTGGTCTGACATATTTTACAGCCCTTGCAAATATTTTGTTGCGTTTGTTTGTTGTTGTGCCGTTGCATTAGGTGGAAAAATTTGCAATTCGTGCACCGTGTAAGGGTTTTGCAAGACCAAGAGAATACACCTATTGTTACAGCAGATCATTGGGATAGTATTATGTACCGAATTCGTTTGAAATTAGTCGAGTTGGTCCGGATATATATTATTTCACCAAAATGAGCTATAGAGCCTTCTTATAATTGCGAATTTCGTTATTTTTTATACTAGTGTGCCCAAATAAGGTCACATTGTATTTATTTTTAATTTTTTTTTTATTTATTCTTTTAAATCAATTTCATCCTCTTCAAAGTAATCCCCTCCCGATGCAATGCACTTATGCCAACCGATTTTTCAATCTTCGAATCACTGGTTGTAGTTACTTCCCGGGATGGCCTTCAGTTCCGTCTTCGCTGCGGCTTGAATCTCCTCTATCGCGGTCTTTTGAGCTTGGTGAACAGCCAGAAGTCGCACGGCGTCAGATCAGCTGAATACGGTGGTTGCGGAACGATATGGGTTGATTTTTTGGCGAAATGATCACGAATTACGAGGACAGTATGGGATGGTGCATTATCGTGATATAAAAACCAAGAATTGTCTTTCCACATTTCCGGCCTTTTTAGGCGGAAAGCGTTACGCAAACGACGCATAACGTTCAAATAATATTTCTTATTGACTGTTTGACCGGTTGGAAGGAATTCATAATGCACAACACCATGATAATCGAAGAAAACAGTCAACATGACCTTGATTTTTGAGCGACTTTGACGCGATTTTTTGGTCTCGGCTCTCTTTTGGCACGATATTCGCTCGATTGATCGGTTGTTTCGGGGTCGTAAGCATAGATCCAAGTCTCATCGCCAATTATGATACATTTCATGACACGGTGGTAGTCGGAAAGAATCGTTTCACACACCTGAATGCGACGCCTTTTTTCCAAAAAATTCAATGTTTTCGGTATCAGTCGAGATTTGGAGCGCTTGAGGCACAAAACATCCTTCAGAATGGTATTGGCTGAGCCAACTTCATCAGCAAGGTCTCTAATTTTCAATCGACGGTTTTTCAACACCAAATCTATGATTTGTTGAACGTGAGCTTCGTCGGTTGAGGTTGATGGTCGCCCTGGACGCTCTTCGTCTTCGACACGTTCACGGCCGGCTTGGAACTCACTATATCGCTTGTAAACATTTTTTTTTAGACATAGCCTCATCGCCAAAGTCTTTCTGCACCATCCTCAACGTATCCGCCAGCAGAAAATTGATTCCGTTAACAAAATTTAATGCAAATTCTTTGCTCAACAAATTTCGACATCGCAAAAAACGAAAAACTCACGTTTAGCAGCTCACAAAACGACACGTATCTCAAACACTAATGAATATTTTGACATGAAATTTGACATAAATGTAACTGACAGTCCTACCAACCTAAAAAAAAAAAAAATAATTCTCCAAATCCTTCGACGCGCTCAGTTTAAATTCAAATGTTTATTTTGTTATGTTATTTTTTGGATACAGTAGTATGTTGAACCCTTTAGAGAGTGGGGCCACGCCCACTTTCTTCAAAATTTTTGCCCACACATGTCCCCTTCTACCTTGGTACCTTGTGTGAAATCACAGTTATATATATTAATTTATTACTTAGTTATGGCACTTTACAAGTTCTTTTCTGGCAACTTTGGGTACTGAGAGTAGCAAATAAGGCGAGAGGGTTCAGGAATGCTAGCAGTTTATTGTTGGCGATGTAAAAAAGACCTTCCCGATGCCAAATATTCACGAAAGTCATAAGTATTTTTTCTATATTAAGCAAGAATTTCTCTAGATAAAGCTGATGTTTGTACTTTATAAGAAAATATATGTTTTGATGGCACAGGACATCTTTTTTTCCATTGACATATTTATACCCTGAACAGGGTATATTAAGTTTTTCACGAAGTTTGCAACACCCAGAAGGCAGCGTCCGAGACCCTATAAAGTATATATATATATATATATATATAAATGATCAGTATGTTGAGCTGAGTCGATTTAGCCATGTCCGTCTGTCTGTCTGTCCGTCTGTATATATACGAACTAATTCCTCAGTTTTTAAGATATCTTTTTGAAATTTTGCAAACGTCATTATCTCTTCAAGAAGCTGCTCATTTGTCGGAACTGCCGATATCGTATCACTATAACATATAGTTGCCATCCAAACTGAACGATCGGAATCATATTTTTGTATGGAAAACTTTCACATTTGACAAGATATATTCACGAAAGTTGGCACAGGTTATTTTCTAAGATAATAATGTAATCTCCGAAAAAATTATTCACGCCGGATTACTATAGCATATAGCTTCCTTACAAACTGAACACATAGTTACTAAAATTAATGCACCTGTGAAGGTTATATTAGCGTCGGTGCAGCGGAAGTTAACGTTTTTTCTTGTTTTTATTATTTTTATTAATTTTAATTTTTTTTGTTTTATTTACAATTTCCGCGTACGTTTTTGTCAAAATGTATTATTGTTTAGTGATATGAGCGCATTTAAAATATGATATGAGTTTGAGTTTTTATTTGGTCAGTAGAGCACAATTCCAATTTTATTGGTTCAAACAATTTGTTTTTTTACTTAAAAAGATGTGTAAATTATTTGCGAAAAAAATTCTAAAAATATTTCCTTTTCAATTTTATCTTTAACCAGCTGACCCCGCAGCCGTTGTTCTGCGTGAAATTATGTATTTTGAAACGAAAAGAAAGTTAAATTTATCATTTCATTGTTGTTTTTTTTTTTTTTTTCTCAATGTAACGCAGCTTTATAAACAACAATTTTTGGTTTCTATTCCGGTGTACAAAAAAGATGGTTTTCCAATTCGTGAGCACGCCACGGCCGTGTGAAAAACATAGCATTTCTAAATTTATGCCTCACACTATGTACAATATATGTATATCTTTAGGTCCTGTTGATTGTCATCTCAAATGCAATTTTCACTGGAAACGGAATACGTTTGAACTAAAATGACAAATCGTTGGAACTCAAAGCAATTCGTAGAATGAAGCAGTCGACCCTCTGGTATTCGATAGCTGCGTTAAAATCAGTTGGATTCCATTACACAGTTTCGGCGCATGAAGATTACGAAACATAATAATGACAGAGCCAACTTTGAGACGCAAATGATGCAGTGGCATATCAAGCCGGTCCAAAGAATGTCTTCATTGTCAAGGCGATCGATTGATTTGTATGATTTGTATGAGCGCACGTCTCCCAGAATTTGACTTTGAATCTTCCAGTTTAAGTCAACAACATCGGTATTTTTGAAAGCTAACATTGCGCGTGCACTTAAGGAATCGTAGTTACGATAAGTTGGATAATATCCAAACATTTGTGATGAGTTCATCGTTCGCGAATTGATAAAGGGAAGATGGAATTGATATCGAACCACCGGAAGTATCAACTGAAATTGTACCATTTCCAATTTTTGGCGAAGACGATGTAAAATGTCTTTGGCAATGTCGATGTTTATATTGAAAAGTATGCGAACTTCATTTTCATTCCAGTGATTAACGTGTTTCAGCCATTGTAATTGCTGGCTTACTTTTCCAAAACTTGCACACATCGAACCATTCACAATACACAATGACTCAAATGAAGTTGAACCGGAAACATTAATAAATAGCAACCGAAGGTAGAAACAATCGTCGTTTTTCGGGTGGATTGTGTAAATTTGTCCTAATTCATTAGCTGACAACACACCTGGATGTCAATCTACTGGTTAGCCTTGCTTTCTGCGTAATTATTTCTTCAACGATGCATTCCATGCATAATATAAAGGTATTTCCGAATGATCTCACAAACGGATCACTGACGAAAGTTTAGAAAAAACTCGTCAATGTTAATTTTGTTGCCGGCGGTGTTTCCACTGACTTTACTGTATTCGCTAGGTTCCAATATACTCTTTGGCCATTCTCCAAATTAACTACGAGACGCACAACAGTCGGAAAACGTTCATGAATTGCAAAAGTAAATATCCTATAAAGCGCTTTATTGCAGTTCACGTATCGACCGAATCGTTCGAGACCAATAACTGCCATATTGCTTCCTTTGGTGACGTACTTACAAACGTTTTTAATCGATTACAACAAATTACAATATGCAACATGGACATGACTATTGAATGTGAATTAGACAACAGTGGTGAATATGGTACGATCCATGTGTTGTCAACTTCGATGTGTTGTTCGATGTTCACGCCTCTAAATTGAATGCTAAATGTTTTGCCATTGTCGTCTGGTGCGCGACGCCGATAGAGTGTATATACCTCATTTCTAGTGTGTGTTTCCGAAAGAAAAGCACGTGGATAGTGTTTGGTGCATTTATTGACAGACATGCAAACCGAAGTGGAATTGTGTTGTCCGCAAGATCCATGAACCATATTGGTTTTCATCACTTCCTATAATACTGCACCTTTCTCTGCATCAGGAATTTCCGCGTGACTGAATGATTTCATCAATTTGATTAGGTGTAACCACCATCCACCATCCAAAGGAGAATGTGTGCGTGCGGCAAACCTCTCTTTAGCCACTCAACAGTTCATCGTAACTGTTACTTGAAAAGTCTTGCTGTGACATCGTGACGATCGCTTTCTGATTAACCGCGATCCATAATACCGCACGTATGTCGTCGTATCCTGGGAGTACTCGGTCATGTGCCTTGGGCTGCTAAGGTATGTAAGTTGATGCCAAAAAGAACGCCGACCGATATTAGCGCGACCTCTTCGTGGCATCGTAACAAATATCAATGTGTAATTGATCACTTTGTGTGCAACACACATAACATTTTCACTGAATAATTTTCAAAAATTTTTGAAGCAAACGACAAATTTGAACGATTCAAATAATTGAAAAACAAAACAAAAAAAAAATTGAACAAAAAATTTGTAGGAAAAAAATTAACTTTTTGGAATTGTCAAATTTTTCGACTTTTCCTCGTGAGAAGCGTTTATGTTTTTTTTTATTTCTAAACCTTCCCCGTTCCACACGGAACATTCTCTGAAAATTTCATCAAGATTGGTTCAGTCGTTCCCTTTGCGTTACTAATAAACAAACATTCATTCGTTTGTATGGGAAAAAGAAAAGGGCTGTTTTTAGGGGGTTTCCGCCTATTATTCGAATTTTTCTTGCCGTAAAAACCATCCTTGAACCTCAACGAACATTTAAAAAAAAGAATTGACAAAATTGGTCAATGGTTTTTACACCTTTTTTTATTTTGCTAGTTTTTATTTGCTTTATGCTGTTGTTTTGTTTGTTGTTAGCAATTTTGATAACGAAATTTGTTAGTGAGTGCGAAAGTGCATAATAAATATTTATGTGCTTGGAGATAACTTTCGGACTCTTTCGAAGAGACAGCAGTATTTTTGGCATATTGCGGTTCACTAGCGCTAAAATTATGTTTATGTGTTGTTTATGAACCAGCCTGTGGTTGCTACGACGGATTTTGAACGATCCATTGCCAAATAAAATAATAATGAGATATCGATATCTCAAAACTGAGAAAGTTTATCGCATATATACAGACGGATCGACGTACAGACATGAAGACCATAAAAACTTATATTACAAACATCGTTGAATAGTATAAAAATTGTATAAATTATGTTGTTTTATCAATCACTTTTGAAGGATGTCTCTTCTTGCGTTGTTCTGTTGTCCGCAGCACGAAAAAAAAAACTGATTTTTTCTGACTAGGCAGCTACTTTGTTAAAGTATTGTATGAAAAAAGAGGAAATCAATGTGCGTACAACCCTGTATGTTAATTTTTTTATGACAAAAATCAGATAAGATAACAATTATTTCGGTCTCACTTATGACAACGTAAGATCGAAATAATTGTTGTCTTATTTGTTAGTAAATACGAAACAATAACATTAAACATTCGAGGATGGACGATCAGTTTACGATTATTTATCACCTTATTGCTTGCCGAAATTTAAATATACAAATCTATTTTTGAGTTTCCAGACAGCTGTTGAAATCAATTATTTAGTGTAGTTAATATGCAAATTGACTAAATTGTGACTTATAATGGACATCAAATAGATCTTGAAATCAATTAATGTAGTCATTGGTGTAGGCAATTTGCTAATTGAATTAATTAAAACGTATTATAAAAATGTAAGAAATCTTTAAATCAAGCAACTAACTCATTGGTGTGACCACTTTTGTTAATTGACTAAATTAAGTTTTTTAATTAACACTCAATTAAGTTGTCTAATGAAACCCAAATTATGGTTTTTGACGGACATCAAATAGATCTTCAAATCAATTAATGAACTCACTGATGTAGGCAATTAGCTAATTGACTCAATTAACACCTATTATAAACATCCAATAGATCTTTAAATCTAGTAGCAACTCATTGTTGTAACATTTTTGTTGATTGACTAAATTAAGTTCTTTGATTAACATTCCATTAAGGCGTCTAATAAACCATTAATTGAGTCCGCACAGAATTATCATAGATCAACAAATATTGCAACCCCATTTTATTGTATATAATACCCTTGCAACTTCTCTTCTGTGACACACTACTAACTACGATCAGATTCTTTCAATTTACAATTTATAATTATTAATAAAAAATATTTTAAAACAATAAGCGTCTAACTAATGATTAATAATGTAGAACGAATGTGGAAGAGATATTTGAATCAATTTGTCAATTCATTGTTTTAGTCAATTTGTTAATTGTGTATTATTTTGTTAATTGACTAACTCAAATCAAATAAAAAACATTGAAAAATTTTACTTTTTTTTATCAATTTAAATGGATTACTTTAATTGGATTTCGTTTATCACATCTTTATTTGCATCATTTTTAGAGATTGAACCCAGCCATTCTTAGCCTTTCAACAAAGACACTCAACTCAACTTTAAATACCACTTAATTGTGTACATTTTAATTAAATAGTTTTTTAATGCAATTAATGTGAGCGACGGAAAAATTTCTAAACAGTCTATGAAATGTTTTTTTTTTTTTTGTGTTTTGCTGCTTAAATGATCCAGTATAATCAATCAACCAGAAGTTGATTATGCGATTAGTAATACCAAACACATATTTTAGTTCCACATAATTTTGTTTCCAAATCATTATTTTATCAAATAAAAAAAAAAAATAAAGTTCTATCAAATATTTACCACAGCCACTTCGCCAGCAATATCTTTGCACACTTTCCTTCTCACAAAATTGTCGTAGAGATATATCAACACCGAAATGAACAGAATGGTCGGCATAAAAAGCGTTAAGAGGGCCACACCAAGCCAAGCGCGTATCTTCTTAAACGTTTCAGTCGCCATTGGTAATGCAAGTATTTCGTAAAATATTTGTTATCAATTAATTACTTGTGCAACAAATAATGAGGAAACCGTTGCGCTCGACGCTACCGCTGAAAGAACACTGATTGGGTGGACTGGCTTGACCACAAAAGTGTTGCTGACGGCAACTGTTGTTGTGCCTTAACGATAACTCACCTATGAGAATGCACTCTCAATGTTAAAAAACGCTTGATTATTTTTAATTTCAAATACATACTCGCATATGTTCAGAAATGTGTTTAGTGCGATTAATTATCTCAGTAAAATTGATATTCGTTCAACATGTTTGGCAATATTTTTCCGAACTATGACTTCTACGTTAGTTTTTTTAATATTCATTTTAAATAAGTACTTGATGCTCATACTAAATAAGCAGATAATTATGGAATTATGAATTATTTTATTAATTAAAAATGAATTTGAAAAAGAAGTAAGAAAGTTATTTTTGCGATTATTTTTTAAGGTATTATATACTTAAGAAGTTCTTAAGTTGAACACTGGCCTTCTTTAAGCTCTTTAATGATCGAAACTGCCTACTATCTTCGTAAACTTTTACAACAAGGAAGTCACAAAGATTCCAGTTTGGAATAAGGTTCGTGAACATTTCGAGTTTCCCTATTTTTTTTAAGAAAAAAACACAGAAACTTCCAATCTAATGGGGAATGGTTATTATCATTTGAAAGAACATTCTTCGGCATGTTTTTTTGAAGATTATCTCTTTCATATGTTGCCGCGGTTATGTCTCAGATGGTCCATCAATTGAATCAAATTTTCAATTACTCGTTCTAGCATATCAACTGGTAACTGGCGAATGACTCGCGTAATGTTTTGCTCCAAGGCCTGAATCGAAGCGCGATTGTAAGTATGGACTTTAAGGGGGTATTCTACTCTAGAAATCAAATTTTGGGCAGTTTTTTGAATTTTATGTAAAAAAAAACCAAAAATATTTTTACTATCCATTTTTTAATGGTGTTTTTCTTGATATCTTAAGAAAACAAAAAAAATATTTTACAAAAAGTATTAAAAATTAATATAATTAAAGGGTGGGAGAGACAGGTATAAAAAATTACGGCGCATCCTGGTGACATTGATCCTGACTGCTCCATCTCTGAAAGTATTCGGCGTAGTATCCGCCGGGCGAAGCAGAGGAAGTGGAATACCTCCATTACGTGGGAAAGACTAGGTGGAGAAGAACCTGGCTTCGCGTGGAGTCTTCAGTTGTTAACTCAGCTATAACCGCATAAACGGTTTCTACGCTAGTAATAAGAAAATTGCGTTAATTTTCGAAGATTGCGCCCTAATTGGAAATGTAATCCCTCGAATTTCGTAATTGACGTCATAGAATACGAAATACGGGTATTTTTAACAATTCTATTATTTTATATTAAATAGCGGGAGAAACTAATAATATAAATGCAGTTTGCTTTTCATATTGATTTATTAGACCTAAACCGAAAGGCAAAAGCAAAAAAGTCATTAAAATATTGTGCTTTTCTCTAATTTACTACTTCGTCGTATAGTTAAATATGCAGCTAATTTAAGTGTGCTTTAAAAGTAAGCGCACTATGTGGATATATTAGAATATGCAATTATATTATCTTCAAAAGCTATTATTTATTTAAAATAAAATCCATTTGACGCAACACAAAGTCTGGAACAACCAGGCAGCGCGTCTGAAGAATTTGTATGCCATTTGTAGGTATTTACTTCAGCACATTAGAATGCTACCTTCGTGTTGGTTTTAAGCCTTGAAACTAGAAAATTGTCATATGGTGATAGATCATGCGAATAAAGTGGTTAATTTATAAAAAAAAAAAACTTTTTTTTATCAAAAAACTCCTTCACCTTAATTATTATTGAGTAAAAAATTTGAGCTTTTGAAACACTTGAAGCTCAAACCGACACAACATTTTTTACAACAATTTGTTACTCTGGAGGTGGAGGTGCAGACATTTCCTCGACATTTGAGCCGTTTTTTAGCTGGTATAATAGCAGAAACAGTGGAGAACGTAGAATCGTGGCCCCTGTCAGCTGATACGATCTATCTTATGGGCGCGCAATGTAAGTGAACATTGAAAAAACGTTACTCCCTTCTCTCTTTGACGTGGGATGACGTGAGAATTCACGACATTTGGATTTTTGCCGCAGAAGCGTGTCAGCTGATTGCTCTCTCACTACACAAGATTGCCAATATCAATATACTCGTACTGTAGTAATTATCAACTTTTATAATTCAATCTGTTCAATTATGTTTCAATATGTTTGAAATTTTCTTAAAATAACTCAAAATCAGAGTCGAATGCTATTATTTATAAAAATATAAACTATTTTTATTAGTTTGTTTAAAAAATGTTCGGTGACACCCGAACTTAGCCCTTCCTTACTTTTTTCAATTACAATTTTTTACAATATAAAATATCAAAACTGAAAACGAACTAATAATCTCGCATGATAAAGTGATAATCGAGATTTAATTATCCGTCATTTACATATTTTTTTATTTTGCTGTAAAATTAATTAGATTAGATCAATTTGTGTACTTTGAGTATTGAATTGTATTTTCATGTATGTATATGTATGTATTATACAGAGAAGGCATCAGATGGAATTCAAAATAGCGTTATATTGGAAGAAAGCGTGGTTGTGTACCGATTTCATCCATATTTCGTACATGTCATCAGGGTGTTAAGAAAATATTATACACCGAATTTCATTAAAATCGGTGGAGTAGTTCCTGAGATATGGTTTTTGGTCCATAAGTGGGTGACGCCACGCCCATTTTCGTTTTTTAAAAAAAGCATGGGTGCAGCTTCTTTCTGCCATTTCTTCCGTAAAATTTAGTGTTTCTGACGTTTTTTGTTAGTCGGTTAACGCACTTTTAGTGATTTTCAACATAACCTTTGTATGGGAGGTGGGCGTGTTTATTATCCGATTTCATTTTTGAACTGTATATGAAAATGCCTAAAAGAAACGGCTCTATTGAGTTTGGTTGACATATCTATAGTAGTTTCCGAGATATGTACAAAAAACTTTGTAGTGGGCGAGGCCACGCCCACTTTTCCAAAAAAATTACGTCCAAATATGCTCCTCCCTAATGCAATCCTTTGTGCCAAATTTCACTTTAATATCTTTATTTATGGCTTAGTAATGACACTTTATTGGTTTTCGGTTTTCGGCATTTTGTGGGCGTGGCAGTGGGCCGATTTTGCCCATCTTCGAACTTAACCTTCTTATGGAGCCTAGAAAGACGTGCACCAAGTTTCATCATGATATCTCAATTTTTACTCAAGTTACAGCTTGCATAGACGGACGGACGGACGGACAGACAGACATCCGGATTTCAACTCTACTCGTCACCTGATCACTTTGGTCTATATAACCCTATATCTGACTCTTTTAGTTTTAGGACTTACAAACAACCGTTATGTGAACAAAACTATAATACTCTCCTTAGCAACTTTGTTGCGAGAGTATAAATAATTGTGCTCAAAACTACACGGTAGGCCATTTAAAGTTGACCCATCTGGCAACGCTGTAACTTTTAACAGCGCTGACAAATCGGCTAATGTCATGCCGCGTTAGAAGCGTCATTCGAAGACAATTTATACCATGGAACAGTACACTCCAAAAGAACGCGCTGAAATTGTTCAGCTTTATATTCAAAATAACTTTTCAATTGTGTTAACTCAACGTGCGTTTCGCAAAAAAAAATAAAGTGAAAAGTGCTCCAGTTAAGAACACAATTAAGTCTTTATACGCAAAATTTGTGAACACCGGTAATCTCAGTAATGCCAGTCATGCATCCAGACAACGCACAAGACGTTCTGATGAAAATATCGAAGCTGTACGAGCCAGTATTGAGGAGACTCCATCGACATCGAGTTATCGCCGCTCTCAGGAATTAGACATCTCTCGCACCACTCTCCGACGCATAATTCATAAAGATTTGAAGATGTTTCCATATAAAATTCAAATGGCACAAAAACTAAACCCAGCTGATTATCCGCGACGCCTTAATTTTGGCAAACAAACAAATGGGTCAACTTTAAATGGCCTACCCTGTATATATGCGTATTGGGCAATGGCAACATTGTTCAAATGAAAACAAACAAATATGACTGATTTCTGCATTTTTACCACGCGCTCAACTGTTCACACATTTTGCTAAATAAGGAAGGAAAAGGAAGGAAGGGAGTAGCGTTTTTGACTGGTTCTGCTATAACAAATATGAAGTGGCGATTATAGCGGAACACTGAACCAGCCAAGCATTTTGAATAGAAACATCGATAAACCACGTAAAAATTGAAAATCCCTATTATTTTCCTCTAGCTCTGATCTGGTAAGCATTATAATTTCGTCTACTCCATACATACCAGCGTTGTATCTGGAGTTTGAATATGAACGATGTATATTTTAGGGGAGTATTCTACTCTAGAAATAAAATTTTGGGTACTTTCTGAATTTTATTAAAAAAAAACCAAACATATTTTTACTATCCATTTTTTGTGGTGATTTTGTTGATATTTTCCAAAAAAATATTAAAAATTAAAATAATTAGAGGGGGGAGAGACAGGTGTAAAAAAAATGGCGCATCCTGGTGACATTGATCCTGACTCTCCTAGTGAAATTCTTAATCAGTAAGGATGCTGTTATAGTTCCTAAATCAGGGAATACGAAAAAAAAAGGTTTTGAAAAATGGCGACAGCCTGAAAATAAAAATCATTTTTTACGCTCTTTTTTTCGAAATTCCTGAATTTTTTTTAAATATTAAAAACAAAAAGTTTGACACAATGCTGGTAGAAACTATAAAGGATTATATAAAGAAGGTTCACACAAAATTTCAAGTAAATCGGTTGTATAGAACTTGAGATAATGCCGGTACCGTGTGGAAAAAAGTAGTTTCGAGAAAAACGCGTTTAAAAGAGTGAGTCTACCTAACTACCGGGCTAGGTACTGAGTCACTAAAGTAACTGTAGCTCTTAAAATAATTTTAATTTTTAGAAATCCTTTGAAGGATATGTTCTTAAGGGTCTAAACTTTAAATATATGAAAAAAATCGAATTTTTCAAAATTCTAGAGTAGAATACCCCCTTAACTTTTCTGTTCTCAACACCGGAATATCTGCCGACTGTAATGATTGGATTTTTTTTTTGAGAAAACAATAGTTACTACCGAATTATCGACCCATTTACTAATATATTTAATATTTTTTATTCGCAATAAGGCCATGCTCTTTCTTACTCAAAATGTTTTTAGTAGGTAATGGACATAATTTTTCTCTAAGAGTTTCGTTACCAAAGCAACCCAATTTCAATCTAACTACATTCCTATCGTTGGCATAATTGTATTACATCTGGTGGGGATTACTTTGCAGCCGACAAAATAAATATGATGAATAATTGAATATTTTGCGTTTTATTTACACTTTCCGGGTACTTTTTTGTCGCAATGTATATTCTTATAAAAATTACATTTAATTATTAAGAACCCTTTAAATACACTTTAAATACAAATTTCTTCTTTCTTTTCCCACAATAAACCATAAAGTAATTAGAAATCACTTAAGAATACATAAAAGTACTTATCAACAATAATAAAGGAGGCTTAAGTGCTTTATAATGCCATACTCCAAACTCAATTATAAAGCATTTCAAACTCAGGGGTAATTTCTGGCAGAAAGCGCCAATTCATTCCATTTGTTTTATAAAGTTAGTGGTTTGTGGTTCTAAAATTGGATATGGCTTTGGCCTGAGAGTAAATAATCGAAATGAAATAATAATAAACAAGCTCATCTTCCATGTGATGGTATTCATAAAACCCACCTCAGTGTAATAAACTTGTAACCAGTTATGTCAGAAAAGTCCCACCGTTTTTGAGATATCGACTTGATATTTTTAGCATGTAGTTTTATCCACAAAAACTACACATTTGTGGGAATCGCCGATATCGGACTACTATAACATATCGGTTGTACCCGAACTTAGCGCCGATCAACATCAAGTTTAAGTATGGACCTTAAACTAGGTATCTTCAAGAAATTTGGCATGGATTATTGTCTCTAGCAACGCTACAATGTTCGAAGAAATTTTTAAGAACGAACCACAATAGTTATTACCTGAAAAACAAATTGATCGATTAAATTCATAATTTAGATCATCATGAAGGTTGTTTGGGTACATTAAATAACGTGGGTAGAAAGAACTAGGAAAACATTTTACGTTGGATGGCAACCGTTCGTTGTTTATTTACTATAAGAAATGTGTATCCGTTCTGTTTTTGTATAGCTGTCAGTTTTTTCCAACTTCCCCTAATTTATTTTTTTTGGTTGAATGAAGTTTAAAATCTCACCTTTGCAACACCATATGGTAAGATACAATGTGACTGGTAGCACTGGAGATAGACGACTGTAACGACATCTATTGACAAAATACGAAAAGACTTTTTCGACTAACCAATATTATATCGAAAACATTTATATACAAAACAGTTTATGAGGTTAAAGTCAAATCACGATACTCGTACATCTATAGAAATTAAATATGTTGAAAGTGCGATATAAATATGAATCGAATGAATTTAAATCGATTGTTGTTCTTGTTAAAATTAAATACAAAGAAATCAAGTAATGAAGCGCTGAGTTCGGGTGCAACCGCACATTGCATACTCTTGCAACTTGCAAGAATCAAAGCCAGGGAAATCATTTCATAGAGATAATTCACATCTTGGCTGATATAGGCGGTATAAAGACATCCGGTAGTTCGAAAATCGTTGCGATGAATATATGGAAGCTAAGGAAAGAATTGACACGTTTCAATCC
This sequence comes from Bactrocera correcta, assembly GCA_027475135.1. NCBI lineage: Eukaryota > Metazoa > Arthropoda > Insecta > Diptera > Tephritidae > Bactrocera > Bactrocera correcta. The sequence goes on along the minus strand of CM050325.1, from coordinate 82,328,986 downwards.
ATTTTTGATACATAGACGTGCCATGGTCAGAAAAAGATTATTTTAGGGTAAAAAGTCAACTATAGGTGCTGGGGTCCAAACTTTCGGTACATAGAGATTTGTACAGTTTTTGCTGGATTTAAACAATTTTTGATCACAAAGTGGAATACGTTGAAGATATTTTTCGTGTAAAGTTTTATTCCGGAAAGTCGAGAAGGAGAAATCGTGGCCACGCATATATATAAACTGTCTTAATGAATTTTTAGTAAGCTCAAAACACTTCACCGAAGTATAAGTATCTAGTGATGCATCGATTAGGATCAACCCTACGACCTAACCTAACTTAGTGCCCAAGAAAAGACAGAGGGGGTATTGAGTATATATTTAGAATTGTTCGTAAAATATCGATTATACAATTCTAAAAAAATATGAGATAATCTACTTCACATGATTAGATTTCCGAACAAATTCGTGTAAAACAAAAATAAAACTAAAAACTGGTTGTCATTCGGTGGGTCGTCGGAAGTTCCTAAGCAAATATTTTTTTTTTTTAAATAAGATTTTTTCCTTATTGGTCAGGACTAAATATATTTCGAATAAATATAAATTTTTCGAGGTTGTGGAATAGGTTTTACTATGTATCTTGTCGCTGTCATCAGCAAGCATGAGCTAAATATTTAGAAGGAGGACCAGATCTAAAGCGGAATTGCTATTGAATTAGTAAGTGAAGGTAAAGCTTTATTGCTTGGAAATACATATATATCCGATAACATCTACCATGCCAAAATACATAGACAACATCTGCGTAAACCACATTTATGGGGCTAATTATTTTCGGGATATAGTGGATAGGGGAAGGAACCAACGCGCGAGGAAATAAACATTCGAACTCTGGTAAGATCGATGGGCAAGGAAGCGTAAAGGAAAATGGTCCGCCTAACTAATAGAAAATATAGAGATCTGGCACAGGGTTATCCGGGTCTGTACAGCATGGGAAAAACAGAAAATCTCGGCTTGTATTTGACCACTAGACGACGCAAGGCATATTTTCTTTAAGTACCGACGATGAAAAGAAGTACGGAGAAAATTAGAAAATAAATAAGAGAAATCAATACGGAAAATCTAGTAGAAATGTTATACTACGCTTTAAGAAAAGGGACACGGGCGCAGACTCTCCGGCTCCGGAGATTTGGGTATTCAATAGAAGGTCAGTGAAGGTGCTTGATGCTGGCTTCAAAATCGTAGGCAGTCCTAGAGCAGGGTGTGTTGAAAATGACTCCCAATATATATATAACTAATTTTATATTTGGGGGGGGGGGGGGGGGGGGGGGGGGGGGGGGGGGGGGGGGGGGGGGGGGGGGGGGGGGGGGGGGGGGGGGGGGGTTGTACATAAGATCATATATTCACCGTAATTTTAATGATATAAAAGTACCGGTCCAATGATTCGACAACTTACCAAAAGTGTTTCGGGGCAAGCTTAATGGTTCCTTCAGGGAATAGTGTTTTAAGCGCATATGATTTTTCAAAAAAAAAAAAAAAACAAAAAAAAAAAATAAAATACAATTGAATATCGTTCCGTTTGAATAAAAAACGCACCAAAGTCTCGGCGTGTATAATTATAGCTGGTTGACCTTTAGCCTTTAAATGTTCAGGTTTATTCAAAGACATGCCAATAATAATTACAATGTGAGAAAATGTTATTATATAAACCGGAAGAAGAAACTATTTTAAATATAATGAAATTCCAGTATTAAATTGCATATAAACGCTGTATATATAATACCAATAAAGGCAGGAAATATTCATAATGTTATGCCATTATGTAAAAAGCAACATGCCTACAAGGAGGAAGTACTGAACTAATGTTTCCAATTTTAGCATCACGACTCACTGTTATCGGAAAAAGATGCGCTCTGAATTTTGTTAAAATACAAAGTCTGTCGCAAAAGAAACAGGACTGTTAAAAAAAAAAAAAAAACAACAAAAATTAACATTTTTCAAAATTTATATTTTTTTATTCAAAGTAGTTTCCTTGTGCTTCGTTTAGCCCAGTCAATTAGCAGTTCAAATGAGTGTTTAAGGTCATTTTTCGGAATGCTCTTGAGAATATCGGTTGTCGCCTTTTGGATAGCTGAAATGTCTTGAAACCAGTGTCCTTTCATGGGCAAATGAAGTATTCCAAATAGGTAAAAATCACAGGGTGCCAGATCAGGTGTGTATGGAGAGTGATTAATGGTTAATATGGAGTTTTTTGTCAAAAAATCAGTGACAAGCGTCGACCGATGACACGGCGCATTATCGTGCAACAGGCGCCGGGACTCTGCCTCACGGTATTGTGGTCGAGCACGACGAATGCGTGACAAAAGACGCTTCATAACACCAAGGTAAAACACAGCAATAATCGTTTGGCCAGGTGGGACAAGCTCTTGGTGTACAATACCCTCGGAATCGTAAAAACAAATCTGCATCGTCTTCTGATTGTCACAAAGGTCCTCACGACCTTCTTGGAATCGCTTAAGCCACTCATGCACATTTCTACGGGATAGGCACTGATCACCATAAACTGTTTTCGTCATTTGAAATGTTTCAGTAAACGTTTTCCCAAGTTTAAAATATAATTTTATATTTAATCTTTGTTCGAAATGCATTTTACGACCGATGACCAAAAGCTGCTGTCACTTTTTGATCGATAACATCGATTGTAGTTATCCAATTGTCTTAAAATATTTACGAAATGTCAACAAGGGATCAAACTTTTTATTTCAAAAACAGTTATATTTAAAAAGTTCTGTTTCTTTTGCGACAGACCTTGTATCTTACAGCTTGTCAGATTTTATACCAAAAAATCAGTCATAGGCAAAGAGGTTAAGAAAAACGATATTTAAGGAGTTTCATGGGTTCCCTCGGATAAAAAGCAGCATTTCTACAAATTTTTTTTCTCATATAAAAAATTAAATATTTTATTCGATTTTTTTTATTGTTAACAATTAACAAAGAAATTCTGTAATTAAAAAAAAAAATTAAACTTGCCATTCGACGGCATTTCCGGTGACCTCTTGGAAAAAGATGAGCTCGACACTATAAAACTGAGTGAATTCGGATTATAACACCGCCCACTTCTTATAGAACGGGTTTGTTAAAATCTACTAAAAGTGCAATAAATCTATTACTAAATACGGCGTAGACACACATTTTACGCTGAAGATGGTACAAAAAGGCTTTATAAGTGAAAACCTATATCTTGGCCCCTACTCTATCGATTTCAAACAAAAACAGTAGTTAATATTATCATGACATTCCTACATTTTAGTGTGAAGATGGGCGAAATCGGACTGCAATGCCTACTTCCTACGTAACACAATTTTAAATTCCATTAAATTTTTTCCATTTTTCTTCACAAATTAAGATCCAATCAATGTATTAGGATTAAACTTTATGACTAAAAATTGTCAAATTGAACCAAAATTATTCCAGCGGCCAGATGCCGAATGTGTGGACCCCAGTTCGTTTTGCGATTAATGAATGTGGGATGGAGCCATCTTTAAAAGTTCACGTAAGTGAGGAAAGTTTTTTGAAGGCAAGTTGCTTGGGAGTGGCCAGAAACGATTCTTTTACATATACTCGTACGCCAAGCAGCTTATGACTTTCGGTATTAGACCCAGTATTCTCTGGCTAGCCAAAAAACATCCATTTGAAGGCGAGCTAAAGAGAGAAAGTGAATCATACCTCTTCAGGATTGTGTGCTGTGTTTGGCACCCGCCACACTCCCAATGAAAAAGTCATAATAGCCTCTGATGAGAACTATCACTTTTGAAAACTATCACTGCAAACGTATTCCGAATAGCAATTACCCGTCTGAAAAGCAAGAAAGCATGCTCGAAAATTGGAATTTAAGTGTACTCTGCCCAATTGACATAAAGGAGACCTCACAATCTGCGCCCACTAGCGTGGGATTAGCCTACTCATCATCGCGTATAAGGTTCTATCGAGCGTACCGAGAGATTAGATCCCAGCGGTAGCCATGTGTGGCTTCAGGTTTGGATAATCAACAACTGACCTCCATGCGCCAAATCTTTTGGAAAGAGGATCTAAAAAGAGGATCGACAAACACCACATCTTCGTCGATTTCAAAGCTGCTTTTGACAGCACGAAAAGGAGCGGCTTTTATGCCGCTGTATCTGAATTTGGTATTCCCGCAAAGCTAATAGGGCAGTGTAAGCTGACGTTGAGCAATACCAAGAGCTCCGTCAGGTTCGGAATATATATTGAGTGAAAGACCTATAAGTAATTTAATATTGTGCTGTATGGAAAGTAGGCGTGGTTATAGTCCGATGTGGTTCATTTCCAAACTATTACATTAAAGTGTCAAGGGAATGTTATGTACCGACTTACTTTTAAATTGATCGTGCGGATGCTGAGTTAGAAGAGAGTTTGCCACACGTTCTTCGGGCTGTAATCAGTATAACAAACCTGTTATTTCAAGTTTTTCTTATTTCAAAGTTTTTCTAATCTATTTTAAAAATTCATATTTCTATTTTCACTATTTTTTCTTCTTCTTGTAAATTGCATGTAGGTAAATACACATGCAGGTAATATGCTGTATGACACAAGCTTAGTCCTTTGTACAACCTATGATTACAAATACAAATTGCCTGTTATTTATATCGTAGTTTGTCTGTATGTATATACAGTAGTATGTTATATGCGTTTGGGAAAATATTTGCCAAAACATTTGGTAAACTATTTCAACTTTTAATTAAAATTTCAATTAAAATTCAATTTTCCGACACAAAACCTAACAATCACCATTAATACTGGTGCCCAGAGAGCGGCTGGGCGAGAGAGCCTATGAAAAATGCAAGAATTGTTGCACACAAAATGTAAAATAGAAAATTCATACCTTACGAGGCATAAATGTCTCATTGTACGACAAAAGTCACGTGATTGTTGCATTGGCCTTGTCGGATGTGCGTCAGCAACAGGTGGAGGCATACATGTGTGTGTGTGTGTGTATGTAGGACTTGGCATATGCAAATATTTAAAGTAAAATCTCTCACTTTTCGACCAATGGCCAATATGAAATTTTCCTCTATACTAGAATAAAGTCTATTGATGTGTGAAATAACCGTTATTTGACAAACAACAAACACACACACACACGTACATATGTACTTGTGCACTTATGTGCCACACATTTCCAGCACTTGCTTGGGCTCGGTCTTTATTTGGTCGGCACAACAATCGATTGTGGAGTGCAAACAACAACAATTAAAACCACACTGAGTTCTTTCATGCATTCTATATAATTTTCTTCACATTTTGCTTATTGTTAAGTATTATTAAAGGTGCATCAGTGTTGAAGCCGCTTGCTGCATGCCACAATTCACACTAACAACAACAACAAGCGGAATGTGTTGCATGTAGTATGACATACAAAACAATATGCATGGTTAAGACTGCCAACAACAACTACAACTCCTGTGTGCACAGGCAAACTTAACAATTTTCTCGAACTGTAGGCTTTATTGGCATTGTTGTTTTTGTTGCAAATTGTAGGTGAGTTCTTCCAAGTGGTTTATGTGCAATTATTTCGCAATAAGCAGTAGATACACTCATAAATAGTTACTTCATTGCAACGAGTATTTTCCGTAAGCGGTTGCTTATTAAGTAGTCGTGTGTTGTTGCGTAAATTGTTGTAATGGAAATGTAGTGCTTGTGAATTTAAAAGAGGATTTTAAAGTTTAGCTGCAATTTCAAGAAAAAAGTAATTTTAGAATTCTGAAATGAAAATGTGTATAGGCGAGTCTACTCAAATGCTAGGGATTTACTGTGATTTTAGACATCTAATTCTCTGTAAAATTTAAGTCCTTCCAACGCTGAACTTATATACGTACAAATCTAGAAATACTCCAAAACAAGTAAACCTTAACTTCAGTTGCACAGTTCAGTTGCTTCACAAATACAAAAGATTCCTTACAAGAACTTGATTCTGATTGTTCAGTTTGTATGGCAGCTATATGCTATAGTTAACCGATCTGAACAATTTCTTTCGACAATACACGATTGCCTTAAGCAGTAATCCATACCAAATTTTAGGAAGATATTTCTTCAAATAAAACAGTTTTCCATGTAAGCATTTTTTTCCGATCGTTCAGTTTGTATGGTAGTTCACGTATATACTTGTAGAGAGATGGACATGGCCGATCGACTCAGATCCTCACGCTGATCTTCTTCTTCTTTAGTGGCGTTGTTCCCGCTTACGCGGTTATAGCCGAGTTAAATACCGGGCGCACGTCGTTTCTTCTTTTCGCTATTTGACTTCGAGGTACCAAGTGGAGCCAGGTCCTTTTCCAACGGAGTGAAGTTCTTCCTCTGCTTCCAGTAGTTGGTACTGAATCTAAAACCTTCATAGCTAGAGTGTTCTTTTCCATCCGAACAATATGACTTAGTAAGCGTAGGCGGTGTCTCTTGATTCGCTGAACTATGTCAATGTTGCCGTGTATCTTGTACAGCTCATCATTCTATCGACTGCGGTACTCGCCCTTGCCGATGCGCAAAGTGTTCTGCAAAACCTTTCTCTCGAGCACTCCTGAGACCGACTCATCAAATGATGTCATTGTCCATGCTTCCGTACCATATAGCATATGGAGTTATCTGCGTTGGATTTCGAGGCTGGTGTAATCTGGTATAGTCATTGTTGGACCATATTCAGTGAAGAGTTCAAAAGTCTACTAATGGGAGTAGAGATAGATCCCAATCCCGTAGATACTCATAAAGTAACAGGAAGTAATGAAGGCTGGAAAAGAAGCAGTAAAATTAACAGGACTCGACGGCATTTTCCGGACCCAATTACAGCTCTTCCAGAGCTTCATAATAGTGTCTGGTTAGTAATCATTCTAAAATTCTACGTTGCAGTCAGACTGTATTTCCACAGAAAAACTGGCATTGCAACATGCGTAATCTAAAGGAAAACCAACAGCACTCAATTCGGTAGTGGCAGTGATTGAAAAATCTTTGGACGTCAAATAATACGCTCTCGTAGCCTTTCTTGAAGTAAAAGGAGCTTTCAATAACATCCAGCCTAAGACCTTATCGAGCGCGCTTAAAAATCTGGACATTTTCGAGTCTCTTTTGAAATTGATTGGACAACTGCTTATGGTAAAGTTTATATTTTCAACTTTGGGAGTTTCAATGTTGTGTAGATCTGTCCATAGGGGAACATCTAAAGCAGGCCTATTATTTTCACTTCTCTGGGTCTTAACAATGAATGGATGTTGTTAGATTTAGAAACGAAAAGTGTACATCTTGTGGACTGCGCTGCATTAAAGATTACTTTTGGACCGGAAGCTATTAGAAAACCATATTTTGACGCTTGGACAAAGAAATCAATAGTACTTTATATCTGTAAAAGAATGGTAGAGTTCAATTGCGGACTAAAGGCTCGTATACATAGCTTACTGGCTCTGTACAGCAGTTATGAGGCAGATTATGGCATAGAAAGAGCAGCCAGTATATGCTTCAGTGGAGTCCTTAGAACAATGCCAAGTCAGAAAACATATAGGATAAGAATCTGTACAGAATTGACTTGTGACTGCAATAACACTTTAGTATTTCCCAAGCGAAGATCACAGCAATTAACAAAATCCTTCTTGTTCTTATAAGGTGTGTGCTTAAAATAAAGAATATCTATACTATTATTATAAAGAGGAAAGATTTGTACGTATTTTTGTATGTTTTGTATGTTTGTAATGAATAGGATCAAAAAGTATTGGGCCGATTTAAAAAATTCTTTCACCAATAGAATGCTACATTCTTCCAATTTGACATAGACTACATTTCAATTTAAAAAAAAAAAAAAAAAAAAAATTAGGGATCCTTGATAAAATTTGAACAATATAACCGAAGGAGTAGAAAAATGAGTCTTAAAATGTCTTTCGTCGAATGCGCTGCCGACACTATTAGCGATAGAACAAAATAATGTACAACAATATTGAAGAACATCATAATGTCTACAAAAAACTTCGCGGTAGCATATGTCTAACTATTGTAGTTACATATGTCAGCACAACAACTTTCTTCATTTTAAACATTAATGAAAATGCTAACCAAATTCAAACTATGCTATTTACATATGTGTTTATATTAATCCTTATCGAAATAAATTATTTTATGGTCAAGACCATTTTATAGCTAGTTAAATTTTTTAAATTGGACTTTCCATTCAAAAGATATTACGAATTAAAAAATTCAAAAAGTAAACAAAACCGCCATAGCGCCGTGGCCCTTGTTTGCGATGCATTCTGAAAAGCGCGCTCGGCAGAGAATCTAAAGTATAGAGAAGGTGCAATTGAATTCTGTATCATGTTCGATTTGGCGGCTAACAGAGCCGATAGAATCAAAGTAAGGAATTCGACGTTGTCGCTGCTATTTAGCAGAGTTGAGCACGTGCAGTGGCAAAAATATATGTAAAACGACTGAATTCATTATTTATTGCTGTTATTTTAATTTTTTGATTATTATTATTTTTAGTTTTTAATTTTTCATAATTGGTATTTTTATTATTATTTTTTTATTTTTTTCGTAATTATTATTTTTACTTATAATATTTTTATACGCAAATTTTTAAAGAATTTTATTATTAATATTATTTAATATATTAATTTAATAAAGATTTATTATTTACTTATATGTAAAACGTCTGAATTTATTATTTCTTACTATTATTTTACTTTTTGGATTATTATTATTTTTATTTTTTAGTTTTTCAAGAGTGGCCGCCACTTAAACCATCAAAGAAATTGAACATAAATAGACTTACATACAAATATAACTGTGGTATGTTTTTTAATACAAATAAAAATATTTGTGAAAAAGTGTTTTATATCCAAATTTTCAAAAATAAATAATTGTCTACCCCATGCGATGCCGGGACGGGCTGCTAGTATTTATATATACAGACAGCCAAACGGCTTTGAAATCACTAAAGTCTCTTAAAATCTCTATCTCTATCTATCAACCTATTGCACAATAAATCTGCCATGGGCTCCAGGACATAGTGATATTCCTGCTAACTGTGAAGCAGATGAACTAGTCAGAGCAGGCACCAACCTACTATTGGATTCCGATAAAGAGGGACTTTGTCTCTGGCTGCTTTTAGATATTTCATTGTAGATATTCATGTTAAAAATTTGGCTGATTCACGGTGGAAACAATTCCTGACTTACTCAGCAAGACTTACATACTGACTATTAAAATTTAAAAGGAATGATATAAGAAATCTAGTAGTAGTGCTAACAGTTCTGTTTTATTGGCAGACATGTCAGCCGACTAGGAAGGCCTTATAATGACTATTGTATAAGCTGTTAGCAGGTGTCAGAGGAAGAGACTATAAAACATCTTCTATGTGAATACAACGCTTTATATTGGAAACGAAGCGTAACTATCGGTTGAGGGTTTCTTAACAACGTCTCGGAGGTTGCACAGATAAAACTTTTCGTACCGATGAACTTCATCAGAGCAGAGTGCAGTTCGGAGAGTGAGGGGACTTAAGTCCTGGTGGTACTACTATGGGCCTCCTAAGGGCTTATGTGCATGTTAAACAGCCACTTTACCCAACTACTTACCTTTGTGAACACCTAATGATATTTCTCCGGTTTTGATCCCGGCAAGTTGTAAGAGTATGAAATGTCCTTACATTAAAAATCTCTCTAATTAATCATAAAGCTACTCATCAGTACACAGTGAAACTAAGTCAGGTAAGTCAGGTAAACAGTGACTGCTATATTTTGACTGATCTGTTCACAGTGAAATGTGTTCAGGTATATACCGTTTTGACTGGTTCCAAATGTGACTCTACAGGGTTGATAAAGAATTGAGAAATGGAATTTTTTGGGATCTTTATAAAACTTTCCATATTTCCATTTTTATGCCATCTTTCTTATTTAATTTCCTATTGGCAACTGAAAATTTAATATCCAGAATTTGTAACTATTTGTAAAACCCATTAAATACCATTAGAATGAGGAAGGTAGTGTACAATGAATACATTAACTGCGGTTTGAATTTCAATTTGAGAAATATTTTATGCTTTTTTTGTACAATTTTGAACGTAAATGAGCGAGTTTGTATTATTTTAGCGATTTGGCTGGGAAGAACTCGCTAAAACTCGTTGATTGCTCATTTCGAAAATGCAGAAATACCGTACATTTGTTGCAGTTGTGGTAGCCATCATTGAAATTTTGCTAAAATAAACAGAAATTTACTGCGCTTCACTCGCTCGCGCTGCTGTTGGAAAAGCTAGTAGAATTAGAGGAACTATTTAACCATGTGGAATTACATTTAGAACTTTTTATTTTACTGTAATTTCGTTAATTAATTCCATTAAATGTATATAATATGTATTTTTCTAAATTCTACCGTTCCCACTGTCCCCTCACTGCTATGTGGGCGCTTATGGTGCAACAGCGAAGTCGTGACTTCAACCTAATCTCGCTTCGTTTTTGGCTTCTCGCTTCACTGCCGAACTGAGTGATCAGCGCGGTTGGCCAGCTCCAGTGGGGTTACGAAGCAATCCCTCGAACTCTGCTTATCACGCCTTGTCAAAATACTTATTTATGCATACATACACACACTCACACAGATACAGGCATGTTGAAGTCGTCATTAACGCGCGCGCTGACAAACAAGACATTTCCGCTGGCGCGCTAGCAGCCTTAATCAATCGGAAAGGAGTTAATTACTGCCGCGCAATGACATTCAATGTCAACAAAGCAAACAATGTGCGCAACAACAACAATTGCAGCATCAACTTAAGCCCAACACGAATGCTATCGGAAAGTAGCAGCGATTGATTGGCGTGAGAAAGGGCCAACAAGCGGTAATTAGCTGTCAGACAGTAAGTCGCGAAAGACAATAGCCGCGAAGTCATGCCCACAAATACAAGAAATGTTTGTTCTACATACATACATATGGTGTTTTGCTCACGCACAGGTGTTTAGCCGCTTGCTCTAATATTCCCTCGACAAAGTTGATAAAATTTTGTGCGGCTTGTGGGAATTTGTGCTCATAATTTTTCGTCGATTTTATGTGATTTTCTTTGATGAATGGGAGAGCAGAAGTTTTACGAGCTCACAGCCAAGTCATTTCATGGGAGACTTGCAGCGCAGGAGAAGTTTGTTCCAAATAATTAAATATAAATAACATTAGTTGAGAGAGAGTCGTTATAAAGCCATTAATATACTCGACTTTAGTTCGAACTCAAATATGAAGCTTCAATATTTTAGCTTCCAACGTGGGATTTTTTAAGTTTTATGGCAGGTTATTTTTTCTATATATCCCCCAATTCTCTATAAATTCAATATTTGTGCTTGGGCCCAAGAAGCAACCAGTTTTTAGAGCAGGTGCTCCGGAGTTTCTGGGTAATGAGATAAGTCTGTAGTGATCTACATATATATTACCCAACGACGAGAAAAATTTTGTCCAAACACTGATTGATGGTGCCTGATTTTTTTTTTTTCAAAGTTGTATAGATATTAATTTAACGGTAATATATGTATTCTATGTAATCGTCTATGCAAGCAGATGGTCTTTATTACGTCTGCTGTGGTCGTTATCAAAACCATCCGAGGCTGTTGTTTCTTTTCCATTGGGATTGGTTTCTATGTGGCGGGTCCTAAGCCTAACGTCTAACCTCGCTATGCGTGCAGTATAAATTTATATAGTGAGCCGCTTGTTTCAAAACCGACGCGTGCTCTCAGTCACACCACTGGTGAAAAGACGCTGCATTTAGACTTCAGCGGAACCTTAAACCGCTTTTTCTATATGACCCAGGCTCTACAAGGGTTGGATCCCACTCTTAAACAAAGGTTACTCACGTTTCCAGGGGAAGACGAAGACCTCCACTCCCTTGGAGAGATCAGATGGAGGAGGACTTGGCAGCAATTGGTAACCCGGATTGGCGCCAAATAGAAAAAAGAAGAAACGTCTGGGTCGCTGTTGTTAATTTCTGTTGTTAATTTGACTAAAACCGCGTAGGCGGTGGCTACACCAGTAAAGAAGAAGAATGGTCTTTGCTAAATTTAAGCAGTTAAATCCAAATATAATGAAAGCTTTTTTCGAATTATTGCAGACATTTACACTTCAGTTCTTATGGTTCTACAAATATATGTGATTTAAGCTCTGACTTCCCCATCGGTATTCTCAATTCGATCGTAAGTAGGTGGATAGAATGTATGCTTGTTGACACCCTCTTACCTTGTTATGTCGTCTCTGAACCACTCCGCGCTTTCGAAAAAAAGTTTTACCTGTGTAATATCCGAGACGTCGTCAAGAAATCCCCGAACGATAGCTGCGATTTTTCCTATACAAATCACATCTTTGATGAAACCATAAGAGATATTAGTAATTTCAACTTGATACTCTTAGAGGAAATGAATTTGAACTAATGGATATTCGAATTTTCTCCAAGTGTTTCGGTCTTGGGCAATCTTATGATGTAGGTTCCTTGTTCGATACATTTTTTTACTATTGGATTAAATATTTTGTTTTTGAGATCTCTTTAGGGTGTTCATATACAAGTTCCAAGTACTTAAAATTTTTTTTTTTCGATTTAAATATCAATTTAATTTGATTTCGATGTATTACTTGGTTGAGACCCTCATTCGCCGCATTGTTAAATGTTGCTAATCTCCAGTATTGCTACTCCAAATTATACCATTTTACGCATTCACTATAAAACTTGTCACCAGTTGACTTAGCACCTTTCTTCTCTGGCGATTAGTCAACTTTATCTTTTTAATTATGAGCAGAAAAATATCATAATACTGAAGAATGGTGATTAGGGTGGGACAAAAAAATTTACTATTTTCATTAACCCTTGGAATGATTGGGTTTCGGAAAAATTGTTAGAGATAAATTTTTTGAAATGGCATGCTTTGACTTTTCCAGTAAGATATATGCAATTGAAAAGAAGGTCCTTTCCAATAATATTAAGAGCAAAAACAAAATAAACCATTTTTTACCCACACTAATGCTAATGCTCTTACGGGATTACATGGGTTTCCTCGGGTAAAAAACAGTTTTTCTTTAACAATTTTTTGTTCGAAATTTTTATTTTTGGAAAGTAACATTTTATATTCTGATATTGTGCCATTTCTGGTGAACCCTTCGAAAAAAGATGCGCTCGCGTTGACAGGATAACTCCTTATAGGATTATCTAAAGTGAAAAAATACGTGTTTTTTTTTAATTATATTTAGAACTTGGACGAAGGAAAATTGGATTTTTGGCAGACATTAAATAAAAATTACAATTTCCGCGATTTTTTTTAAGTTGTAATCGAAAAAAACTATCCTTCGTCCAAGTCTTTAAGAATTGTATCTCAAAGACCTGTTCAAAATTTCATGAAGATCGCTTGAGCAGTTCTCGAGAAATCTTGGAAATCTTGCCAACGGAGCACACAAGTTCTCAAGGATGTATCTCCGAAACGATTACTCAGATCAACTGGAAAATTTAGGTCTAGAGGTGTTGTAGATTCAAAAAAGACAATAAAAAATTTCGATTTTTTGAAACCCGTAAACCCAGGTAATCCCTTAATTTTCCAAGGATGTCCGGTGTAAAGCATTAAAGTTTATAAAGATAATTTTTTTTTTCAATCAACTAATTTTTCAGAGTTTGAAATTAAAAAAAAAAACAAAAAACGTTTTTTTCAATGCACCCTAATGTTAATACTATTAATTTTCAAACGTCATTATTATTATTTACTAGCAGCCCATCCCGGCATCGCACGGGGTAGACAATTATTTATTTTTGTAATTTTCGATATAAAACACTTTTTTTCACAAATATTTTTATTTGTATTAAAAAAAAACCCACAGTTATATTTGTATGTATGTAAGTCTATTTGTGTTCAATTTCTTAGTTGGTTTAAGTGGCGGGCACTTTTGAAAAATTAATAAATAAAAATAATAATAATCAAAAAATTAAAATAACAGTAATAAATAATGAATTCAGTCGTTTAACATATATTTTTGCCAGTGCACGTGCTCAATTCTGCGAAATAGCAGCGACAACGTCGAATTCCTTACTTTGATTCTATCGGCTCTGTTAGCCGCCAAATCGAACATCATACAGATTTCAATTTGCACCTTCTCTATACTTTACATTCTCTGGTTCGGCGCGCTTTTCAGAATGCATCGCAAACAACAGCCACGGCTCTATAGCGGGTTTGTTTACTTTTTGAATTTTCTAATTCGTAATATCTTTTGAATGAAAAGTCCAATTAAAAAACTATTTTATAGGTAGTTAAATAGTCTTGAGCATAAAATAATTTATTTGGATAAGGATTAATATAAACACATAAATAGCATAGTTTGAATTTGGTTAGCATTTTCATTAATGTTTAAAATGAAAAAAGTTGTTGTAGTGACATAATGTTCTTCAATATTGTTGTACATTATTTTATTCTATCGCTAATAGTTTCGGCAGTGTATTCGACGAAAGACATTTTAAGACTCATTTTTCTACTCCTTCGGTTATATTGTTCAAATTTTACCAAGGATCCTTAATTTTTTTCAAAATGAAATGGAGCCTATGTCAAATTGGAAGAATGTAGCATTCTACTGGTGAAAGAATTTTTGAAATCGACCCAATACTTTTTGAGCCTATTCATTACAAACATACAAACATACAAAAACAGGTACAAATCTTTCCTCTTTATAATATTAGTATAGATTACGAACTTTATACGATTTTGTTATCCAAAACCATCACTAAAATACTTTAAGAAAACAATTACTGAATTTTCCGCACAGTGGCAACTCCCTACCACTAAACAGCTTGAGCTCAAATAACCATGTACTGCACGCTTAGCTGTTGTTAAGCGTTGAAACAAACTGCAACTACAACAAAAGTAGTCAACAACAGCAATTTTGGCGACAATCAAGAAAACTTCCGAGCACAAACTGCAAAGTAGGCAGAAAGAAGGTTGAAAGTTTAATTTCGGTATTAAAACCAAATGCAACCAAATGCATGGCTCTGACAGTTGGCAGTTGACTGGTTTGCAAGGTTGCAAGTGGCATGAACCAACCGAAACTTGAGTGTGAAAAAGTACTGCTTGTAGTAATATATATTTTTGAATATACGCAGGCACATCGCTAGATATATTTATAAAATATAAAATGTGTATGTATAATATAGGTTAAACGAGTATATGCGAACACGTCTATATGCAAAAGTTTGTATGTATGTCCTTCATTTGGGCAAATGCATGCATTTTGCATTCATACTGTGCATTTATTAAGCGCGGTGGCTGCCCACATCCTCTTATATACCTATATTTTTTTTTATAAATTTATGAAGGTATGAATATTTACCTTAAACTGCTGCGTTGCGCTGAATTCTCGCTGACTCGTTTGAACATGCTTTTTGCACTGCTCCGCAACGCCCTTCCCGTGCATACTACACTTCTGTCTCTTTTCATACCTTTATTAACACATACACTCGCTTATTGTGGACACAACAGCCGCAACGCCTCAATGTATGCTACAAAAAGCGAAATCGTGCATTTCCATATATTTCTCGTGCTTTTGTTGAGAGTCTTTAATTTTCCGAAATAAAAATAAAGAAAGCGCAACAATACCAAAAAACCCAACAACGTATGTATTTATTAATATGCATGCAGAGTGCGGCGAGCAACAGAGCGCGCAGTCAAACAGAATGCTGACATGACAACCACAACGCGAATAATGTCGGCGACAAGTGGGCGTTATTGTTTTAATATGCGCTTTTCTTCAATTTTCTTTAGCAGAAAAGATATATAAATCATAAAAATATGCTTTCGAAGTGCTGCGCAGAATGTCTATGAAGAGCGTTGCTTCATTTGTAATTTAGTAATATAAATATTTTTTTCTTTAAATTTAATAGAAAATTATAAACGTATAAAATTATATAAATTCAAAAAAAAAAAAAAAAAAAAAGTATTTTGGAACGATTTTGTTTGAATTTTAGTCATATTGCAAGCTATGGTTGCTTGAAATAGGATTAACTAGTAGTGTAGATAAGTCAGGTTAGGTAGGTGATTTCAAAAAAATTACTTCAGTGCCTAATTGTAGGCAACGGTTTTCAGTTTTTCATTTGTACTATTGGAAAAATTTAGAAACCTACCCAACATATTTGAATATTTTCATGTTAAACGAAGAAAGAATACAGAAAAAATATTAGGAGTGGTTCCAATTGGCGATTATCGTCCTATCCGATCTGGATGAAGGTTTAAATAAATTTAAAATTTTCTCTGATTCATAACACTTCTGAGAAGGATTGTAAATTAAGCTGTAATGGATTTCATATTATCTAATTATATTTTATAGCCATCCCAAATTTATCTTTGTTCTTTACTTTTTCTTTCATCGAGGTGACATAATTTCTACAATCTTCTAATATAATCTTCTTCTTCTTTATTCGCGTAGACACCGCTTATGGGGTTATAGGTTATTGGAGATTCCAAGTGTAGCAAGGCTCTTCTCCAGCTGATCTGTCGAACGGAGCGCAGGTGTTTCTCTTCCTCTGCTTCACCTGGTGGATACTGCTTCGATTACCCTCAGTACTGGAGTGTTTTCATCCATGACCTAGCCAGCGCAGCCGCTGTTTTTTCATTCGCTAAACTATGTCAATGTTGTATATCTCATACAGCTCATCGTTCCATCGAATACGATATTCGCCGTGGCCAATGCGCAAAGGACCATAAATCTTTCGCAAATCCTTTCCCTCGAAAACTCTTAAGGTCGACTCATCAGTTGTTGTCATCGTCCAAGCTTTTGCACCATATAGCAGGACGGGATTATGAGTGACTTATAGAGTTTAGTCTTTGTTCATCGAGAGAGGACTTTACTTCTCAATTGCTTACTCAGTCCAAAGTAGCATCTGTAGGCAAGACTTATCCTGCCTTGGATACCAAGACTGACATTGTTGTTGCTGGTTCCAAGATAAACGAAATTATCTGCAACTTTTTTTCGCAACCCTCGAAATTCAATCATCTACTACGAGTTGACTTGAATCACAAAAAGAAGTTCTTTGATAAAGCTTGGCCTCTCCAGCATATGCCAATGTGATTAACTGGTGGAATAGCAAAGCATCACAGACATTGCATGAGACGACTCTATTCAGTCAACATAAACCCCTAACAGAGTCGGCAATTCGAGCAACCATCGATCCGTTTTCGTTTGCGGCCTTACAAAATCCAACTCGTGCAAGAATTAAAGCCGATTGACCATCAAGTGCGACGCATGTTAGGTGAATAGGCCAAAACGAGTTGGACACCGAACTCGATTTTCGTAAGAAAATTCTGTTCATCAATTTAGCTCACTTTTGAGCTCACTTTTGGTTGAACGTGATTCGCTAATAAGCAAAATGGTAGCATTTGAAGTCATGATAATTCCTAAGTCATTGTTGGGAAGTAGTTTCGTCCTCAAAAAATCACTTTTTGGTGTGTTCAATGAGCAGCGGAAGTGATTAGTTGGAGTCATTGTACTTGTCGATCTTAATGTTACAGTCAATTGAGAATATATTAAAGCCATTATTAATGACTTTTTCTGGTATGATATGGAGAATGTTGATGTTGGCGAACTTTGCTAGCCAACAAAAAAAAAAAAAAAAATTTATTGAGGGAAACCATTGATGAGAGCCCTTATGAAGTTATATAGTATACAGTTAGTAGAACGAAAAAGCAAATTTTCCAGAATTTTTTTCTGAGAAAACTTTTACATTTATTAATCAAAAATCTTTACGTATTTTATGACATCTTTTAACGGTGGTTTAAGGTTTGGTATTAGTAAAAATATTTATTCAGAAAGGAACTACAGCTGATCTTCGTCCCAAAAAAGACGTTTTGCGTTGAACACTATAAGTGTCTCTGAACTGGATCCTCTGAAAGTAAAAATCAAGCAGATTTCGCTAAAATAATATTCATTCTAGTAAATATTTGAAGGAATAAGCAATATTAAATTTTTAGACAAAATGGCAGCTTCTCAGCGATATTTGACCAAAATTTCGGCCTTAAACTGTAAATATAAAAATAGATTTTGGGAGTGCAAAAATCTTCGTTTAACTATTAAAAAATATATTTTCATATATTTATTTTAGAGTAATCGGTTTAGCAGTTTTTGAGTAATATTGGTCACCAACTTTAAAAATACCATTTTCAAAAAAACGCGTTTAAAGTTAGGACTTGTTCATCCAAGCACTCTGAAACGCCTTTTCAAATTTGCTAATAACTTCGAAAATACTCACCGGAACTATATGAAATTTTCTGTGTGCATTCTTAAATATATATACATTAAGAACATATATTAAAAAAATAGATTTTTTATACTTATCTCATCGACCTCAATTGCTGTCAAAAGTGGTCGAAATGTCTAAGAAGCACCCCATATATATAAATATCGTTATGGTGGAAGAGTAATTATTCAATTTCAAATTTCCAAATTTTTATGGGTTGATGAGCTCGTGTGCTCCGCAGCATCTACTAACTTACTTGGACCTGAATCCTTCATCGCGATGCGTCCTCATACCGTAAAGGAGCTGCCCCGCAAAGAGTAGGCAGAGAGAGGAATTGGCAACAACTCCAAGACATGCGCCATGTACAAGTTGCTAATGGAGGGATACAACCTCAGCAGGTTTAAATATGTAATCAACCTCCTTAGGGACAAACTAGGGCCACTTTTCAGATTCTACACTGGCCACTGTAAGCTCAAGAAGCACTTAGATAACATGGGCTTAGATTCTTGTGCAATTTGCCGGTTATGCAACGGGGAGCCTCTATGTAACTCTAGAACACCGGCTAAGTGACTGCATAGCTTAGAATAAAGGTACTTCGATCCATGTTTCTAAATAGGAATCATATCGCCTCACTAGCACTTAGCTTTACTTGGAATTTATCAATATGCTGGTGCTGGGTGGGTCGTTGTCACTTAGGAGTGGGCACAATAGACCTTTGGTCGCAGTGCAATCCTCATCAACTTATCTTGTCTTTTCTTAAGGGGTATACCAAAAACTGTTCGGCGAAAAACATACACTGCAACAAAATAAAAATTTCTTATATACGTATATATATATGTACATATATGTATATATTGGGGCATGTAAAATTATATATACTTTTTTTTATATATAATACGATTGCTGTTTAGATAAAAAAGTTACATTGTGCACTAAGTTTCGAAAAAAATTTTTAACTAAAATCTTTCCCTGCTAAAATTTAAATTCCTATTCATAATATACTTTTTAGGTATTTATGGCATGTTTAGGTATGTACCATAAATATACATATGTGTGTGATTTCAAAAAAAAAAATTTTAGTGTGTATGTATGTACATATGTATATAGTCAAATTTACAGACGTGTGCATTTTTTTATTCTAATTTTCTGCTTTTAATGAATTAGAAATGTTGACACAAACGAATTTTTCAACATAAATTATGATCATTTTGGAAAAAAAAAAACAATTAAATAGAATCTATAGGCATACACTTGTTTCCTAATACAAACAATATGCTTTTATTGCATCATTTACCGTACAACACTTGACATTTCCAAAACACAGCGAAATATTTATAGCGTTCAAGTCATAAAAAACTCGCCAGAAAATTAAAAAAAAAAAAAATTAAAAAAAAAAAAATTGGAAAAGAGCTGCTTTTAATAACTGTAAAGGAGACAGCACTGCATAAGCACACAGTGGAGCAGTGTAAGCGTGTTCTAGCAGCGACACGCATGTCATCAATAAATAGAAAACTCACCTCCTGCACAGAGGCACAGAGGCTGGCATTATTGCGCTTGTAAACGCTCGAATGCAAACCAATTGGAGAATCATAAAGGAATTACATATATTATATTGATGCTTATGAGTTGACAACAATGCGCATACACAAGCAAACAGATGTACACATGTACATATGTATATACATGTATATTTATATAGTTGCATAGGTATGTTTGTGTGCTTAAATGTATAAGAAAAAGTATGAAATGTGTGGAGAGTTGACTTGACTTGAAATAGTCGCGAGCAGCACAAATTAAGCCTTTCAATTTCAAGCACACACACATAGCCAAATACATAAACATATGTATATATACATATACAATATATATGTATATTCACACACACGCATAATCGCAGCTGCTTGTATACGCCTATGAATAAGTATTGTCTAAATGAAATCGAGAAAAAAAGTTTATTTTAAATGCCGTTATAAAGAAATAAAGAAAAATAATAATAAAAACAACAAAAGCATTCACATTGTGGTTGAATTGCACGAGCCGCTTTGCTTTAAAGTTGCTGCTATGCGAAGGCAAATGCTGTGCCAGGCCAAAAGCTATTGGTTGAGGTGAAGCCGTGTTGCCACTCGTCAACACAACAGCAGCAACTACAACTGAGCGGTAAGTAAATTATTGATATTTTCAATCACTTCATCGAAATATAAAGAAATATTGTTAAGAATGGCGGCTGCTGCTGTTGACTGTGTTGTTGTTGTACACAGTGTGTGTATTTGCGCACAGCCAGCGACCGCGTGGCGTATTGACAGCTCTGCACGTGTGCAGTGCTCCATTTCGAGACGATTGAAATAATAAATGAATTATGGAAAATAAGAAGGAAACAAAAAAAAAAGCAAGCGAAAATTAAAAAAGAAATGCCGATTTTTCTGGAAATATTTTTCAATAAAATGCAAGCATTTTAAGCTTCGTGGCACGCACAGGCGAAGATATTTTAATAGCTGGCAATATACGTACATACAAACGCTCAGAATTATATATAATATATAAATGCATATGTATATATACATACGCTCATACTCACATAGTCTTATAAGCATTTAAGGCAGCATGCTGTGGCGCCTCAAAAGTGTGAAGTTGCTTCATTATGTATTGCTGATTAAAACCGCACGAATATGCTGCACCTTCAGCAAGCACACACATACATACATACTTATGTATCAATATATGTATGAGTGTGCGGTTGACCCGTTGAAAAGCCATCCACTTTATGGCTATGCTGGCAAGTGCATTTTTATACACACACACACACAGATATAAATGAATAAATGCATACATACATACAAGCATACACATTTATACCCATTTACATATACATAATACACATACGAAAAGATGCACATACGAAAACATACACACACACACATTCACTGCTTCCGTCCTTACGGCCGCCACGCAAATTGATTCCAGCAAAGGTTATTTTTAATGCAAGTATTTAATGTGACGAAAAAAAAAACAACATTTTCGTCTCGAAATTAAGGTCACACTTTTTGCGCGTGTTGCATGTGCAACACTTTTCATATAATTATCCGCATTTTTACAGCATTCATACTTGTAAGTCTCTTATGTGTTGTCTTTTAAATTTCGCATTGATTTATGCGCTTGCTATGTCTGTGACACTCTCTTATTTTTGGACCTGGTGCGCAGCTGTGGCGCTTTTTTGCTGCATTCTGGCAAAATTTTGCATGCTACATGTTTTGTTCATACATACATGTTTTTATTATTATTTATGCTTTAAGGTAGTAATGTATATTTCAAAGGTACTAACAATATCATCCTCTGTTAAAGTTTTTCGTGTTATTTAAGCTGCGTCATAATTAAATAACAAGAAAAAATAGTAGAAAGTAACACTTTCACTCAAAAGCGACATTACGAAAAAAATTCTTCTAAATTTTTACTTCATACTAAGTTTGTTGTTATTGTGGTGCATGTTTCCTAATATTTCTGTTATCTTAGTAACTCGTTTTGATTATTATTTCTTCATTTGGGTATCTGTTGCGCACAATATAAAAAATGTTGCATACTTTTATGCGCCACCGATGTATAAACCAAAATTCCTTAATTTTAGCATTTTACGTGTGACATTTATGACTATAATTTAAAGTTTTCACACTTTTTTCAGTCGAAAACAAAGTAAAAAAAAATGTTAGCGTAGCCAGATGAGTTTTCCAGAAGGACGTTCAGACACAGCGCGATAGGCAGGGGTTTGGTGGATAAACATACCACATCATCGTCTCTTCTTTATTGGCGCAGAAACCACTTACGCGGTTGAAGCCGAGTTTACAACATTACGCCAGTCGTTCTTTGTTTGGCCACAATAGGCAATTGCCACCTTGTTTTTCCAACGAACTGGAGGTCTGCCTTTTTCTTTGCTTCTCCCGGCGGTTACTGCGTCGAATACTCTCAGAGCTGGAGTGTTTTCATCCATTCGGACAAGACCTAGGCACTTATCCGCTGTCCCTTAATGCGTTGAACTATTTCAATGCCGTCACATATCTCGTTCAGCTCATCGTTCCATCGACTGCGGTATTTGTCGTTTCCAATTGCCAAAGGACGATAAATCTTTCACAGAATCTTTCTCTCGAAAACTCGCAACGCCGACTCATCAGTAGTTGTCATCGTCCAAGTCTCTGCACCATATGGCAGAACGGGGATCATGAGTGACTTGTAGAGTTTGGTCTTTGTTCATCGCGAGAGAACTTAACTTCTAAATTGCCTAGTCAGTCCGAATTTTTGCACCCGTTGGTAAGGGTGATTCTGCATTGGACTTCGAGACGTTGTCGTTGGTGCGCCTTTTCTTGCTGGTAATGCTGGTTCCAAGATACACGAAATTATTTACGACTTCGAAGTTACGACTTTAAACGGTGATATAGGAGCCAAGTCGCGAGTGCGACGACCGTTTGTTTGATGGCAGGGATATTTCTTTGTGCCCTTGTTCAGTATTAGACCCGTTTGCTTCGCTTTTTTATTCAACCTGGGAAGAACAAAGCTAATAGTGCGGTTGTTATGGCTAATTGAATAGATGTCATCAGCTTATGTCAGTTGTTGTATGTTCTTGTGAACTATTGTACAGGGTTTGTCCGGAAAGTAATAGGACTGATCTTTTTACGTCGAGAATGTACAGGGTAGGCCATTTAAAGTTGACCCATCTGGCAACGCTGTAACTTTTAACAGCGCTGACAAATCGGCTAATGTCATACCGCGTTAGAAGCGTCATTCGAAGACAATTTATACCATGGAACAGTACACTCCAAAAGAACGCGCTGAAATTGTTCAGCTTTATATTCAAAATAACTTTTCAATTGTGTTAACTCAACGTGCGTTTCGCAAAAAAAATAAAGTGAAAAGTGCTCCAGTTAAGAACACAATTAAGTCTTTATACGCAAAATTTGTGAACACCGGTAATCTCAGTAATGCCAGTCATGCATCCAGACAACGCACAAGACGTTCTGATGAAAATATCGAAGCTGTACGAGCCAGTATTGAGGAGACTCCATCGACATCGAGTTATCGCCGCTCTCAGGAATTAGACATCTCTCGCACCACTCTCCGACGCATAATTCATAAAGATTTGAAGATGTTTCCATATAAAATTCAAATGGCACAAAAACTAAACCCAGCTGATTATCCGCGACGCCTTAATTTTGGCAAATGGGCCATCGAAATGGCTGAAAACGAACTTGACTTTTGGCGAAAACTCATCATGTCAGACGAGGCACATTTCTCGTTGAATGGAGGCGTAAACAAGCAAAATTGCCGATTTTATGCCACCGAAAATCCTCAATTAATTGAAGAACAGCCTCTTTACGACCAAAAAGTAACAGTTTGGTGCGGTGTTTGCGCGAATATGATCATCGGACCGTATTTTTTCGAAGACGATGATGGAGCCACGACAACAGTCAATGGTGAGCGTTATCGAGCCATGATAACGGATTTTGTGATACCCATTATTCGCGAAAATGACATGGATAACTTCTGGTTTCAACAGGACGGGGCTACATGCCATACAGCTCGACCAACAATCAATTTATTGCGACCATTTTTCCCCGGGCGATTGATATCGAAAAATGGTGATGTTGACTGGCCACCGAGATCACCAGATTTGACGCCACCAGACTTTTATTTGTGGGGTTATTTGAAATCCAAGGTATACGCTAATAAGCCAAAGACCTTAGCTCAACTGAAAGCCAACATTCGACGTGAAACAGCCGCCATATCATCCGAAACATTGGCCAAAGTCATGGAAAATGTCGAAAAAAGAGTGCATTTAGCTGTCAAAGCTAAAGGTGCCCATTTACGCGATCTAATTTTTAAATATTAGCTGAAACAAATCCCCTTGGACCAAAATAAATTATTTTTGAAATGAACAAAAAACATTGTTTTCTTTTGTTCTTTTTTTTTAGAAACAAATGGGTCAACCTTAAATGGCCTACCCTGTACTTCGGAGCTCCCCCTGCGGGTTGGGGTTAGAATTTACCCGTGGTAAGGCATGCCTGTCGTAAGAGGCGACTAAAATGTGTTATAATACTTAGTTTGAAATGATATGTATTATAGGCTTAATATGTATTTATTCCTAATATAAAGACATTTGTTGTTCAAGCGACAAATGTCACCAGTCGTTGAGGTTTGGGGACTCAACGGGTAGTAGCAAAAGCTACAAACTCTTACCAGAGACTTTAACCTGGTGCCACGGGGAGCAGTTAGCTCTTGGAGATTACTCCAATCTGCGCATTGCGTTTGGCCCTTTGTGGAGATTCGTGGTGGTTGAGGTTGAAAAATTCAATCCAATGTAGAGTCCCATTGCGGCCGGGTGCCGGACCCAAAGTACGGCAGTCCCTATCGACCTGAACCAATTGAAACCAAATAATACGTGCAAAAAGAATTTATACTTTGGGGCGCTGACGAACTCATTGTATTGATCTATATGCTTCTAGAAAGCACCTTGATCGCAATAATTGTTGTACTTCGGAGTGTGCACGCACCGACTGCGACTAAAACATTTGATATGATCCTGATGATTGGTTTAGCAAGAAATGGTGTGTTTCGGTAGCACCAAGCCTTTTTGGAGAGCCAGTAAGAGGTCGCTGATGAAGACCGGAAGAATGAGCAAATCCAAAATGAAAACGATGTTCATTGTTTTTTTTTTACATCAAAGTCATCGTTCACTTATGAATATATTCCTCAAGAGACCCAAACGAAGGGTAAATCGGATCCGACAAGTCATCGCAGCCGATTAGAAGTTGCACCACGATAACCAAGATCGTCATCCAAACAACACTTCCACAGCCAGCCTCCAGCCCAAGTCCGCACTTTTTTGTTTCCTTGCCTGAGAAGGCTGATGAAAGGCAAGCATTTTGAGACGACAGAGGGAATCCAATCGGCATGCAATTCGGCTCTCAAGACTATTCCGGAGAATGCCTTCCGTGACGCATTCAATGCTTGGAAATCGCGCTGGTAGCGCTGCATTGACGCGGAAAGAGCCTATTTGCTAAGAATTGTAGCGATTGGTTCAATAAAATTTGCAGCTTAAATTATTTTTTCCAGAAATAGATTGAAGAAGTCGCACGAAATATTGTTTGGTATTGAACGGTTCGAAGAGGTCCTTCTCGATCCTTACGGAGCTTGTGGTATTGCTCACAGCTTACATAGCCAAATTAGTTTTGCGGGGTTGACAAATGCAGACATAGCGACGTAAAGCCGAACTCTTTTGTAACTGTTTAAAATCGACAAAGAAGTGGTATGTGCCGATCTTCTTTTCACGAATATTCTCCAAGATTTGGCGCATAGTAAATATCTGGTCAGTAGTTTTTCAGGCCTGAAGCTACACTGCAATCGTGTTCGCCATCTCCTGGTGTCATGTTTTCACTGCCATTCAGCAGACTGTAGAAGAAATATTACTATTTTCTGAGCATAGTCATTCTGTGAAATGTCAACCGGAAACTGAGTGTAAAAATCAGGAATTTGTTAGCGAAATTTTCGACTGGATGAAAGGCCTCCAGCTTTGCAGTAATTCTGCAAGATACCAAGAGATGTTCGCATGAAAAAGAAAGGTTTCCTTTGCTTTGAAAGGATACCTAGTTTTACTTCGTTTGTTTCGAATGCTTCGAAGAAGCTACAGAGTGAATCAGCACTATCACGCACCAGACCAAAGTCGCATTGCTGCCAATGAAGAGAAAGAAGGGTGTGATATTTTACTTTTGTTCCATACATACATATGTAAGTATTTCTCTTGCGTGTCAGAAGTGCTTAAGGGAGTATTCTACTCTAGAATTTTGAAAAATTCGATTTTTTTCATATATTTAAAGTTTAGACTTTCAAAAATATGACCTTGGAAGGATTTTTCAAAATTCGACTTATTTTCGGAGATACAGCCGATGTTGTGAGGAGGCGTCCGTGTTCACTAGAATTGTCTCCTAAACTTTAAACGCGTTTTTCTCGAAACTACTTTTTTCCGCACGGTGTCGGCATTATCTCAAGTTCTATACAACCGATTTACTTGAAATTTTGTGTGAACCTTCTTTATATAATTCTTTATCGTTCCTACCAGCATCGTGTCAAAATTTTTGTTTTTAATATTTAAAAAAAAACAGGAATTTCAAAAGAAAAAAGCGCAAAAAATGATTTTTATTTTCTGGCAGTCGCCATTTTTCACAAAAATTTTTTTTTTCGTGTTCCCGGACTATAACAGCATCCTTAGTGATTAAGAATTTCTTTTATTTTTTTTTTCAGACCACCAGGAGAGTCAGGATCAATGTCACCAGGATGCGCCAGTTTTTTCGACCTGCCCCCTTCTAATTATTTTAATTTTTAATATTTTTTTGTAAATTTTTTTTTCTGTATTCTTAAGATATCAATAAAAACACCATAAAAAAATGGATGGTAAAAATATTTTTGGTTTTTTTTTTTAATAAAACTCAAAAAAACTGCCCAAAATTTGATTTCAAGAGTAGAATACCCCCTTGAAAAATCGATTGATTTAATATTTGGCGATCTAGTTTTTCTAATTCAATCTCAAACCTTCTAATATTTGTATATACATATGTATATAACTCATAAATAAAAGTATATGTCCACGTACATATGTTTGTATTAAAGATTCCCACGCTCTTTTTTTTTCGAAAATTTCATTGCAGTAGGATTAAAAAAAAATTGATTAGTTTTTCATATTTTTGGTGAGTTCGAACGAGTTTCAACCTGGCAAATGTTTAAAAAAGCAATTTCTCATAGAGCTGTCAACACGAATCTTAAGTGCTGCGCATAAACTCAAGCATACATATGTTGCGACAAACAGTTAAGTATGTACGAGTATGTGGCCGACTTAATAACTGCACAAGCAACAGTGATTGCCTTCTATTGTCCTGCGTAGGTATGCGTGTGTGTGAGTGTATGCACCATATTGAACTGTAATTACTGTGGGAACTGTGATGAACTCGTTTGGAAAAAGAGTGAGCGTCAATGAAAGTAATTGTTATGCAACAACAAGAACAAAACATTATGCAGCAAGTGCACATCCTTGCACGTGCATCAAACAACAATACATATGCATATGGTTGTTGCGCATTTGTTGCTGTTAGCACGTAAAACTCATTAATAGCTGTGTTGCATGCAACCATCTGGTTTCGATTGAGAAGGCAATGCCCTCAAACACACTTGAAGTGACAAGTTCCAGTGAGTGAGTGAGTGAAACGCGTTTCTAGGCTAAAGGATATGCGCAAGGATATGGAAAAAAATCAAAGTGGTTATGAAATAAATGAAGTAGTAAGCTATTTGAAAAAAAAAATAGAAAATATATATAAAAAATAAATAAATAAATAGTAAAAGTATGCTTAATTGACACATACAATTGCATAAATGTCCAGCATGGCTGCGGCTCATTTTCAATTTCGTTCCACGACATTTTCCTCCACTAAATACCAGCAATATTTTTGTTTGAAAATGATATGCGTAGTTAATTTTTATGACTTTTTACAGCTGAAAAATAAATTTTCTTTCTTTTTTCAATGCCACAGTGGAAATAATGAGTGCATCCTGCGCACAAAAAATAACAAAAACGAAAAAAGTGTGTTGCGCAGACATAACTCAATGGACAACTGTCAATATAACTCATATTATTTATTTACTTTGCTATGATTATTTTCAATAAACTGTGAAACCACAAGCCACATAAGAGGATTGGCAAGTGAAAACGCTGTAGAAAGTGGAGAGCGCTGCAGCGTGCTAGGCGGTAGCAAGGTTTATGGTGGAGAGGGGAATGAAGGCAAAGGCAACTACACGCTGTCGTGAAGCTGTAATGTGAGTCAACAAGCTGTACTAGTAGCTAGAATGCTACTTCAGTGCACTAAATGCGCATATATGTACATACATACATACATACATACATACATACGTATATACATACATACAAACAAACATAAAAATAACCTTTCACGAAAAACACACACATACATTCATACAAACACCTCATTGTACTTTTCGACAACTCGCAGCTGCATGTAAATAACCTTAAGACTGTGTGTGTGTATGTGTGTAAGTAGCAGCAGCTTCTTGAGCAACCATTTACATCGCATCCTGCGAAAGTAATGTGTAATATCTGTCAGCTACCGTTAGCTGCTCTTTGACTTGTTATTGTTATACTTCTGTTTCGTACCATTGCAACGTGATTCTTTCATGTCCGTTTGAACTGATGCTAGCATAACTACGTATATGCATATCTACACATGCATATATATATTTACAGTGTGTTATTCACATGTTTTGTTTGTTTTTTGTTGGCAAGGATAAAATTTTCTCACGCATCCTGCGCTGCATCGCACCGCACTGCACTTGACAGTAAACTGTCATAATTTAACAGTTTGAATGTGTCGGCAGAAATAACAATAACTACGCGCATGCAGCGGCCGGTGTGTGCCCTGTAGGAAAACATTTAGATGAAGGTAATATTAATAAGATGAAACCGCTTTCTGTACTTAGTCAATCTTAGTCAATATCTAGAAACTACATTAAGGAAAACAAACATATGATGTCTGAAACTGTCGAATGGTTTTCACTTCGAGTTATTTCGGCACTAGATACAGCTAATAGTTTCTCCATTTCTAAGAAATCAATTTAGAAATTTTGTCATTATAATATCCCGCTCAAACATATACAACCATATAAGTTGCCTTGCTACACTAAAGACCTCAAATGTCTAAGAAAATCTTAGAAATAAATACTACAGAAAATTCTCTTCAACTAAATCACATGTTTCCTTTGTTCAATATCAGCACTACACAAAACTGTTTAATGAATTGGATTAGTTTCTCTATAAAAGGTTTATTAATAGTGCGGAGTCTACAACAATTAAGTCAAACCCTAAGTTCTTTTGCAAATTTGTAAAATCTAGAAGAGCGTGTTCGGCCATTCCCTCTGCTTTACGCTGGGGTGATAAGTCAGCATGCCCTCTTGGCGACATCTTTAACTTGTTTGCTGAATGTTTCAAATCGAATTATGTTAACGATGATCCTGGTACTAGTTCCACTTTTCCAGCTTATAATTTCCCATCCATAAATTTTGGCTCACTGTGTCTTTTACAGGATGATATTGCCAAGGCTATTTGTGATATTAAGTCTTCCTACAAATTGGATTTGGTTGGGCTTCCGCCTGTACTTATAAAAAATTGTACTGCCTTGGTATATGAGAGATAAGCATGAGATTATCTTCAATAAGTCTCTCTGCTCTGGTAATTTTATTTCTGACTGGAAATTAACATGCATTACCCCTATTCTTAAAGGTGGTAGCAAGGATGTTGTCTCCAATTACAGGCCTATTTCTAAACTTTCCACTATTTCGAAAATTTTTGAGTGTTCTGTTAAAAGTAAATTATTTCTTGCAGTAAAATCAATAATTAATGTCAATCAGCATGGGTTTGTCTCTGGTTCCACTGTGTCAAACTTCTTGTCTGTCTGCGTTCTCCGCTGGATTACACAGATTTCTCTAAAGCCTTTCATAAAGTATCACACAATATTCTAATTATCATCATCAAATTATTATCTTTAGGGTTTCACTCGGTCTTCTTGCAGTGGATTAAATCATAACTGCACAATAGACGATGCGTTGTCAGTGTCGATGGAGTATCATGTGATTCATTCATTGCGTCTTCGGGAGTGCCACAAGGAAGCGTTTTGGGTCCACTTCTCTTTGTGCTGTTTATCAATGACATTTCCTGTTGCTTCTCTTTCGCTAACTTTCTGTTATATGCAGATGATTTTTGCAATAATTAAAAACTCACAAGATTTACATATTAAAACTTCAATGTGATATTGATACTTTTTGTGATTGGTGCCTGAAATCGAAGCTTTTTCTGAATCTTGATAAATGCTCTAAGATCTCTTATGGTATCTCTCGTATCTTCAAGCTGCAATATTTCTAATTACGTTGTAAAATGCGTTACTGAAATCAAAGATTTTGTGGTAATCTTTGACAACATATTTTCTTTCAGTAATCACATCAACTATATCACTTCAAAATCATTTTCTGTGCTCGGCTTTGTCCGTCGAAATGCTTTAAATTTTTCCGACCCCCACAGGTTAAAATTACTGTATACATGTTTTGTTCGGTCCATATTGGAGTATGTAGTGTTCATTTGGAGACTATGGTCTACTATGTTCTATCATCAATTAATAGAATGGAGCGTGTTCAAAAGATTTTTCTTAAATTTGCTCTCCGTCCCTTAAAGTTTGTTGAACCAATTTCGTATACATCTCGTCTATTGCTTTTACATATTAAATTACTGGAAAATTGACGGTCCGTTCTCTCCCTTTCATTTGTCTTCAATGTAATTAGTGGAGGCATTGACTGTCCCTATTTATTGGGGAAAATTAACTTCACTACTCCTCAGCGTTGTCTCAGATCTATTCCCCCATTCTATTATAAAAAGTAAAGTAGTAATTTTACTGTATATGCTCCTCTCAAGCGTGAGTTTAACTCGATTTTCGAGAAAGTTCTTCTTAACTTTTCTCACTCTAGGGTATCCTTCATTAAAACCCTCAATTCTGTTTTTAGTTTAAGTTATCCACTTATGTAATTGTAATTTAATTATTTTATAAATCTAATTTGAATACTAATTCTCCATTAGTCTGTAAGAATAAATGTTCATAGACTTAACTAAATAAATAAATAAAAATTGGACTATAAAAATATCAATGGATGAAGCATCTGACACTTCAAAGAGATAATCTTCAAAAACTAGTAAGTGCGAAAGAATGCTGTTTCGAATGATAATATTAATTCCTCATTAGATATGAAGTTTCTGTGTTTTTTCTTAAAAAATGTGGGGAACCTCGAAATGAATCACGCTTAGTATATCTTTCATTGGTTCAAAACCTAATTATAGTACACTTCGAAAATCGATTTAATGTTAAAATTTTCCTACTAGGCAGCTTTTCAAAGGCTCAAAATTCGTATGTGTTTTTAACTAAAAGTGTAAACACACAGTTAGACACATGTTTCAGAGTAGTTTTATAGGCATGCACAATGAGCTTGCCAAGACATTGCCCTAGTTCTGGTTCATTACTTTTGATTTACAAAAAGTGAAATTTAAGTCAAAGAAAAATAAATATTAGAACGCTTATTTATTGACACGTTTTGGTTCAGTGAAAGCCAGTGTCATTTTCTAAATACAAAAAGAACTTAGTAATACATACATTTGAGCAATGCTGTACCGGTTTCAAGAAGAATTAACCACGAAGTAATAATATATATATGTACATAACCTTGACCGAAGTCAGTTGAATTTTTGTACAACATTTTATAGACTGCCATTATGTGAAGGCATTTCAATCGAACTACTGGTTTTAAACCATTCCGAACGACAAATCGAGATTATATTTTTAGTATATCAAAATTTTTAGTATATCAAAATTTTTACTATAAATTGTCTGACATTTACAATTCTTTAATAATGAAGAGCAATTATTTTTAATGATCCAAAAGTCGGCAATTTTCGAAGTGTCAAAAATGGAAATTTTACATTTTTTTGTACATCTTTGACTTAACCCATTTGGCAAGCTCATACACACATGCGCATATAAGACGTCATATGTGTGGAATGTATGTGTGTACCCTGGTTTGTGTCAAGTCTTGCCTGTATCAGTGACATTGTTGTTGCTGTTATTGTTTGTGTTTGCATTTAACACTGCCAGCAACACGTCAAGTGTTTATTTTGTACAATAACAAAAGAGCAGACGTGTATGCCATGTCAGACCCACCTGCCGAGACGCCCTCTGCCGCCCACTGAAGCGCTTGACCTCAGTCATAACTGCTCAACCTGCCGCCTGCAACCGCAACCGCACTTAAGGCTTTCATGCAACATTGGCAAGAGCCACGTTCATTCTGCCTATCTGCTAGACACTGCTTTTGTTGTAGTTGCCTTCCGCTTTCGTCCCTTTCCTTCTGCTCGATTTTTTAAATTTAATTATTCGTACGAAATTTGTTCCTGTCATTCGTGGCACTTGTGTCGCTTTCGTGCAATTAACACTGGCTTGTCTACAAGATATTTGAACACTTTGTTGTTATTGCTACATGAACCGTACAAATATACTTACGTTGTTACGTTTTTGTTATTTTCATAACGGATTTTCGATTGAAAATTCTCACAATGGAAGATTATAAATGTTCTGATGGAAAGTGTGCTGAAGGAAATGCTGCGGGGGCAGGAGAGCGTGTCGAATTCAAAACCATTTTTGTGACAACTCACATGTGCTCGGAGCTGTCGTATGCCCATAATAATGCTCGCATTGGTTTACATCCTTCGTGACAGATGTGCATTAGTCGATTTTGTTTTTAATTGGAAAGAAATAATAATGAATAAAAGACAGAGAAAAGGCTTTTGAACACTACGAAGGGATTTTTGGACGGGGTAGAAGCTTAGTAAATATTAAAAAAAGGTGATAAGTTAACAGTGAGGTAAAAAAGCAAGCTTTTAAAAATATATTCAGAGCGATAAAGTCAATTGTTGAATAAAAAAAAGAAAGTAATGCAATAAATACGTTAATAATGCTAATAAATACGTTGATATAAATACTGTTATAATGAGTTTGCTAAAAAAAAGAAAAACCTGAACTTTGGTTGGCCACAGCTACCATACGCTTCACCCATAAAAAAGTCTCCATACATTGTCATGACTTTAATTGATCTGTTTGTTTGTTTGAAAACTATGTATATTCTATAGTAGGTAGGAGTGCAGCCCTGTCGGACTCAATTAGCACTGATGTGCCATTTAGATAAATATACATATATTCTATAGTGATCTTTGAATATAGCAATATTGCTTTAGTAAGTAATCTATACGGAATTTCCTGAAGATATCTCGTCAAATGAAATGGCCATATAAGGACTTTATTCGGTTTGTTCAGTTTGTATGACAACTAATGGTGATTTCATTTCGACGATTCCTACCTTTTTAAAAAAAAAAAACACAGAAACTCCAAGTCCTCACTAGGGAATGTTTATTATCATTCGAAAGAGCATTCTTGGCCCTTATTTTTTGAAGATTATCTTTATCAAATGTTGGCCTCGGCTACGTTTCAAATGGTCTATCTATTGAGTCCAATTTTCGATGACTCTTTCGAGCTTTTCGACTGGTAACTGGCGAATGACACGCATGTTTTGCATATCTTCAAGGTCTGAATCGAAGTGGCCACCAAGATCGTGTGATATTACAGCGTTAGACATTTTCCTGTGGGGATATATAAAGTCTGATGTCTATACGGGAAAAAGTCTACCGCTGTAATATGACACCATCTTGGTGGCCAATCGATCGTCCCAAAACGTGAAATTATCTGTTCATGGAAGTGTTCTCTCAATAAATCAACTTATTGATGTAATGTGTGAAAAGTGGCACCGTCTTTTTGAAGCCAAATGACGTCGAGATTACGAGCTTCAATTTCAGGCATCAAATAGTCGGTTATTATGGCGCGATAACGGTAATTTTTGAAGAAATATAGACCAATGATTCCACCGGCCCGCAAACCACAAAAAACAATTTTTTTCTGGATGACATGACAGCTGTTTCTTGTCTTGCTTGTTTACATACTCTTTGAGCTGGAAATTGGCCTAATCGCTGACAAAAAATTAATCGAAAACGTAGGATCTTCTTGGAACTTTTCAAAAGTCCATAGAACGAAGCGATGTCGCTTGGGAAGATCGATCAGTTACATATCTTGTACAAGCAGTATTTTGTACGCTTTCAACTTAAGGCCTCGATGGAAACTGCGCCAAGTCGTCCCATACGTCAGTCCGAGTTTCTGAAAAAAAATTTTGGCTATTTCGGCTATTTTTGGAACTCATAGAAAGAAACGATGTCGCTTAAGATGGTCGAGCGGCTTCAGTTCTTACACATCCTGCACTATCAATTTAACACCTCGACGGAAAGTGCGCCAAGTCGTCCCATACGTCAGTCCTAGTTGCTGCGATCGGATCCGAATAGACTCTTCACGGTCTTTGTGTACACGGTCAGCTGCGACTGCTATATTTCCTTCACTGCTTGTTGGACGTTGTCTATTAAGTCGAGTATTATCCTCTAATGAATGATGGGTCTCCAGACGAGTGATGGTGTTTCAAATAGTACGTCCAGTTGACCGATTATGTTGTCCATAAGTTGAGCGAAGCGCGCGAAACACATTCTTTACAGAAAGTATATTTTCGTAACAAAGTTGAACGATTTGTAAACCTTGTTCAGGCGTAAGTCTTTCCTTAATGAAATGCCAAACAATACTGAACAAAAATATCTTGACAGCCTGACACGGCTCGCGCGTGATCTGCCAAAAAAAGGCTATTGAAAAAAGTACCTTTACTTGGATCCTCCGTTATATCTAGTTCTTTGTGAAGCATTAAATTGCAGTCCTGTATTCGATGTTATAAGTGGGCAAAGATCTTTGAGACCAATAAAAATCGTCTTTAGCGTGGACCTCTGGACCTCTGGACCTCTTATGATCAAACTTAGGTGTAAAGAATGTTAGGACAGCGCTAGAAATACTGTAATGCTAGCGCTGGCCAAGCTTATATTCTTGGCGTTGAGTTACGTTTCTTCCAAGCTACCGGCGATTCAGCTGTGGCCTGGCATCCAGTCTCAAGGATATTAGATGCCTTTGATAATTTATTTAATTATTAAAAAAAGATTAAAATTATTAAAAAAGAAAATTTCACACAAACACACACAAATGTTCCATTAAAAACACTCCGATTTATCAATCCTTTTAACATATTTTCATGCTACAACATTTCCACATAAGGACATACAAACGTAAACACATATGTACACACATATGTATGTGTTTGTGCGCCTACAGGCATTGTCTACTCCAATTTGCCTCTTGTGAAAACATTCCCAATCATTTGGCGTTGAGCACTCATAATGCCATTGACAATGTTGGCAGGGCTCAGATTTCAATTGCAGCACCATAAACTTAAATAAACATAACGAAAGCATTCAATGAAAACAATGCAAACCAACAGCAGCAACAGCAACAACAACAACAAAGTCAAATGAAGCATACAATGCATTTGGGTAAATAAAATAAAATAAACAAAGCGAGTGCGCCTGTGTGAGTGCAAAGCGAAAAGAAAATAACAAAAACAACAACAACAACAACAAAGCGCTTAAACAAAAACAGAAACACGAGTAATTGGTGACATTTAAAAATCATCCTGTCGAAAGGATCTGTGCACCAATGTACACCAACACACACGCACCCACTCGATCACATATTATATATACACACATACGCATGTGAGGGGATTTATGTGCACTTGTCAGTGCAGCGAAAATAATTGTACAAACATTGTAAGCCACTTGAATGACAATCAATTGCATTTTTTTTTTGTATTTTTGTTGGTTGCTTATTGCTTTTATTTCTGTTTCTACTGCTGTCTGTCTGCATGTCTCTCATGCTCGCATGCTGCTCTTATTGTCGCACATTAAAAGGCTACTTGAGCTCATTTGGCTGCCAATTGTAAGTATTCTGCTTACTTAAATGGCCAACAAGTGCATTGGTCCTGCTCTTGGCATTGTTGTTGTCTTTGCTGCAAGCAGAACAGGGCATTAAGGACATTAAAGACATTTAGTAGTGCAAGAGTGGCAGTTAATTGAAATAAATGAACTATTTTTAGCCAGCAATTTAGTTAGTTGAGGCAAATGAACTTTTATGTGCAACAGTTTTCAGATTTTTTCCAGTTTTTGGCAAGGATTTTAAAAGCATATTGAGATTTTTCAACAAAAAATAAAGACCACCAAACGCACCCAAATTGGCTATGGCTGCCAGTGCGAATATTGAATGCGCTCTCTGATGAGCTACTTTTAATTCGACTTGATACCTAGATTTGTCAGTATGACAACTCTAACTTAATTTTGATTAACTCAGTACTCAGAGCGAACTATTCGCAACACCAACACCCATCTTGAGATCCAGCAGTCATTATTGGATAATAATTCAGTCGAATATACCACGACCACGTCCAGCAGGCAGTCAAGAAAATATAGCAGCTGTAAGCTGAGAGTGTACACGAAGACCGTAGACAGTCGATTCGGCGCCGTTCGCAGCAACTTGGCTTGACGTATGGAACGACTTGGCGTATTTTATGTCGAGATCTAAAATTGAAAGTGTACAAACCACAGCTTGTGTAAGAACTGAAGCCGCTCGCCCATCTAAGCGACTACGCTTTGCTTTATGGCTTCCTGATTCCAAGAAGATCCTACATTTTCGATTAATTTTTTTCAGCGATCAGGCCCACTTGTGGTTCATGAGTATGTAAACAAGCAAAATTGCCACATTTGAGACGAAGAGCAACCTGAAGAGACTCCAGAGTTGTCATTTTATTCAGAAAAAATAAGGGTTGGTGTGGTTTGTGAGTCGGTGGAATCATCGGTCCATATTTTCTCAAAAATGTAGCCGTCAATGTCGACAGTGTCACGCCATGATAACCGACTATTTGATGCCTGATATTGAAGCTTCCCACACATCGCATCAATCTGCGGATTTATTGAGAGAACATTTCATTGGGTCGGTCGATTGGTCGCCGTTAGACTTTTTTCTGTGGGGATATGTAAAGTCTAAAGTCTATGCGGACAATCCGGCTTTGATTCAGACCTTGAAACGAAACCTCACGTGTGGCTCGAAGGAGTGATTGAAAATTGGACTCAAGAGATGGACCAACTGAGACGTTGCCGCGGCCAACATTTGAAAGAGATAATGTTGAGAAAATAAATGCCAAAGAATGTTCTTTCGTATGATATAGAACATTCCCCTTTAAATTTGAAGTGTCTGTGGCTTTTCTTTAAAACAGTAGGGAATCACGAAATGGTTCACCCTCATGTTATATACTAAACATTGAGGTGAAGTGAAGCATCTATTTTACGCACGCAGCTAATAATTCTAATACGAAGAGATGACATTTTTCAACGGGAAGGAGGCATGTCCTTCAAGTGAGACCTGTCACTCTGCTGCACACTTTTCTTCTCACTAATTCATCAGCAAATGCTGTTCAATTATGATTAGGGGGGAAATACAACAACATGAGCTTGTGTTGTGCAGACATTCGTCAAATTTCAGGTCCAGGTCATCACTTTACAACGTCAGTTTGCGTTTGCATTTTGGCTGACCTTTTGACATGTCACTGTCAATGAGAAACAAAGTGAATACCGAAGCGGCGACGTCGCACTCTTTCGATTCCCCTTAAGGAGTTTGTTTGTCGTCTGCAATCGGGATTTGTACCATATGTTGGAGTTCAAAAGTTGACATTAAATTGACTGTATTTATAAACATTTTATTTTTCGGCATGCAATCGGCTAAGGGTAAATCTGATTGGACTCTTCAACACAAACACCAACACTCGTTTATATGTGTGTGTTGCTTTAAAAATATATAGATATGTATGTGTAAGGGAGGATGTGCGCAGGGATTTTTACTGGAACATACCCGGTAGGAAATAACGGAAAACGTAAGGGACTGGATACTGGAACTAATTGCTCTCTAAAGATTCGAACGTGGTGTCGACTTACTGAAAGAATGGCTTAGTTGGATAATTTGAGTGAAGCCTGGTTCAATTTTGTATACCATTATTCCTATAGTAAAAATATATTAGCTGAAAAACAGCTGATCTTGTTGAATTTTTTTCGTAGCTATATACCGTTATATATTTGAGCAGCTGATATAGTAAGGAATTGTTTTTTTTCAGTGTCTTATTGAAGATGGTTCCATCCATGCGTTGACCCAACACCAATGCTAAAATTGGTTTGGAAATTTCATTCCGCCAATTTCTTACAGAACGAAATTGGTTTCCTTGGATTAACGACTGTACTTTGCTTGTCAAACGTCAAAGTTGTGAGCCATTTTTGAAGCGCATTGTTGCTGTCGACGGTTGTTTACAGGAATGTACAGCACAAAAGATCATGGTCTAAAAAGAATGTCAGTGAGTATGACGACAAAAATTCATTATTTGGGCTTCAAATTGCTTACCCATCCGCCGCATTCTCGAGATCTGGCTCCGATCGACTATTTCCTATTCTCACATCTCAAAAGAGTGCTTGCTGGAAAGAAACTTTCGTCGAAAGAGGAGATGATGGCCAAAACTGAGACCTATTTTCAAACAAAGGACAAATCAAACTACAAA
The DNA here is from genome assembly GCA_027475135.1 of Bactrocera correcta. Lineage (NCBI taxonomy): Eukaryota > Metazoa > Arthropoda > Insecta > Diptera > Tephritidae > Bactrocera > Bactrocera correcta. The sequence goes on along the minus strand of CM050325.1, from coordinate 82,290,543 downwards.
AATGGCATCGAAAAGATGTAGGGTCGCTATGACCAGTGTATCATAATAAAAATAAACGAATTTTGCCAAAAAAGTATGTTTACTATACAATTGACTTGTTATTGCTTTGCAGAATATGATACTTATTCTCTCTAACAGATTTAACTACAGTGGAAATTGCCAGTGACTTTTTGGGTCACTTTTAATAATTTTGAAATAGTAATATTAAGAGTTCAAATTTAATTTTTATACCCTGACGCGTCGGAGACCCTATAAAGTATATATATAAATAATCAGTATGTTGATCAGCTGAGTCGATTTAGCTATGTCCGTCTGTCTGTCCGTCTGTCTATATATATACGAACTAGTCCCTCAGTTTTTAAGACATCGTTTTGAAATTTTGCAAACGTCATTTTCTCTTCAAGCAGCTTGCTCATTTGTCGGAACGGCCGATATCGGACCACTATAACATATAGCTGCCATATAAACTAAACGATCGGAATCATGTTCTCATATGGAAAACTTTCCCATTTGACAATGTATCTTCACCAAATTTGGTATAGATTATTTTCTAAGGCAACAATGTAATCTCCGAAGAAATTGTTCAGATCGGTTAACTATAGCATATAGCTTCCATACAAACTGAACTATCGGAATCAAGTTCTTGTATGGAAAACTTTCACATTTGACAAGATATATTCACGAAATTTGGTATATATTATTTTCTAAGGCAACAATGTAATCTCCGAAGAAATTGTTCAGATCGGTTAACTATATATAGCTTCCATACAAACTGGACACATAGTTACTAACAGAAATGCACATGTGAAGGGTATTTAGCTTCGGTGCAACCGAAGTTAACGTTTTTTCTTGTTTCAACTACAATTAGTTGTCAAGGTGGCCAAATAGACTATTCTTAAAAGCCATGAACTTTATTTATTAATTAGATAACCAATAAAATTGTTACCCATAGTCCGCATACAATTTAGCATACCTTTAGGCTGTCATTTTAATTGACTTCTGTTTAAATTTTCCTGCTGGGCATGCACCTACCATCAAATACTCGCACAAATACATGCAAACAATTGCCTCACTCTGCCTTCGCCGTTGTCCTTTTGTTGTTGCAACGAGTGTTTGCTCATTTTTTACATATCAATTTTATGACAGTTGGCAGGAAATGGGCGTGTACTACTGTGTATAATAAAAACGAAACTGAGAGTAAGTAAAAACAATAAAAACGCACATTTTCCACACCAAAAACAAAAGGGCAACAGGCATAAGTCAACTACAGTCAACATATGATTGATAACATTGTTAAAATTGTATGTGTGTGTATGCATTGTATAAACACATACATACTTACATGAATGCGTATGAATGTGTGGTTGACTGTTGCACTGGCTTTATTTGTCGTTTTTTGTCGCGGCGGTCATTATTTACATATGCGTTTGTTTTTAATTACTCCACAAATGATTTATTTACTTTATACCGTGTATATTATAATTTTATTTCAGTTCTACATAATTACCGTATTTTGTTTGTTTGATTGCCGCAACAGGAGACATGCGAAATAAAAACAACAAATGTGTGTATTTACATGTATATGCATATCCTTGGAGATGGGTCCTTGTTTGCCTGGCGGTGTTTAATGCGGGTTTTGTGTGCGCTACTCCTGCTACCGTGCAACTTGTGGCAATAAAATTCAATGTAACTGCAATAAAATCCAGTTTATTCGTTTTGCCTGTCGGCCGACATTTGAAGTAGGAGTGTTGATGAATGTCTTTCGGCTCTGAGGATATGTGCCGAATATCTTCTTGGATGCTTTTTAGTATGTCCATAAAGAAGTTCAGCAGATGTTTTCCTTTTAACTCAGAAAAGGTATCTTATATCCGATATGTGATTTGCTGGTTGTTCCAGGAGAGTTTAAAAATACTCCAAATTGTATTAAAAACAAGGAAAAAATATTGACTTCCGTTGCATTGAAGCTGTAATACGCTATAGTGATTCCATTAGCAAAATTTCGTCCGAGATTGCACCATTGCATTACACAATAATCCATGCCAAATTTTTAGAGGATATCTATCTCCTCATTTGGCGCTAATTGGAGATTCCAAGTGTAGCCATGTCGTTCTCCACCTAGTTTTTCCAACGGAGTGGAGATCTTCTTTTTCCTATGCTTCCCCAGGCGAATACTGCGCCGAATACTCTCAATACTGCAATGTTTTCATCCATTCCATATCCCAACCAACGTAGCTGCTGTCTTTCGCTGAACAATGTCAATGTCGTCGAATATCTTGTACAGCTAATCGTTGCAGTGACTGCGGTAATCGCCATTGCCAATGCGTGAAGGACCATAAAAATTCTGCAGATTCTTTCTTTCGAAAACTCATCACGCCGACTCATGACATGATATCATTGTCCATGCATTTGCATCATATAAGAAGACGAGGATGATGAGTGACGTGTAGAATTTGGTATTTGTTCGTCGAGAGAGGATTTCGAGGCTGACTTTGATGTTGGTATTAATGATGCTTCCAAGTTAGACGAAATTATTAACAACTTCGAAGTTATGACTGACAACAGTGACGTGCGAACCATATCGTGAATACGACGACTGTTTGTTTGATGACAGGAGATATTTCGTTTTTCTCTCGTTTACTACCAGACCAATTTGTTTCGCTTCATTGTCTAACCTGGAAAAAGCAGAGCAAACGGCATGTTGTTGAGACCAATGATATCAATATTATTGGTGTAAGATTGTACACTCTTATAGAAAAATATACTTTCAGAATTAAGCTCTGTAGCTCGTATTATTCTATGTATATATTGCATACATATATTTCTTCTGAAATAGATAAAAGAGACGAAGTAAAGGGTGCTCCTTGTCTGAAATAAGTCACTGAAATATGACTTACTCGTCTACTTCCTTTTCCCGTCAATCGCATGTCTTGGGCGGCGGTGTTATCGGTCTTTACATTTACGAGGACATCAACCAGCTGGGAAATGACACCCTCCTAATTTAGGACCCGGAAATTCCAAGTGGATGCACTAAAAGACTAAATCATAGTCCTTATTACATTTGTTGTAGTCGTCATCAAAAGTGATGTCTTTCATCTGAGGCTGTTGTTTATTTTCCATTGGGAGTCCAGTCCAGCGCACAACCTCCTTATGTTAGTTTCATACAATTATTTTATACACAGCTTGCAGCCGCACCTCTGGTGAAGAGACACTGTAATCGGAGTTCAGCGAACTCTTAAATAGAATATGTCGGAGTGGCTCCGCTGAAGCTTCCTCTCTTTTAGCCGCGACCTCAGGCTCCACACGGTTTGGATACTGCATCTTATGCAAGGATTACAGAAGTTTTCAGGGTGCGCGGCCAATGGACTTAAAAGTAGGAATTGGGTATAACCCTACGACTGTAACTGCTTACCCAGAAGCATGACAATACCCCATTACACCCCAATGTTTTATATGAGATATCGACCTGAAGTTTAGCACACTGGAACTGGCTTGTTTCGAAAGGTTTTTTTTTTATCTTCCAAAAGTTTGGCATGGACTTTTGTCTAAGACGACGATGCAATCTTCGAAGAAATTGTTCAAATCAAGTCAAATCTTTCGTATTTCGTATTGAAGGATAATATATAGCTACGGTGCAAGGAAGTTAACATTTTTCCCTTCTAAGCGATAACTTCTTTTTTAGCAAAATTATGAAAAATGGGATTGCTGATTTAAAACATTACCACCATATGTTTAAAGAGCTACCCCACTCTACCAAATAAAACTGAAGTTAATGTAACATTTTAAATAAACTCTATATTATCACATTGTTATACTTAAGTACTGTTATTTTTGCACAAAGTTTTGTAACTTTATTTTTATTTATTTTATTAAATATTTTAATAGTCGCAGAAAGAAAGAAATTGAAATCAGATCAATGTAAACACTGAAGTGATAGTCAATTGCATTAATTGCGATTTTAATTAGTTCTGTAAGCAGATTGTTTCAATCCTTTGTGCTTTAATCAAAATATGTTGAATAAATTCGTTGCGTTTAACGGTATTTAATTGGTGCATGGCTCAGTGAAGAATACACGACCACTATTTTTTGTTTAAATATTACATTTCAATGAACTTTTATAATTAAAGCTGGTATTTATTATAAATTTATGTTTGAATCGATCATCAATAACACGGAAACATATACATATGTATGTATGTATAGTATATAAATATCTCAATATCTATATGAACATTTCTTTATATCGATAATATATTCGCATTAATGTCAATTAAGGGATACGATTAATATAAATTTTATTTAATTTAAAATAATATTTATGCTCAACAAAGCAATAATCTTGAAAAAGTGGGTATGGCCCCGTCCTCTAATAAGTTTACTGTGTGAATCTAGTATCGCCTAGCGCAAATATTATAAGAATTAAAGGGTTCGTCCGGGTAGTAATAGGGCTGATTTCCTTCCGTCGCGATCGTACTTCAGAGCTTGCGCACACCGACTGGATTCAGTAGAGCGCGTTCCTAGCTAACGAACGAGCGTTTGGTCAGTTGTCGTTAGAGCAGAGAAACGCGATTAAACTCTGTGTGAAAATCGGTCAATCTGCGACGGAGAAGTTTGATATAATCAAACTAGCTACACTAGATGTTTCCCAGATGTTGCTTTAGCAAGAAGTGGTGTGTTTTGGTGGCACCGGCCTTTTTGGTAGCTCGGGAAGAGGTCGCGGATGAATGAGCAAATCCAAAGTGAAAACGATGCTCATTGTTTCTTTTTTTGACATCAAACAAATCGTTAACTACGATTTTTTTCCTCCTGAACAAACTGTTAGCGCCAAGTTTTACGTGGAAGTCCTCAATAGACACAAACGAAGGGACAGCCGGGATCGACAAGACATCGCAGCCGATTTGAAGTTTCATAACCACAAGGCCCCGGCTCACACCGTATTTATTGTGTCTCTATAAAACAACCATAAAATGCAATCAAAATAACGGGTGATCCAAGTAGAGATACTTTTTTCAGTAGCCTTTTTTTGACAGACTCGTGTCAAGCTATCATATTATTTTTGTTCAGTATGTAGAAGAAAATATAGTAGCCGTAGCTGAAGGTGTCCACAAAGGGCGTAGACAGTCGATTCGGCGCCGTTCGCAGCAATTTGGTTTGACGTAAGGAACCACTTGGGGCATTTTATGTCGAGATCTAAAATTGAAAGTGTACAAACTACAGTTTGTGTAAGAACTGAAGCCACTCGACCATCTCAAGCGACTACGCTTTGCGCTATGGTCTCCTGATTCCAAAAAAATCCTAAATTTTCGATTAATTTTTTTCAGCGACTTTCACCCACTTGTGGTTCATGAGTATGTAAACAAAAAACTTGCCACATTCGGGACGAAGAGCAACCTGATGAGATTCAAGAACTGCCATTTCTTCCAGAAAAAGCAATGGTTTGGTGAGGTTTGTGGGCCGGTGGAATCATCGTTCCATATTTCTGCAAAAATGATGCTGGAAGGAACGTAATCGGCAATGGCGATCGTTATCGCACCGTGATAATCGACTATTTGATGCTTGAAATTGAAGCTTATGATCTCGGCGACAGTTGGTTTTAACAAGACGTCGTCACTTCCCACATAACGTATTGATCAATGGATTAATTGACAAAACACTTCGGTGAGCAGATAATTTCACGTTTTGGGTCGGTTGATTGACCACCAAGATTCTGTGACAGCACACCGTTAGATTTTTTCCTGTGGGAGTATGTAAAGTCCAAAGTCTATGCGGACAATTCCGCATCAATTCAGGCTTTAGACCAAAACATAACGCTTACTAGACGCCAGTTATCAGTCGAAATGCACGAACGTGTTATTGAAAATTGAACTCAAGAGATGGACCATCTGAGACATAGCCGTGTCCAACATTTGAAAGAGATAATCTTCAAAAGTTAAATACCGAAGAATGTTCTTTTGAATGATAAGAAATATTTTTCAATAACTGTGAAGTTTCTGTGGTATTTCTTTTAAAAGTAGGAAACCTCGAAAGGGATATATGTACATATGTATATCAATATCTTATATCAGGATTACTGTGCCGAATTCGATTTCGATATCTCAAATTTAAATATTTCAAGAATGTTATATATAAGATGAATCATTTGTTGAATATAGTCTTTAACCTTTTTTTTTTTTTTTAATTATATATCATAATGACACACTGTACCTCTACCCACACAAGCATACATCAACAATATAATAACAAAGACTGTCAACGTGCGAAAATCGGAAAAAATTTTAAATTGATATCAGTTCACACCTCATTGCACGTCAGCGTTTACAACAAGTCGCCGAAAAAATCCGATTCAATTCGTCAGCAGTAATTAAAATGTGTTTTTGTTTATGACATTTACAACAACAACAACAACGACAACAAATGATGCTAACGAAATGCATTACAATAACAAAATGCAAGTAAATGAGAGACTGATTAAATGCCACATAAAATACGACTCATAAAGGCATCAACAGACAAACGCACAGAAAAACTTAAAATGCGCAGAGACGAGCAGGGGTAGTGGTAAACAGAGCCAAAACGGCGGTTTCGTTGCCTCTGATCTTTCGACGCTGCCGTGCAATATACGTTCCTTTTATTTGAACATTTATACAACATTTGTTGTATTTGTTGTTGGGATGCTTCAAGTGTTTTATAATAAAAATTTCAAAATCGTATGGCATCGGCGTGTTTCGAATGTTTCGAAAATTACCGTTAAAATTTTTCACGAATTTTTAATGGCCTAGCATTTAATATGTGTGCGTGTGTGTGTGTATACGTCGACTGTTTTGTTATTGGTCTGTTTATTTCAAATTGCCGACAGCTAATAGACAGAAATAAAACAATTCGTCAAAAAACAAACAAATAGAAATGATTTTGTGGAGAGCGAATGAATACTCAAACGAAAAAACAAAAACGTTCGATTTCGTATTTTTTACGTGTGGACCGCAGTCCGTGAATGGTTTTTAGATGGCAGACGAGACTGAAAATGAAATTAAAATTTTAAATTATTTGTGTGAGCAGAAACATATGTATTTTGACACATACATACATACTCGTACATACATATGAACATATGTAGAAAATATTGAAACATGATTTTGCTAATAAAATTATTTTATGAATATTTGAGTTGTTCGGTATAAAAAGTATGTGGTTTATTAAAGCGCGCAAATCATTTGAAAATCATTACATTAAATTATTATTTTTTGAATTTGTTATTTGTTTGAAACTGCAGTGTGAAAAAATATATTATATATTGGCTAGTCGAAAAAGTCTTTTCGTATTTTCAATCAAACTTCAATTTTTTTTTTTTTTTGTATTTATAATAATAAATAAGTCAACAAATATGTGTCATTTTGGTCGACCACTTTTTGCCATGTTTCCGCTATTGAAATTATTCCATCAGTGTAAATTGAAATTTCGAAATTTCCAGGACGGAAGCGAGCGAACCATTGTTGTGCTACACGAACTGATACAGCATCGTCTTCGTAAACTACACACATTTTATTAGTGGCTTGAGTGGCATTCTTCTTTTTTTTATAAAAAAAATTTCAAGATACAGCGAATTTCTTCATTATTTTCACACATTTTTGAACAGCTGTAACATTTTTTCAACTTCATCGAATTTAATTTTGTTTAAATGAAGCTTAAAATCTCACCTTTCCAACACTGTATGGAATGACACAATGTGATCGGTAGCGCTGGAGATATACGACTGCAAAGACATCTATTTACGATTTTCAAAAATACTTTTTCGACTACCCAGTAGTATAGCATTTGCACTGGTTGTTGATTAAAGAACTTAGGAATATTTGAGGTCTCAAGTGAAAATTCCTATTTTATTTATTCCTATTTTTAATGCAAATCTCCTTAGAAGACGCATCTTAATTTTAACATAGAGCCTTAAAGGGTTACAATTCAATTTGGTTTGGTTAAAGCGGCGGAGAACTTCCCCAAAAATTCATATTCGGCAATAAGGTTGGCTAATGGACAATGATTGATTTGATTCCCCATAACCCGAAAAAGGCGAAATTTGTTGATAGCGAGGAGAGAACATTTTTATTTTCTGGCAGATACTTGACGTAAACTGATTGTTTACCAACGCGTCGAACATGCTAAAGATTGATCACATATATGTATATGTATGTATGTATTTCGGAGCTGTTCGATTGTGAGAACCACATCACATATGTATGTATGTATGTACTTGCACCAGTATCACTTTGAATTGTGACCATTGATCATTTAAGATGTTTTTGAAATGGTGAGTCTAATAGTCGCCGATTTGTAAGACCTCAAGCAATAAATTTACGTTTTTTGTTGTCGAAAATGTTATAAAAACCATTCAAAAGACCTTTGGAAATAGCAAAGGCTTCGAAAAACTTCAACTCTAGCAGTCCAATCGCCTTTTGCTGAGATCATTAGTTATCATGACCAACATTTTGTCTCACACGGCTGAAAGTTGCGCAATCCACGAGCTAAAGAAGCTAAAGCTTCAACATCGCTGGCGCTAAAATTAATTTTACTAATCTTAACTTAGTCAGTTTCTTCCCCCTTCTCTTTCATAGACCCAGTGTATTTTGTTATGACAACGAGCAAACATATATTTTCCAGCGAAAACCTCATCGAACTGTAATCAGGAACCATTATAGAGGTATTTTATTTTTAAAGAGATTTTTTTATACCTGTTTTCAATAAGAAATAAAATACTTATTTAATATTATGTCATCTTAAAAATTATTTTTGGTATTTGAGCGCCATGACTGGCTCGAACAAATTCAATTCCAGAGGCCTAATTTTGGATCACTTTTTGCAGCAATTAAGGCTGTATGTCAGCAATAACGCGTCGAATACTCAGATCGAAGTCTTGAGCCTATCTACTTTGAAAAGCGACTTCACATAACCTCAAAAAATAGCTAAGTGCCTACGCCACAGGCCCACAAAGCAAGATAATGCGCTCATAAAAAGTTTCTTTCAATAAATTGATTGTTCCGATGGTTGCATGCAATGCAGCGCCGCTTTGGTCATTCACAAAAGCACCAAAGGTCGTCTACATCAACATCATCCAATTCAGACATGAAAAAACCATTAATCATGTTTTCATAGAGTTTACCAATGCATATATATATAGAAGTATATATAGGTGTGTTCAGTTTTGAAGAAATATGGAACAATGATTCCCTCTGTCCATAGAGCACACCAAACTATGAGTTTTTCAGAATGTAACGATGCCTCAAAAATAGCGTTTATATTATCATCACTTCAATAATTTTGTTTATTAATATACCCTAACCAAAAGTGTGCTTCATGGTTTAGAATGGAGACCGACGGCCATCTCGTTTTGGCTCATTCACCGAACGTGTGATACGCTTAATGATCACTTGGATTCAATGCTTGCACGAGTTGGATTTCGTAAGTTCGAAAACCTAGATCTTTCCAGAAGCCGAGTGTACTCTTTTGGATCTTTTTCGCTATTGTGCTTCACAGCTGAAATAGTGTCTTCTGTGCGCACTGTACGGCGCCTCCGAAAATGTGTATTATACCGGACGTTTCTCGAATTAAGGTTTCTATTGGCGGATTATGTTGACCGAGTATTGGACGCAGCAAGCGATGAGTTCCCCGAATCGAAACATTATTTTAGTAATAAATTTCCACGATTTTCTAGCGTTGTTCCAGAGTAAATTTGTTTATTATAAAATAGTTTAGTAACTTGAGTATAAATAAAGTAGCAGTTATCAAAAAAGATCAATCTCGAAAAAGGTTTTGCCACACGTTATAAGAGAGCCTATTCGAAGAGGCACAATATGGCATTCGCGACTCGGCTCACACTTCACTGTTGACAACGTCCGGTGTGTTTAATGTAGGTACCTGCTGACTACAGCTTTACCACATGGCGCTCAAAAGTACAGCGCTCAAAAGTACAGCGAATCCAATCAATGCGTTGATCATGCTTATCATTTCCAGTACGATTTGGCAGTGTGGAACGGACACACTTATCACCTTGGGAGGGCTCGAGGCCAATCTAAAACCACCACAATACTTCCCGGGGGCACAGACCGCATAAGCAGCGTCATTGTTGAGAGTCGTAACGTTGAAGTCGTAGAATCTATTTTTCTACAAGTATTAACATCAACAACAACATCAGCCTCGAAATCCAATAGGGGAATAACTCTTGCCAACAGGTGCCACTTCGGACTGAGTAGACAATTGAAAAGTAAAGTCCTCTCTCGACGAACAAAAACCAAATTCTACAAGTCACTCATCATCTCCGTCCTGCTTTATGGTGCAGAGGCATGGTCGTTGATAACAACTGATGAGTCGACGTTACGAGCTTTCGAGGGAAAGGTTTTGCGGAAGATTTATGATGCTTTGCGCATTGGCCACGGTGAATATCGCATTCGATGGAACGATGAGCTGTATGAGTTAAACGATGACATTGACATAGTTCAGCGAATTAAAAGACAGCGGCCACGGTGGTTAGGTCATGTCGTCCGAATGGATAAAAACACTCCAGTTTTGAAATTATTCGACGCAGTACCTGCCCGTGGAAGCTGAAGGGGAAAAGAGCTACACTTGGAATCTCCAATTGGCGCCAGACAGAAAAGGAAGGACTGTCGCACATTTTTGTTAACTCGGCTAACAAGAAGACAATGAGGAATAAGTTTAAAAATAATGCTTTGGCAAATATACCTAAAACTCTATGCTACCGATTGATGTCAAAAGTGATACATAATATGACCCTTTCTTATTTTACACTAATTTCATTAATTCATATAAAGTACTTTGCCCACTTAAGCGATTTATCAACCAACTCGAAAATACTTTCAATAATTCTCGCTTTCTTAAGGTCAAGGTACGACTACAAAATCCATTTATAGCCACTTGAGTTGCATAAAAGTCATCAACGATCGAAATCATTGACTTAAGAGCACTCGGCAGCCATCAGCAAATTATAAAGACGAAGAAGAATGAACGAGCGCACAAGTGCAATGATAAATAAATAAAGTGCAACATAACTGTAAATATATATACTCCTGAGTACATGTATATATGTATATTATTGCCGCTATAAAGCACTACAACAAAAGCAAAAGGCGGTGATTGGGAAGGAAATCTGCAAATGGGCAAATGGAAGTGGCTGCAATGAATTATCTAAACATGACATAAGCAGCAAATTTAGCTGCAATGGGGAAAAATTAAACAAAACAATTAAACGGAGTTGAGGCAGCGAAAAGTTGTGGAGGAAAAGTTGCATGTATGCATATGTGTGTGTGTGAAGTGCGGCAAGTGCTTAGCGCAAAGTTTCAGCTGCAGTTGAGGCATGTAGTAAAACAAAAATGCGCAACAACAACAATTTGTGACACTGTAAAAGCGTAAACAGCAGAGTAAAGGAGCATTTGAAGATCAGAGCATATACACAACAACAAAAGTTAAAAGTAAGAAGCTTGAAAAAAATAAAATAAAATAAATTATAAGCGAAGATTTTAATCAGATAATAAAAAGTCTTATGAAAATGCAACAAATGCGCACACAGGGATCAGCTGGCAGTCGCGTGGCCTGAGGAAGCGCCTTGTAACACACACACACACACACACATGCAGACATGTAAGCAACTCTGCGCCTCATTGTGCTGCCGCTAGAAAGTTATGTTGTTGTTGCAAAGTGCAAAGATCTTTTGAAAAGTTGCCAAAAAAACCGGCAGCATTTCCTTAGCGGCTGGCGTTGCCACAATTGGCGTCACAGCCCCCGTTGGTGCCACATTGCTGCCGCCGACGCCGCTGTTGCAAGCTCATCAACGGGCGTGCAAGCGTTGCCTGCGGTGTTGGCACCATACGCACACAACATTTGTTGTTATTATTTGATTTTTTGTTGTTGTTACTTTTCTGCTAAGTTGCCATTGTGGTATACATTTATTTGTGTGTGTGTGTGTGTGTGTGCGCTTGCATTCAATTTAAGTTGGCTCAAATGGCGCGGAATTAACCGCGGCAAATGAGATTGTAACTTGCCTTTGCAACATCTTCGTTTGCAACTTTGCGCTCACACATACACACAGTGAACTTGTATATGTGTGTGTGTGTTTTAGATAAAAGTGCATGCTGTTGGCTGCCGCTGCAGATCTTCGCACGCGTGGGTGCAATTTTCATTGGATTTTATTTAAATCGCTTGCCACTCGCTGCCAGCGCCGACAGCTGTTGCAAGTGTGCACCGGCGTCATTTTGCCACAAACGCGCACACTTGCTCACTTCGCGTGTTTATATTTCGCCTATAATTTCATGTTTTTCCCATTGTTTTTTGCCTTAGTATTTGCTGCTGTGTGATTTTATTATTGTTGTTGTTGTTGCTGCTTTTGTCTTTATCTCATTTGCAATGAAGCGTTAAAGAGGCCACTTTTATGTGCTGAAGGCCATAAATGCAATCGCCTGCCTCAACAATGGCACTCGGCGAAATGAAACTTTTAATCGTTTTATGCACCGAGTGTGTGAGGCGAGTGGAGAGGGGGATGGAGGACAGCTTACAAGTGGAGGTTAAAAATAATTGTCGGTAATTCTTTTAATGCAGTTCTTATGAAAGTGCAACAATAAAGTAAAATTAAAGAGCCTTTGCGGTATAAATTTTGTGGAAATTGTGGTTTTTGGCACTGGGCAGGTGTTCCCAACATAAATGTCGGTTTTTATATTGGATTTTCCAAAAAGTGTGTAAATTGAAAGTTTGGAAAAGAATATATTATTATGCTTTACATATTAACAATAGTACATTACCTCTAAATGACTGCAATGAGAAATCTCCGAGTGTCAGATAAAATTTGAACTCGTCTGGGATCGCAAACCGAATCGATAAATAAATTTTATTATAAATAATAATATATGTTCTTGTGAAATTTGATTATCAACTGTCAATTAATGTGTGTTTGCTAGTTATTTGTTTGTAATTTTTGCGCGATTCTGCAATAAAAAAATTAACAACAAATTTGTTAGAAATGTTGTGTATTCAATGGAATCACAGCTACGGAATTGAATTGTTGAAAGTGTTTCAGTTGTCTTTTAGGCAGTCTGCTTTATCACGAACGCAGGCACAAACCATTCAGTGAGGGTAGTAAACTCATCGAAAACTTGCCTTAAGGGGGTATTCTACTCTAGAAATCAAATTTTGGGCAGTTTTTTGAATTTTATTAAAAAAAAAAAAACAAAAAAATATGTTTACCATCAATTTTTTATGGTGTTTTTATTGATATCTTAAGAATACAGAAAAAAAATTTTACAAAAAAAATATTAAAAATTAAAATAATTAGAGGGGGGAGAGACAGGTGTAAAAAAAAAAATATCGCATCCTGGTGACATTGATTCTGACTTTGCTGGTGGTCTGAAAAAAAAAAATCAAAAGAAATTCTTAATCAGTAAGGTTGCTGTTATAGTCCAGGAACACGAAAAAAATTTTTTGAAAAATGGCGACTGCCTGAAAATAAAAATCATTTTTTACGTTTTTTTTTTATGAAATTCCTGAATTTTTTTTAAATATTAAAAACAAAAATTTTGACACGATGCTGGTAGGAACGGTAGAGTATTATATAAAGAAGGTTCACACAAAATTTCAAGTAAATCGGTTATATAAAACTTGAGATAATGCCGGTACCGTGTGGAAAAAAGTAGTTTCGAGAAAAACGTGTTTAAAGTTTAGAAGACAATTCTAGTGAACACGGTCGTCACCTCACAAAATCGGCTGTATCTCTGAAAATAAGTTGAATTTTGAAAAATCCTTTCAAGGTCATATTTTTGAAAGTCTAAACTTTAAATATATGAAAAAAATCGAATTTTTCAAAATTCTAGAGTAGAATACCCCTTTAAGCGATTCGTCCATTTGGTTTGTATTGTGGGTATGAAATAGACTCGTAGCAAAAGACCTGAATCTTTTGCATCAAACTGCGTCGAATAAAGGCTCAATACTGGTAACGAGCCGAGGGTTTATGAATGAAATGTCGAAACAATGCTATAATCTACCTAATGGAATTCCAAAAATGAACCCAAACCGTAAAGTGTCACGAATCATTCGAAGCTCATAATAAGTGTATGGAAAATTGTATTAGCTCAGGATCCTGTTTATATTAAGTTGTAGTCAATTGCTCATATATTACTTTCCACTATGAAAAAGCTTTTAAAAATCCAATGGGATACATTTCAAGACGAAGTTCCGTATGTCGAATAACGGGAAGAAGCTGAAGGGGGTATTCTAGTCTAGAAATTTAAAAAAATCGAAATTTTTCTTAAATCTTCAAAGTTTAACTATTCAAGAATATGTGTACAAGAGGATTTTTCAAAATTCATATTATTTTTGGAGATATAGGCATTTTCCTTACCCGGCGTCTAAACTGGTCCGGCCGCGTTTTTCTCAAAACTGACTTTTTCGGAACGATACCCACGATTTCTCAAGTTCTACTGGACCGATTTACTTGAAATTTTTATAGAGTCTTCCTTATAGGTTTGTCTATGGTTGGAACTAGCCTCATCCTCAAATTTTTATTTTTATTATTTAAAAAAAATCTAAATAGTCAGATCCAAAAAAACTTTTTTTAGGCAGTCGCTATTTTGTGAAAATTGATAAGTTTACCATTTTTTGCAAACACAAATTTTCTAAGCATTTAATTCTATCCGAATGGGACTATTCCGTGTTTTGGTATTTGGTCACTAAGTTTTTTTTGACAAGGGTTAACTAAAGAAGGTTATTGAGAGTAGATGGCTGATTAATTTGATATTTTGATCTGTCAAAAGTGGAGTCTTAGTGTTCACGTATAAAAGTCGGGCTGTGAAGTTTTATATAAAATAATGCTATTAAAAAAACGACCCATTGCTTTAAGTTGTTTAATGTCGATGTAAGTCATATGGCTCTTCTAAGAAAACCAGACACACGGTTGCGGTTTGTTTCATGTTCAAATGTGTATAAAAAAGACTACGCTCGCGAAGAAATTAGTGAGGGTTCAACATGCGTCTTGATGGTTGTATGGATTCGAAAATGGCTCTTAAACTCAGAGAATCTGGGTAATTAAATGATTGCGCATCCGGAAACCTTGGGATCCTCGCATTATTTGATTACATTTTAAAATATTTGGATTACCAGGTTGGCGAGGCCAGTCCTTGCAGTATCTTCTCTGCTAACATATCTTCGAGGGCGGCACTGAGATACTTCATGATTATACTGGTTTGGAAGCCTCTCTACAGCTGAATTGCAGGCAACGGCAAGGCTGATATCTCATTAGTTGCGGGACGGAAACTACGAGGAGCTCCGCTGTCCAGATCCGGGCAATTATATTTCGGATACTATTTAATTAGACATTCAGATTAAATAACGAAAATAATTCATCTAAACAGATTTGTAATAATTTTATGATGCTAACTACAGTAGTTTTTAAAAAGACTGTACAACACCATCTTAGTGTGATCTACAGGGTAGGCCATTTAAAGTTGACCCATTTGTTTGTTTGCCAAAATTAAGGCGTCGCGGATAATCAGCTGGGTTTAGTTTTTGTGCCATTTGAATTTTATATGGAAACATCTTCAAATCTTTATGAATTATGCGTCGGAGAGTGGTGCGAGAGATGTCTAATTCCTGAGAGCGGCGATAACTCGATGTCGATGGAGTCTCCTCAATACTGGCTCGTACAGCTTCGATATTTTCATCAGAGCGTCTTGTGCGTTGTCTGGATGCATGACTGGCATTACTGAGATTACCGGTGTTCACAAATTTTGCGTATAAAGACTTAATTGTGTTCTTAACTGGAGCACTTTTCACTTTATTTCTTTGCGAAACGCACGTTGAGTTAACAAAATTGAAAAGTTATTTTGAATATAAAGCTGAACAATTTCAGCGCGTTCTTTTGGAGTGTACTGTTCCATGGTATAAATTGTCTTCGAATGACGCTTCTAACGCGGTATGACATTAGCCGATTTGACAGCGCTGTTAAAAGTTACAGCGTTGCCAGATGGGTCAACTTTAAATGGCCTACCCTGTACTACCATCTTTGAGAAATCAACCACCTAACCTAACTTAACATCAGCAAATAAAAATATGATAATTCAGGAAGAGATCTTGAACGAAATCACCTGTGGATGTATGTTTAAATTGATGAGACTGGAACGAAATGTTATTAGTTGGGTAATTTCCTTTTGCTCATACGAGGATGAATACTATACCACACTCAGATATTCTACGTGGGTACAAGAAATCGGAAAGTAAATTTATTGACGTTATTCCGTATAACTTTGGCGTTGACAGTATCCATATTTATTCTTGTATATTTAAAGTAACAAAATTAGTGATTTCATCAATTTACGTCTCTCCAGTCCAAGTTCTTGGCCATAAAAAGTTATAACAAAATGGTAAATCTGGCAAACAGGCTACTAGTAGAGTCTCGCGAGAAAGAAAAAGAACAGGATATGCCAGCTGTACGTAAGAAATTGACATATATGTTAGTTGCAGTTGCAGGGACACAAAACATCAAAAAATATGTTTAACTTGACGAAAACATTCATAACAGATAAAGAGCCGGGTCCCTTGAAATCAGAGTGGTAAGAAGTAATAAAACATTCAAGAAATGTCTGAGAAGAAGACCATAGTGCAGAAATAATCATATTATAAGTGGTGATCCTTTAGATGTATATTTTTTTAAACCCTCTTTTTGATAGATTACGCGCGAGTAGTGTCATTCTGTCTTGGTATTTTTGTTCAGTATTGTTAGACATTTCATCATGGACAGCCTTACGCCTGAACAACGTTTACAAATTGTTCAACTTTATTAGGAAAAATCACGTACTGTAAATAATATGTTTCGCGCGCTTTGCTCAACTGTACGTGAAGATCTTGGAGAGTCGATTTGGTGCCGTTCGCAACAACTCGGACTGACGTATGGAGCGATCTACCTACGCGATATCGTTTTGCTCCATGAGCTCTTGAAAAGCCCCAAGAAGATCCGACTCTGGCTCAATGGAAATGTAAAAAAAAAAAAAAATTGCCGCATATGGGACAATGAGCAACCTGAAGAGATTCAGGAACTGCCATTTCATCCTTAAAAAGCAATGGTTTGGTGGAATCATCTACATATATTTCTTCAAAAATTATACCGGTAAGAACGAAAATGGCGACCGTTATCGCACCATGATAGCCGACTAGATACCGAAAAGTGAATTGATCTCGCCGACATTTGGTTGCAACAAGACGGCTCCTTCTGCTACGCAGCGCGTCCATCAATAAATTAATTGAAAGAACACTTCAGTGGGCAGATAATTTAATGTTTTGGGCAGGTCTGTTGAGCACTAAAATCGTGTGAAATCACAACGTTAAACTTTTTCTGTGGGGATATGTAAAGTCTAAAGTCTATGCGAACAATCCCGCTTCGATTCAGGCCTTAGAGCAAAACATTACGCGAGTTATTCGCCAGTCACCGATCGAAATGCTCGAATGAGTCATTGAAAATAAATGGACCATCTGAAACGTACCCGTGGCCAGCAATTGAGAGAGATAATCATTCGAATATAAACGTCCAAAAATGATTTTTCAAATTAAATTTGAAGTTTCTGTGTTTTTTTGTTTAAGTACCGAATCTCGAAATGGATCACCCTTCAGTTCTGTACAATAATCTTTCTTGATTATTAAATAAACTTTTTTGATTTTATGATTCTTTGTATCAAATAAAGTGTCTGGGAAGAACTTTCAAAACGTTTTCCGTTGGATGCAAGTTGTTGCCCGATTTTTTGTCGATGTTTCCTGCTTTGACAAGGATAGGCATCAATCTGCCGCTGCTACTGTAGTATGCCCACTCTCTGTAGATCATTTCAAATCTACGAGTATTTTTCTGATTTGGAATTCTTTTCTCTAAGGATTCAGCGAACACGATACACCGTGCCTTAAATGAATGTAAATACCTTTGATTTATTTAAAATTCTTCGTAATTATGAATATTTCATTTAATAGCGAAAACTTTTAAGCTGCTAATTCTATCATGCTACATTTATTTGTTTGAAATAGCTCTTTCAATTTCATTGCCTAAAAATTCTTTACGGTTCATGGTTTATGATGAATTTTTCTTAGTTTCTATAAAATACCATGTAACAGCGAAGAGCAAATAATTACAAAATGAAATTTCGTCAGAATTTCACATTCATACAAAAACAAGAAAAATAATAACAAAGCAGTTGAGCTGCAATTATTACTTTCCAAATAAATTCATGCGATTTGTCCGACAATGGCGTGTATACAATGCTGCCATATTTAATGAATTTATATGTAAATGCTGCAGAAAATCACTATTTATATACATTTTGTGTTGAAAAGGAAACTTTTCGGGGGAAACTGCAAATTCAATGGAAGCAAGCATTCACCTTAATTTGGTTCATTCGATTGAAAGGTGCACATCCAAATTATCAAGAACCTTTTTGGTTATTAAGATTTTAATAACTCATATTATTTACAAAAAAACAACAACAATTCTGTTGTATGCATGACAGTTTTTATTTTCGATTGAAAAACTGAAATTCGTTGTGAACATTTATTTCAGTTTCTGCAGTGCTGACTGCTGATTCGTCGCATGACATCATAATAGAATTTCTATCTGAAGTGTCCACTGGGGTATATGCGTGAATTATACGAAGAAAAATGCAGCCGCCATATTCAAAATGAAAACCATCTTGAAATTGTTTGACTGTTAAGCTAAAGATCATATAATTTATTTCAGAATAAGTGCATTTCAGATTTGATTATCTATTGTACGCTCAGTTCAGCCACAAGTTCTATTACAAAATGCAGTTCCAATTGTATAATACATTTTTAATAAAGTTTGTTTTATTTCATAATTCATATATTAAAATGCGCAAAACTTTATTTGAAATGGTCATCTTTTGCTTTCACGCAAACCATAAAACGATTCGGCCATTGCTTAATAGCTGTTTCTAATGATAGTCGCTGGACGAAGCAACGATTTTTACATACAAAATTTCTGTGGAGTATTTGATGGGCCATGTTCTCAAACACTGACCATAAACTACATTCCAATGGATTCAAATCTGAACTTGCAGATTTCCAATCATCTTCATCTGAAGCCAGAAACCTCGACTATTGATTTTAAGCTATTGCTATAGATTATCTAATAATAGCGGTTTTAGCTCACATCAGAAGTGTAATCGTGTTTAACATTAGTTGAGTAATCAGACATCAGCGGTTACATCGACTATACAATAATTTTAGAAGTAACGGATATATACCCGTATTTATTATAGAGGGGCAGACGATAGTCCGGACTTTTTATGTAAGTTACTTTAATTTTATTAAAGTCTCTCCTCGTTGAATGTATTTAGACAAAAAATTAACCTGACGGTCCGTTTCAAGTGTCTTTGATACTAAAAAAGAGAGCAAAAATTGTAAGAATTTCTAAGTAAAAAAACCATTTTCCGAAATTCTTTTTTTCGGTTGGCATGACTGTCATTGACATCTGTACCAAATTTCATATCAAAATAATAATTAATACATTTTCTGGTGCCGAAGCGTTCAGAATGTTGGAAAATGCTTTAATTGTTTGTCCGATGCAAGTGTTTTTGTTTTGTGCAACTTATTCACAGAGAGTCGAGAACGCGTTGACGATGAACCACGTCCAGGACGGTCATCAACATCAACAATAAATTGAAGGAATTAATGCTTGGGAATCGACGATTGAAAATCAGATATCTTATTGGCATCGTTAGAATATCGGAAGGATCAGTGGAAACCATTTTGAAAGTTCACTAAATTTTTTTCGAAGAACAGCGTCGCTTTAACGTCTGTGAAATAATGCTTTCCGACTACCAGGAAGTCATAAAACGTATTATTTTTTTGGATGAACTTTGGATCTATGCTCACGACCAACAGATGATCTATCGGTCGCATACCGTGACAAAGGTGAGCCGAAGCTGCAAAGACCACGTCGAAACAGTTCAAATATCAATGTTACTCGTATATTGACTGGTTTCTTCGATTATCGAAGTGTGGTGCGCTCCGAATTTGTTTTGACCGGCCAAACTGTCAACAATAATTACTATTAGAATGTTATGCGTCACTTACGTGAAGTTATCCAAAGAAAGAGACTGTAATTATGGGTCGACAACTCTCAATTTTTGATTCTCATTGATTCTTCGTGAAGTTTTCGCCAAATTTTCAGCCAATATCGTAACGCAACCCCTGTGTTCGCTTGATGTCGCTCTGTGTGGCTTCTGGCTATTCAGCAAACTCATACGACCGCTCTAGGGAAACCGTTTTAAGTCAGTTGAAGACATTAAATGCGAATGAAAACAAAAAAAAAAAAATGTCGGCGCAAGTGTATCGGGGCCAAGCGAGATTAGAGGGGTACTACATAGATTTTGAAGATTACATTAAGGATTTTAAAATTGTGAACAAAGTCTTATTATTTTTTCTGATGGTAGTATGTAGTATCTGAATGAAATGGAGGGACATTTTTTTATATATGTCATGTTAATAGTTAATATATAAAATCGGATCGACACTACCTCAACTCCCATATACTACGTTTAATCATTTTCGTTTTTCTGACAGATCTTATGTCGAATTTGTCGGCAACTGTTTGAGTTATATAGATTATATATTATTATGATTCCGATCCTGTAGTTGACTTTCTACACCCTAAGTATTTTCCCGGCTTTGATTCCTGCAACTTAGTCCTTCCGTACTTGTTCCTATCTAAATTTCAGCTATTGCTTGCACAGACGGGCACTCGAATTTTAACACGAATCATCATCTAGATCTAGTTTATATATACATACTTAATGGGGTGATTAAAAAAAACAGTTAAAGTTTGATTATTTTTTGGAAAACTTTTTATTTCTTATGAATTATATAACTCAATGAAAAAAAAATTACTATGAATGATGTAACTCATAGTTTTGTAGGAAATTTACTGCTCTAAAAAATGGTCTCTTACGATTTTTCGATTAATAGCGAGATTCTGTAACCAGTGTCTAGTCTCTAGTTGAGACATTTTGAGGTAAAGTCTCAATTTGTGACTGTTCTATTCACTAACCAGTCTCTAGTGATCGTCTCAAAATATTGGCTCAAATTTGAGTCCTGTTAGTTAGCAGGTCACAAACTAAAAAGAACTCTTGCTGCCATTTTGAATATACTGAATAGAGATCATAATAGATATTAATCGATAGTAATTTTTTTATATTTTGTAAGCAACTCAAATACGAAAAGGTTAAAAATTAATCAATTTTACATAAATTTCTTAAATATTTTGAAACAAAGTCAACGCATATTTTTATTTTTATGGATAATTATGGTTTTTGTCTATGTTATAGAAATTTTAATGTTTGTTATCGACATATTTATTTTCATTCAAGTGTAAAAACATCTCTAAATAATGAAATGTAATAGATTTTGAGACTGTCACTTACGGAACAGCAAAATCGTCTCAAGTCTCAAAAGTTGTCTCTAACTTAAAATCTCAAATTTAGAGACTTGAGACTGTATCACAGTACAGAATCGCACGTAAAGTTAAACGTTTACGAGATATTCATCGTCAAACATCAATGCATATTAGGGTGGATTTAAAAAAAAAAAAAATTTTTTCGTTTGGTACTCTGAAAAATAGGTTCTCTAAGAAGGCCTCTCTAAAAACCTATGAGTTTCATCATTCATAATGGTTTTTTTCATTGAGTTATAAAATTCATAAAAATAAATAAATAAAATAAAAAATTTTCCCAAAAATAATCAAACTTTAACTGTTAATATCTTTTAAACGGTTGGGTTTACGAAAAAATCGTGGAGACCTTTTTTGTAGAGCATTCAATTTCCTACAAAATCTAACTAACAAGATATTTTTTCAAGTAGTTGGAAGCGAGATATAAATTTTTCTATCTGATAATAAGAAAAAATATAAAACTGTATGTAGGAGAACATTCTCGTTACAATTAAGAACTCATATTTATAGAGGCTTTCTTAGAGGTGTCTAGGAAC
>CM050325.1:82190459-82268026 GCA_027475135.1 Bactrocera correcta | reverse complement strand
TGCTTCATCATTTTCCCGGCGTACTCAAGTTACCAATGCCCTATGCGCGTGTTTACTTAACAGCAACCCCTAACAACTCTGTTTCTCTCTCTCTCTGTAGACATATTTTTCATTATTTTTTTCTCCGCTGGTATTTTGTTCTGCTGCGCCCAAACCCGTCGTGTCTTCGAGTGCGTGTACGCGAGGTATTTGCCTCGCTGCATTTTTTCCGCTACTAAACACACACATAAATTTTCTTCAACATTTCATTTTATTTATTTCTTCATTGTCTTGTTTTATTGTCGAAAATTTGTTGCACCTTCTAATTGCCGTCTTACGGGACTGACACCAAATCTTCAGACATATGTATTTCTGTTTGCTGCTTCGTGGCAGATTTGTACATCGTTTTGACGGTAGTACATATTTCGTTTGTTTTTCAACCGCTGCGGTAGCTGCTTACGCTTGAGTTTCTTGTTTATGCGCGCGGCCTTTCTTGACGCTTCTCTCAGTGTGGCGTTCCAACCGTTTTCGGGTTTTGTTGTCTTAACGTAAACTTTTATTTGCTCGCAGCCTAAAGTCGACAATTTGCTTAACTCTGCTGTTGATCTTATTGGCGTTAGCTTTGGATGTTTCTGCTTAGTCTTGTTATAAATTTTGTTAAAAAGTTTACAATGCATGCAGCGACGACAAAAAAGTCGTCGGCCTCGCATGGTTTGAATCAAACTGCTTATGAAATCCACTTAGAAATGAGAAAATCATGTCACAGGGAATGGATCTCTCAACCATGTTAGTGACGTTGGGCGAGCTGATCTCAATTACCTATGTAGGTTACCTAGTCCCCTTTAGGATGGTAAGGTACAGATAAGTTGTCGTCATAGTCATCCAAGTGTAGACCCAGGAAACGTGCTGTTTCGACGGGGTCGGACCATAGGGAGTGGAGTGTGGTCAAAGTGGTCACCATCTAGTCTCTTGTAAAGACTGTACAACGCTTCATTCCTGTACGAAATGTTTACGACTAAGACTAAAGTGTACCAGCCGCGTGTTTCAGAAAGCGTGGCAAAGCAGTCTCTTCGAAGAAGAGCTTTGGATCTTTCAGTAAAATTCTACTTCAGCACACATGACAAAAACAACTCAGCAGTGACTTATAAGCAAGATTTCTGATTTCATAGCTGCAGATGATTGGCTGCCTGGAAGTTCAGAATTGAATATATTGGACTACGTTTTGGGTTCAGAATTCGAATACATGGTCTGTCGAATACTCCACAGAAGCTTGGAGTATCAAAATATTTTTGATTCGCCCAGTGTCGCCAATATTAACAGAAACTGTACGAGTTGTTATTGATCAATGGACAAATCATTTTGAATAAAATTTGATACATAGTTCAGAGTGAGGCAAAAGGCAGCTTTGAAGTTGTCCAACTTCTTCTTCTTCTTTACTGGCGTAGACACCGTTTACGCGATTATAGCCGAGACAACAACAGCGCCCCAGTCGTTTCTTTTCTTCGCTACGTGGCGCCAATTGGATATTCCAGGCGAAGCCAGGTCCTTCTCCACTTGGTCCTTCCAATGGAGTGGAGGTCTTCCTCTTCCTTTGCTTCCCGCGGCGGGTACTGCGTCGAATACTTTTTTTCGTTTCTGGCCACTCCCAAGTGAATGGCGACCAGAGATTTTTCCTCACTTGCGTGAACTTCTACACATGACTCCATCCTCCGAAGTTGTCCAACTACTAGAGTATATTTCAAACAGTGGTCTTTGCTATTGAGAAAGTCGCGAATACAGCCTCTAATGCGATGTTACGATCTACCTGGATACAAAACTGCAAAAGTCGTGCGCAAAACAGTAAATCGGATATATACAAAGTTTCTATTGAAACTCGATTGAAGGTACTGTAGGGACTTGGCGGCGGCAAACGCCTGCCGAATGAGTCTGACAGATCGCGAAGATTGCAGAAAATGTTACGAACAAAACTCCAGGAAAACAATAAAGCATCTTTTGTGCAAATTGCCAAGGCTTCTTCTTCTTCAATTCAGCTGTTTGGCGCCAATTCGAGATTCCAAGTATAGCCAGGTCCTTCTCCACTTAGTTTTTCCAACGGAGTGGAGGATTTCCTTCTTCTGCTTCCCCCCCGCGGATACTCCGTCGAATATTCTCGGAGCTCGGACGGAAATAATGAATAACTTATAGAGTGTGGTCTTTGTTCGTCGAGAGAGAACTTTATTTCTCAATTGCCTACTCAGTCCGAAGTAGTAGTAGTTATGACTGTAAACAGTGACGTGGAAGCCAAGTCGCGAAGTGAAGCGTAGGCACCCTAAAGCATAACTACTTCTCATGGACTTCAAAAAGAAACTCCATCTAGTATTGCAAAAGACCAGTTACTCCTGAAGATAAAAGAATAGCTGTATTTAACAATGGAATTTGGAACGGATTAAAGGGTTGACTTCCCTCGGGGGGCCATATAGTTCCTAATTCAATAGCTGGAGAGAGTCTTCTGTGGAAAAATGCTAATGCTCCGTAGCACTGTTTCATCCGTAGCTCATTAGCCTACCAGGGTAACCCCATCTAACCTAACAAAAAATATATACTTTCATTTTTATAACGGTCTGAACTTGTAACAGAACTTATGGCAGGTCCACGCATTGGATTGGCTTGTAGACTTTGCGCCACTTTCGGTGTTATTTCTTCCATTTTTTGCGCTTTCATGTTATTCTTCGCTGCTTGACTTTAGCTTTTTCCCTACCTGTATTTAATGTTTTGTCATTTTTCCCTTCGCTGCCGCCACATGCTCCATGTGCAATATGTGACCGCATCGCTGCAGAGTCTTTTGTACTGCTTCGTTTGCCAATTGAATTTTCGCCTTGGCGTTGAGTTCACCACTCTGCCTGTGGAATTGTGTGGTTGTGGTCGCATGTAGCCTGTTCTCATTAGCCGCTGTTCCTTCTTTTGCCGCCTATTGTTGGGGCCGCCTGCTGTTGTCCGCACATTCGATACGCCGCGTACACATGCCGACAGTTGTTGAAATTAAGTGTGCTTGTGGGAGCTTTGCGCCCTTTCGCTGCCGCGGTGTCGTACTGCGGCGGCAGCAGGCGTCTTGGTAACAGCAAAACGACCACCAGCTGCTACAGCAACAATAAAAACTGGTTTTTTTGTTTATGAAAAAAAAGTGAAAGAAAAAACTATAGCTGCGCGCTTCGCTCTTATCGCTTACACCGGCAGCCAACTTAACGATTTTTTACCTGCGCTCATTGTTGTTGTAATTTTTTATTTTTTTCTTAATTTTGTTTTTATTCATGCTTAATTTTTTGATTTTATATATCATCAATTTTTTAATTTTTACCACAAAATTTTTGGCATTTCTTCTCTTCATCAATTCTGTCCGTCCGCTTAGTCGCTTACTGATTTTTACAATTTTGTTTTCCATTATTCTCCTTTCATTGCTGTTCGCCAAGCCGAAGTTGAGCGGATTTTTTTTCGTTTGCTTCTTTGTTGTATTTGAGTCGTGTTGCTTTTGTTGTTGCGCGCTTTTTGGCATACTGTGCGCAACAAAACGAAACGAAACGAAAGCGCATACGACTTCAAAAAAAGAATAAATATTGATATCTCAAAAACAAGGCAACATACTGCAACAAAATGTGTATTTACTTGCTTCGCTTGATTTACGAAATTTATTTACCGTTATTTTTTGGTGTTTTTGTAAGCTGCTCTCTTTTATACCCTGCGTAGTGTTATATTAGGAAGATTGCCATAAAATTTGCCTATAAAATATATTTATATTTAAGTGTTCCGCGTGAGAAGCTGAGTCGATTTAGCCATGCCTCTCTCTCTCTAGCCGTCGCTCCGTCTGTATATATGCGCAGTAGTCTCTTAGTTTTTGAGATATCGATCTGAAATTTTGCACAGGGTCTTTTTTCCTCATAAAGCTGCTCATTTGTAGGAATCGCTTATATCGGACCACCATAGTATATAGCTGTCATACAAACTGAATGATCCAAATCAAGCTTTTGTATGAGAAACTTTTTTATTTGTCAAGATATCTTAATGAAATTTGGCATATATTATTATCCAAGGCAGCGGTTCAATCTCCGAAGAAATGATTCAAATCGGATTAATATAGCATATAGCTGTCATACAAACTGAACGATCAAAATCAAGTTCTTATATGGAAAACTTTTTTATTTATCGAGATATCGTCACGAAATTTGGCAGGGATTATTATTGAAGACAACTCTACATTATCTGCAGAACTCTGCCAGTTCGCATCACTATAGCATATAGCTGCCATACAAGCTTTCAATCTTTGGTTTTAGTGAAGGGTATTATAGCTACGTTGCAACTGAAGTTGACAGTTTTTCTTTGTTTTTGTTTTTAATACATACTTTTTTATTGTTTTTTGACAGTCAATTGGACAGTTGAATTATCATGTTATTGCTGGCAAATTGCTTCAGTTAATTAAAAACTTAATTGAGACTACTTTCGCCACTGCTGCGTGCCAAACGCGAAAACGGGTTGTTTGTGCCTTTCATGAGCCTACGCCATGCGCCACAAATATGTGCCTAAATACATGCATCCACCATGTGTGTATATGTGTGTGCGTGTGCGCCTAAAAAGTAATCAAAATTTATATACAACACGAGATTTTTTCTCAGCCAATCTGCCATAAAAATTTGTAAGGGGTAATGGCCTTTGCCGCCGGCCATACGAGATAAGTGGGACAGATGTGTATATTGGATAATAAAGTTTATAAATAAAAACGCGAGAGAAGGCAAAATTTTCAGCTCCAAGCAAAACTAACGCCTTCATATATTGAAAGTAAATAAAATGTTCAGCTTAAAAGCTGATTCAGATTTTAAAAACACTGCTAGCGATGCTCGGCGTAGAAACGCTTAGCAGCCGATTTTTTAACGACAAAATTTAGTCGGTTTGAGGTTGCAGTATTAATAATAGAAATAGCGATTACCATATCGTTACTTTCCGTTACTTTTTGTGAGAGCATAAGACAGAAAACCATCACGACGCAACGAGCAAATGGAGGAAAGGGCCTTATTTACAACTTCAATTAATTTGTTATCTTATATTCCCTTTACCGACATATTTCCTATTCTATACCGATAAGAATTGCGATAAATATATTTTACATAATAAATCCCGTCCTTTCCCGTCCGTAAGAACCGTCCCCTAAGAGCATCAAGAGGTTCTTCCTCAGTTACGTCGATGACATAAAATAACACGCCGACCAAACTTCCGACAAGCACTGACCGCCATTCACAGTGGAGCCATTAACACCTTCACCGACTCCCTCTCAGTAAATGACGTACTTGGAGTCAAACCACCAACCATTGCAGACGAAGAGCTTGAGTTGCCGCGAGAATCGAGAGCGACCATTGCGAAGCTTCGTCCAGAATAGACCTTGACATATCAAACATATGTTTAGCGTGAGTCCATGCATGACACTAGCCACCTCTTCGCATGCCCTACAAATCTGACCTATGGTCCAACTTCGTCAAAATAGCACATTTCATGGGCCTACCATTGGATGACGTCTAAGACAACATATCTAATCCTTACTATCCTAAGGGGAATTAGATACCCGTTACAACAACAACAATAGCGTCAATCCAAAGCTTTTTTATTAAAAAAATGACGGGCTCAAGATTTTTTTTACTTTCGAGAAAATAAGAAAAGTTAGTAGTTTGTAAAAAATCAAAATTAGAAAAACCTTCGATCAGGCACCAGCTTTTCATGTTTTCAAAACAAAAAGACGTTCTATCATATAAACATCATAGAAATCTATGGAGTTGTTCTCAAGTTACAGCTGTCACCAGTTCAAAAAACATAACTTAATGTTTTACCAAAATGTGCTAGAGAATCACAAACAAAATATCGAATAACTCGAAAAGTATTAGTCAGAGAATATTTCTAAGATATTATACTACTGTGCCCAAAAAATAAGGTGACATTGTATTTATTTTGAAAATTCTTTATTTATTCCTCCAAATCAATTTCATTCCCTTCAAAGTAATCCCCTCCCAATGCAATGCATTTATGCCAACCGATTTTCCAATCTTCGAAACACTGGTTGTAGTCACTTTCCGGGATGACCCCCAGTTCCGTCTTCGCTGCGGCTTGAATCTCCTCTATCGTATAAAAACGGTGTCCCCGGAGCGGTCTTTTGAGCTTGATGAACAGCCAGAAGTCGCACGGCGCCAGATCAAGTGAATACGGTGGTTGCGGAACGATATGGGTTGAGTTTTTGGCGAAATGATCAGGAATTAGGAGGGCAGTATGGGATGGTGCATTTTCGTGGTGTAAAAACCAAGAATTGTCTTTCCACAATTTCGGCCTTTTTAGGCGAATAGCGTTACGCAAACGACGCATAACGTTCAAATAATATTCCTTGTTGACTGTTTGACCGGTTGGAAGGAGTTCATAATGCACAACACCACAATAATCGAAGAAAACAATCAACATGACCTTGATTTTTGAGCGACTTTGGCGCGATTTTTTTGGTCTCGGCTCTCTTTTGGCACGATATTCGCTCGATTGATTGGTTGTTTCGGGGTCGTAAGCATAGATCCAAGTCTCATCGCCAGTTATAATGCATTTCATGACACCCTGGTAGTCGGAAAGCATCGTTTCACACACTTCAACGCGACGCCTTTTTTCCAAAAAATTCAATGTTTTCGGTACCAGTCGAGATTTGACGCGCTTGAGGTATTGGCTGAGCCTTTCGATATGCCAACTTCATCAGCAAGGTCTCTAATTGTTAATCGACGGGTTTTCAACACCAAATCTTTGATTTGTTAAACGTGAGCTTCGTCGGTTGAGGTTGATGGTCGCCCTGGATACTTGTCTTCGACACGTTCACGGCCGGCTTGGAACTCACTATACTACTTCTAAACATTTTTTTTTAGACATAGCCTCATCACCAAAGGCTTTCTGCACCATCCTCAACGTATCCGTAGCCGAAAATTGATTCCGTAAACAAAATTTAATGCAAGTTCTTTGCTCAACAAATTTCGACAACGCAAAAAACGAAAAACTCTCCCCCCTTTTCAAATGTCTTAAACCTTATTTTTGGGGCACAGTAGTGCTTTAAGGAAATATAAAAACAAATCTATAAATGAACTCCGCCAAACCCCTTAATGCATTCTGCTGTATTTCATTAGCTTTCTTGACTCCTCTAATTCATCTTATTCTTCTAATAGCAATTACTTAGTACTAGTGCACTTCTTTATGTCCATAAGTATGTACTTACATATACATATAGAAATGTATACAAATATGGCTTGTGTGAGAATGCGCTGAAATTAACTTGCGAATCACTTTGTAAACTTTTAAATTCTTAACTGAACTTAGTAGTGCACAAAGTGCCGTAGTTGAGCATTGGAGGAAAAAACGAAATAAACGGCCAAGAAAAACAACATCAATAACACACAGGCTGGCAGACGAGCAGACAGGCGAAATGAAAAATCGTTGCACAGTTGCTGCAGCTAACGGCATATACTCGTAATACTTGGCGTGGAGGCACATGGAAGAACTTTTTTAGCAGCACAAAGTGGCATGAAATAATGGTGCCGTTCTGCTTTCTCCGCTGGCTTTCAGCTACACGTAATCCAGAGTAGAGATTGCTTTGTGTTCTTCGCACTACCGACGCTCGATACCTTTACCATATACTTAGATCGGCGAGCTACTATACTCCAACCTATGCTAATTAAAGCGCACAATAGACCATAGGTCGCAGTGCAAAACCTCAATTACGAGGTATGACAATTAAGTAATAAGACTAATTCCATAAAAACCGTATATTTGAAAATTATTCTACAACTCTGCCATCCCCTTCAAAGTAGTCGCCTTGGGCAGCTATACAGGGGTTCCAGCGCGTTTTCCATGCTTCGTAACATTTCTGGAACGCTTCGACTGGGATGTCCGTAATCGACTCAAAATGAGTTCCTTTGACCGCCGATTTTGTTTTAGGAAACAAAAAAAGTCACAGGGTGACATGTCGGGCGAATAAGACAGCTCTTGGAACACGGCGATCCCTTTAGAGGCCAAATTCTGGGACACTCTGAGAGCGGTGTGGCCCGGCGCGTTGTCGTGATGAAGGATCCAGTTACGAGCGGTGTTTGGGCGCACACTGTTGACTCGTTTTCACAATCTTTCGGGTACTTGGCAATAATAGACTTGATTTACAGTTTTTCCCGGTGGAACGAATTCTTCGTGGACGATTCCACGGCTATCAAAAAAGGCAATAATTATTGTTTTCACCTTCGACTTGCTCTTGATTTCGTATTTCCATTTTCTTGACGAGCACTACAAATACACGTCTACTCAACTTGGCGCAGCAGGCGAACTAAACAAGCTAGAGTGATGGTACATACATATATCAATGGAGAATGGAGGGTGCCGGAAAAAGGAAAGGGAATTTCAAGTTCACAGGTTAACCACAAGCGCGGCAAGAAAATCAGTCTCATTACTCAATTGTCGAACCTCGTATCCTATAGTATATCCATATCTAATTGACTTGCATTTCAAAGTGCAGTTTTAAAGAGGTCTTATAAACTATATCTATATGAGAAAAATATGTCTGATATCTTTATCATAGTCTGATGGAATACCTGCTTTCAAGGAAGATAGTTAAATAAGCTCCGAAAGCTTCCTAATAATGACTAGAAGGTAGAAATCATGGTGCTTTGCACAGACATAAGCCCATATGCGGACTCTCAAAGGTATCTGAAAGGATCTTTCTCATACACTTCTTTTTTTCGTTTATCTTGTAAGAAGTGCTCTAACCATCTCTATCTACTACTCTCACTCTCTCTACTACTACTCTCACTCTCTCTACTACTACTTTCTCTCTCTTTCTACTACTCTCACTCTTTCTACTACTTTCTCTCTCTCTACTACTCTCTCTCTCTATGATTATTTCTCTCCCTCAATCTATCACTGTCTTTCTTTCTATCTGTCATTATTCTTCTCTCTCCATCTGCCACTCTCTTTCTCTCTCTATATATAACTCTATCTATCCCTCTCTACTTTGAAACTGAAAACTTCAAACAAGTGTGCCCCACCATACGAACTCATTTTGATTTAGATGGGGGGCTCAGTATTTTGCTGTCGTTGCTGTTCGTGTCTGTTTATTTGTTGTTGCTACTTGTTACCAACTGCACTGCAGGTTGCAACTTGCCACACCAAGCGCTTTATGTTTATGTTACACGTACGCATTGTTGTTTTTGTACAAATAAACTTGTATGTATTGGATGTGAATGTCTGTATGTGTTGGCGCTTGCAATTGCAACAAAACTAAAAAGGCATTATTCAAGCGTTTAAGTAGATTTCTTGCGTCCGTTATTTTCTCTTTAAAGTTCTCCTTAAACTTTATACCCTAAACGTTATATTAAATTTGTTACGAAGTTCTAAAAGGAAACGTTGAAGAACTTTTAAAAGATATAAATGTTGAGCTTGACAACCTGAGTACATGTCCGTCTATCTGTCCGTCCGACCGCGAGCCCATCTGTGTGCATACACTAGGAACTAGTCTCTCGGATTTTGAGATATTGACGACATTTCAGACACCGTTCCTTACTCGTCAAGCAGCTACTAACTTGTCGAAGCCCCCTGTGTCAGTCATCAATATAAATATAAACGGAAACGGAACGAGCGCAATGATTTCTTTTTACCTGAAGGGTATTATAGATTCGGTGCAACCTAAGTTAACGTTTTTTTCATTTCTTTTAATTTTTTCCGTTTTTTGCGCTGATGACTTCGTTTATTTTCCTCAAGTTGCGCAATTATTTCGCTTAGCACTCTAAAGAGTTTTATTTTCTGTTGCATTTGCTTGTTTTCTCATCGCCTCCTGTCAGTTTGCACTAACCTTCGAGTGTTTCCTGTGCGCTCTCACGGTTACAAACGTCTCTTTCTTCAGTTCTTTGTGAAAATCACAACTAAAGAAAAAAGTAAAGCATATAAAGACGAAGAATAAATACAAAGTGTTAAGAATGCGAAAGGTAAAGAAATTGCTTTGTGTTGTTGCAATTTGAATGCGTGTTAAATGGAGAAAACTTGCAGGCGAACTAATGTGCAGGTTCTCAGCGATAGTAAGAGCTTTGCCGTTCAGCCGATTATGTTGTTTTTGCCACTAGCAAACTTAGATCTAATACTGTGCACTAGTTTTGCAAAGGAACGTATTACAAAGATAATTTATGGAAAGAAACGTCATACATACAGACTTCAATTTACCAAACTTTTGAGAGTGGCGAAACGAACAAACGCGTTTGCAGCGTGAGCATTTTATGTCATGTCTGTTGATTGTACGAGTTCAATTTGTAAAAGTACGGAAATATATAAATATTCGTTCAAATTTCACACAGTTAAAGCACAGAATAACGGAAAATTCCTATACATTTAAGGTCATGTTAAAAAAAGAACACTGAAACACCAAATTTCATCATTGACTACATAATGACTCTTTTGTAGGATGAAAAAAATACACTTTAGGTTAAGTTAGGTTAAGAGGCCGACTTTAACAGGGATCTTACTTGAATAGCATACAACGTCGGTTCCTTATGCCTCCTAAATTTTCTATGTAATATGTATACCATAATCGTCAAAAAGCTTTGAGCCTATCACAAATTTGTTGAGTATCGTCTATGTGTTCTGGTTCACTGAAGATAAGACTGCAGAGCTGTTCCACCCTCAGTCTTCCAAACGTGGAACAATGGGCGAGAAAGTGCTTAAATGTTTCCACTTCACCCGTCTCGATACAACTTCGTCAACTAACATCCGTCAAAATTTTCAGCCTTATCGCATGAATGCCCATTAGACAAAGTCCAGTAAGAACTTCTACTATTGCATTAAACATTGCTCAGTAGTTCAGTAGATTTCCTCTAGACCAAAAGGATGTTGCCGTCGCACAGAAGCGGGACGTCGATCAGCACCTGACGAGATCCATTAGTCTATTGCTAGAACTCAAGACGTCAATGGAGAATCAACTCGGTCCAATTTCAATGGGAGCGAGGTAAGTAGCCGATTCGGATATAACCCAGCAACCAAATGAGTTTGTTGATGAGGTAGCGGGATGATATTTGTAGTGAAAACCAATAATCCTCGACTAGATTCGTCTGTGCAGTCAGCGAGCTCAGCGCTAGTATTGCCGCTATCGCTGTCGGAGTAAAAGCTCATCTCCCTGAAAGAAGTTAGTAGCAGCCACTTTTGTCTGGAAAACATAACAATAGGCCGGCAGCCTAACGCTAAGCTTGAGGTAGAGCTCCCTACAGAAAACTCCCCTCCAATCCTTCGACCAATCCATGAAAAATTTTTTTTTCTGTGACCACTTCCCATCCACGGTGTTATGGTTGTTATGTGACCAGAGTAAAAGTCGTCATGGGTGGCCTTTACGGCGTAGTTTTCCAAAATTTCAGGAATGCAGTTGGAGGAGTAGGGAATTTGAGCGTGTTCTTGTTCGGAACCCTTCATGCATTCATCTTCCTTAACCCATTAAGCGCACTTCACAGCAATACACCTGTCGACAATGTCAACGGGTGTTTTATGTAGAATTACATAAAGTGTTACTGTGATGCAGCCCGTATAACACTCGAGATGCCGATGAGGGCCAATGTATCTCTAAAAGACATGAATCGAATTGATGATAAGTCTCGCGTTGTTCATACAACTAGAATCCAATAAACTTCAGTGATAGCTCTCCATGTCAGGAGTAACTTACTCTCCGAGATTTCAAGAAGAATATTTACCCTACTTCTATTTTGTTTTGCACCAGTCTTTATTAAAGACCTCAGCTACGGCGGTCGCCAGCTGTAAAGCGATAATTATGTGAATGGTGGAATGAAATTACAATTTACCTCCAATCATTATTATTGTTGTTTTTATGGTGTTAATTTTTATCGAATCTGCTGTTCATCATTAATACGAAATTTATAGAGAATATTTTTTCAATCAGAATTTATGTCGCTTGTGAGCATATGGCTTATTTTTATCGCTTTGTCCTCGTTTTCTAAAGACATTTGATCGGTTAATGTCCAGCTGTGCGCATGGAATTTATACACCGGACGGTGTTTTTGTTGTTTTTGTTTTTGTCACTATGCCACACTCGTAACATCTGTTGATGAATCAGTTGGTATTTACAGTTTTCCCAGCATTAAGTCGACATTGATTGTTGTTAAGAGTGATTTCATGCAAACTGACAGGTGGTTGTACACTTTAAAATGCACACTTACATTCGCAAAATTATTCATATGAATCGAAATTATAGACTTAACTTTTATGCAGTTAATATTACCGTGAAACTATCATAAATGCTTAATAACAGCAAATGTTTTAATTTTTTATTCGACCATGAAACGGCTCAACATATCATATGTATGTATGTATAGAGTTGCGGTATATGTGTTTTGTTGTGAATCGATAAAATTTTTTCTCCTAGATTAGTACAACCTTTTTTCATGTTCGTGTGAAGTTTGATTTTCATATGTCAATTAGTGTGTGCTGCGAAGCGGTTTGTTTGCGACACGAAAAGTTTCTCTTCCGGCTGCACGAATTATTGAAATAAAGATTTTGTGGAGCCTACTTTATGCCGAACAAAAGCATTTGATTGACACAAAACATCCCGTAAAGTTTGTGAAATCATCGAAAACTTGTTAGATGCGATTTGCCCATCTTCTAATGCTCATAACAACGGCAACATTAAAAAAGCGGTGCTTAAAAATCCTTCTGTTGGAATCAGAGAGACATCAGAGGATTTCAATGTCTCCTAAGGATCGACTCGGCTCATTTTGATTTATGTTTTGGGTATAAAGGGTGTCAATGTTAGACACATACCAAAAGACCTGCATCTTTTGAAAAGAATAGTCGAGTTGAATTCACATAACAGAGCTTTGGAAACGCATCTGAGGACTTGACATACATCATTACTGTGGACAAGACTTGGGTTTAAAAACCTAACGACGAAACTTTCGAAGAATCCAGCGGATGGCGCGCCAAAAATGTGCTGAAACTGTAAAAACCAAATCAGTCAGTTTGTGTGGCACCTTCTTCTTCTACTTTATTGACGTAAACATCGTTTACGCGGTTATAGCCGAGTTTACAACGGCGCGCCAGTTGTTCTTTCTTTTCGCTGTGTGCCACCAATTGGAAATTCCAACTGTAAACAAGTCCTTCTCCGCCTAATCTTTCCGATCTTTTCTCTTCCTCTACTTCTCCCGGCGAGTCCAGCGTCGAATACTCTCTAGCTGAAGTGTTTTCATCCATTCAGAGGATGGATAGTCAGCGCAGCTGCTGTCTCTTAATTCCCTGAACTATATCAATGCCGTCGTATACCTCATACATTTCATCGTTCCATCGAATGCGATATTCGCCGTTGCCAATTCGCAAAAGACCATACATCTTCCGCAGAACCTTTTTCTCGAAAACTCGTACCGTCGACTCATCAGATGTTGTCATCGTCAATGCCTCTGCACCATATAGCAGAACAAGACCAATGAGTGAGTTTAAAGTTCTTGTGAGAATCGAGATCGGTGGAATATCTCCTTTTGGTCTAATTTACCGAACGTGTGACGCGCTTGATGGTCGTTCGATTGCGATTTTAGCACGTTTTAGATTTAGTAAGCTCGCAAACCAAGATCCTTCCAAAAAATCTTCTATAAAGTGGATGGTCACAGCGCCAATTGTTGCACGCGATGACGGATGGACGCGATTTGTGTCTTCTTCGATACTCTTCTCCACAGCAACATTATCCACTAGAGTTGAGTGGTGGTGCAAAACCGATCCATGGTTGCTCGAATTACCGACTCTGCTAAACAATTATGCCGACCGATTACTGGACATAGCGCGTGATGAGTCGCGCGAACCGAACCATGATTTTGGCAATCATTTTGCACAAATTACAACGTCATCCTGTGAAAGCTGGGGGATTTTGTGGTGATTGTAGCGGCAAAGTTCTGCCGAGATGACGGTTGGCCGGATAAAAAATTCGGGTCCGTTCCGATTACGTAGACCCGGTTGCCTTGAGACGACTGG
Organism: Bactrocera correcta; assembly: GCA_027475135.1. NCBI lineage: Eukaryota > Metazoa > Arthropoda > Insecta > Diptera > Tephritidae > Bactrocera > Bactrocera correcta. The sequence goes on along the minus strand of CM050325.1, from coordinate 82,254,022 downwards.
GCCTGATTCGTCGTGTCCTATACACTGTGGGCAAGTCGAGGTTATGGATTTTCTCTGTTATCTTTATAGAAATAATCTTTTTAAGAGTTTTAACATATATTTTTCCAGTTGCTGAGATACATCGTTTTTTGTACACTGCTCGACTCACTTTTGGCGTAGTATCGAATCGGCCTTAAGGCCGTACCAAAGGCTAAACAGAAAAACCATTAAGTTAACAAAACTATCATACTTCGGTGCAACATGTTGCCAGTCTAGGACTTGGCTAAATTGTCTATAAAATGTACCGTATTATATTTATGAAAATGCACACTAAATCTTCTGATAGCCGAAAATGCATTATCTGTCTATGTTGTCAGCTGCTCTTGTCTACCATAAGGCCGTCGCAGCTCCCTACTCACGCGCTCGTTCACCAGAAAACTCACCATAAAACTTTGTTTTATTGGTATTCGTGTATTGTAACGGTTTGTTGTTGTTGCCACGTTTGCTTGCTTCGTGAAGTGGCGTATCTACGGCGAGTTGTGTGTTGTTTTTGTAATGCGATGTGCTACACGTTGTTTGGGCGCGCTTTTCCCGTACCTAATAGTGTGGGCTCTTAAGTTTTTTTTTTTATAAATTCCTGCTTGCTTTTTGATTTCACATTCGGCTTTTGAGTTTTTGTTGTAATTTCACTTTAAAGAGCTTACCATTAGAGTTATCAGTTTTTGGGTCGTAAATCGTGGAATTTAGAGAATTGAGCGCACACCTACATGCATGCATACAAAGGCACATGTCTGTCTACACCAGCAGGCACAGAAGAAAAGCCAACCCAATCGCCAACAACAGCAACGGCATTGCTGCACACACACCTCCAACCGAACAGCGAACAGAGCGTGTTCCAATTGTTCAGCTGTCTGAATTGTCGCTTGTATTGTTTTTCTGGCTTTTGTGTTGTTTCGTATTTATTCTTTACAAAACTTTTATCCCGCCACTTGAAAGTTTTCAACAGAATTTTTAAGGTTTCAATGTTTGGAAGTTTCTTCCTACGTCTCCACACGTCTCCATTACCCCATTAGCAAGCACGCCTCCTTGCATTGTGTGTTTTGGCCGCAGTGCTGACAATAATAAAACAAAAAACAACAAAAAAAAACATGAAAACACAATGCAAAAACAAAAATGAGTACATTGTTTGTCCAGGCTTTAACTGCAGCTTCGCCACTTATGCGCAGACACACACAAACACACGCATAAACACATACCCACATGAAAGCTTACCGCTTGCAAGTGTATATTCATGTAGGCAAGTGTGTGCGTGTGTTTGTGCTGCTGCTGGCCCCACAAGTGGCGCTGTCAGCTCAATTAAAATGTCGAGTGCTATTAAGTGTTCAATAACTGTATAATACAGCATAAAAATACACACACACATGCACACTACATCTACATGTATTCGCACTTAACATTCATATAACAATTGCACACATACAAACGCACACAACACACTTCGTTGCGGCCGCAATTGACTTGAATTCAATACAAATTTTATTGCAATAGGAAATCAAGTGACTTTTCAGTTTCGGTTAGACACAATTTGCCCATAAATTCCGGCATATTTTAAAGGCTTTAGTTTCCAAAATTCAAAGAAAATACTCGGGAAACTAAAATAAACTTTGAAAACTTTTTACATTTAGGCGCACTAACACACAAACACATATGTAGGTATGCTTATGGACTCTACTGGCTAAACACTTAGGTATATTAATATTAGAGCGGATCGCTTTTGTGCACTGAATGTGGTATATTAAGTTTGTCACGAAGTTAGTAACACCCAGCGTGAAACATCGGAGAGCCTACAAAATATTTATATAAATAATACCATGATAAGCTGAGCCGATTTAGCCATATTCAGAACCGCCGATATACATACCTACATATGTAGGACCACTATAGCACAAAGCTGTCATACACCGACTGATCACGACAAGAAGATCGGTGGAGCTTATCATACAAATAATGACATAAATGCTCAAATCGAGACTTAAGTCAAAGCTTTGGGCAGGCCATGGCCCATCGATCCATCGATTTTTTGACGAAATAACGGGTGGGCCATCCAACGTTTTAAATTTGAATTATCTCTATCTCGACATTGGAAACATGAAATACCATTCGGAAAGTGCCAGATATTCAGTAAAAAGTCTAAAATTTACGAAATGGGTCGCTATTCACTAAAAGAAAACTGGGAAATATTGCAAACTTTTTTCCAAAGTGGTGAGTCAAGTGGATGGTCAATTTTACTGAAAAATCATCTTTTCGGACGAGGCACATTTCCACCTCCATGGTTACAACACACAACAAACAGAAATGTCGCATTTGGGGCACAGAAAACCCGCACGTAATCGCCGAGAAGCCAATGCACCCAGCACGAATCACTGTATGGTGCGGATTTTGGTCTGGTGGAATCATCGGCCCATTTTTCTTAGAAAATGTAGAAGGAACCACCGTAACCATCAATGGTGGGCGATATCGCGCAATGTTAACCGAATTTTTCTTCTTGCAAATTGAAGAGGAAGACTTGGGCAACATTTGGTTCCAGCAGGAAGGCGCTACGTGCCATACAGCAAACGCTACACTCAATCTTTTACGTCCTATCTTCGAAAATCGCATAATCAGCAACAGAGTTGAAGTGAATTGGCCTCCCAGAAGCTGCGATTTAACTCCGTTGGACTATTTTCTGTGGGGAGCTGTTAAAGATAAATGTTACGCCAACCATCCAGAAACAATTCAAGATCTAAAGTACGAGATTCAAGCTGCTGTAGCTGCCATAAGGCCTGAAACCATCGAGAAAATACTCAAAAATTGGGTGGATCAGATATGCTACTGTAAACTCAGCCGTGGTGGTCATTTGTCCGAAATTGTTTTCCACCAATAAATTTCATAAAACAACATTTTACATGAATGGTAGACCTTTGAAGAATATCAAGCTGTTTTTTATTGGCTTTTTAAATTTAAAATTTTATATGGCCCACCCTGTATTATTCGTAACACGGCTTGAATATTTGAAGTCACTCTCTTGCTGGTACGAGTATATAAAGTTATCTTGCAAGCCAATTTCTTGAGCTACTTGCACGGAAATCTCTACATATGACCTCTGTCCTTTTGCTGGGAACCAATAGCAGATTTGATAGACCACTGTGGCTAAAACAACCTCAAACTGAAACATTTCCACCTCGAACTATATGGAGCTTAGGGTGTACTTGTTTTGAATCCTTCCCTGACTCTTTCGTCAAGCCTTTTCTCTGTCTTTCGTATTTTTAAATTCAAATTTGCCAAATTACTTTTTACAAAAAACTGGAAGACATTTTATAATACTTTTTGGCAAATCCCCAACGTGCTTTTGAAGACATTTTTTTGCTGATGAAAGGCTTTGTGATCTTGTGGTGAAATAATAATTTTCTGTATTTCTGAATTGAAGGCTCTGCTGAATAATTAGAGCCTTGCTCTTAAAGTATTTTCTGCGTATTTTTCGTGCCATTCATTTATTCGTGCGTTCCATTAAGGGGGTTTCTAGTCTATAAGCATGAATTTCAGGTAATTTTTAAAGTGTCGTAAAAAAATATTAATATTAATATTTTTACTATACATTTTTTTACTAGTTATTTATTAATTTTTGAAGAGTACAGAAAAATATAAAAACTAAAAAAAGTGAAAAATTTTAAAAATTATGAGCTGACGAAGTGGGAGGTCTCTAAAAATTTCCACGTGACCCCATGATTTCAACCCTCCTAGTTATCTGAAACCAAAAAGAAAAAAAGATGATTAATCTAGAATAATGTCGCAATGGAAAAGTGGGAAAAACACTTCACAAAATAGCGACTGCCTTTGGATCACTTTTTCTAACTATTTCGAATTTTTTAAAAATAATAAAAATAAAAATTTGGGGATGGGGCTAGTTCCAACCATAGACAAAATTTCAAGTAAATCGGTCCAGTAAAACCTGAGAAATTGTGGGTATCTTTCCGAAAAAGTCAGTTTTGAGAAAAACGCGTTTAAAGCTTCGCGTTCCGGCCGAACCCGTTTGGATGCCGGGTCAGAAAAATGCCTATACTCCGAAAATAATTTGAATTTTGAAAAATCCTCTTGTACACATATTCTTGAATAGTTAAACTTTGAAAATATAAAAGAAAAAAATCGGGTTTTTTTTTTTTAATTTTTAGACTAGAATACCCCCTTAAAATGATCCTCTTCTTCTTTATTGGCGTAGACACCGCTTACGCGGTTATAGCCGAGTTTACAATAGAGCGCTAGTCGTTCTTCCTTTCGCTGTTTGTTGCCAACTGAAGATTCCGGTATAGTCAGTTCCTTCTCCGCTGGTCTTCCCAACGGAGTCGAGGTCTTAGACTTCTTCTGCTTTTCCCGCAAGTACTGCTTCGAATACTCTCAGAGCTGGTGTGTTTTCATCCATTCAGACGATCCAGAACAATCAAATTTTGAAAGTCAAAGCTCACTATCCATAGTTTTGTCGGATACTTTATCTACCATACAATTGATTATTGAAATATTATATTAATGAAATCGGTATAAAAAGGCTAATGCAAATAATTGTGAAAATTGTCAACTATCCACTTAAAAATGACAGTGAAAATAAACATAGACCTATTTTCCGTTTCTTTTCCATTTCTTTTCCGTTTATTCTCTTGTAAATCGACCCGCTCTAATGTATGTATGTATTTGTGAGGAGCCAATTTAAAAGTTTTAAGTGCTTTAAAATATTGCTTCGAAATTTCACTTTATTGTAGATTTATTTCTCAAAATTGTACTTTAAAACTTCTCTGTCCATTCTGAGTTCATTGTAGATCTTTAACTGGTCACTTTGTTTTTTAAAAATATGATACATACATACATATGTATGTGTGTGCTATTGGATGAGAAAATGTGAACCGTCTAACCATACGTACATACATTCCTGAGACTGAAAAACTATGCCATTGTGGGCTTTCTTGACATAGGAAGGCTTTCAATAATATCAACCCCTAAAGATCTGGACATCTCCGAATCTCTTGTGAAATTGATTGAACATATGCTTATGGGCAGATTCATAAGATGCTGGAAATATCAATAATATGTAGTGAGATATGTCTATTCAAATGGGAACTCCTCAATCACGCGTGCTGTCTCCACTACTCTGAATCTTAACAATGAATAAAATGTTGGTGGAGCTAGAAATGTATGTTGTGGCACACGCTAATGATGTGGCAGTTTTAGTTAGAGGTCTTATCAGGACCTCTTGCAAGATAGAGCTTCTTGAGTTCACTAAAAAATATAGAATTTCAGATAGTACCGGGCTTTCAAAAGCAACCTACTTGGGACTAATTTTAGACAGGAATCTGTCATGAAAACTAAACTTAGAGGCTAAGATTAAAAAAACAGCTACATCGCTTTATAATAGTTCAGCGGTGGTGAAGCCAAAATGTGTACTAACGCCGGTTTTGTAAGGCCGATTATGATATACGCTATTTTGATCTGGTGACCCAATAATGCAGAAGATATATGTATGTGGCTAGTATATGCATCAGTGGAGCTCTTAGAACAACACCGAAGCACTAAAAGTTATTTTATATTTACTGCCTACAACAGACGGCATCCGATTAGTCGTCTGTATTAAAACATATTCTAAGATACTTAGCAAGTTCCCGTTGCTATCCAATACCATAGATTTTCGAATTCGTTTAGAATTCAACTTAGATTCAATCCGCGAAATTGCCTTCGCAGCCAAAGTTGAGTGAAATAGGGATGAGGTGAACAAAGGTACAAGGATAAGTATATATACGAACGGGTCCGCACTGGAAAATCGAGTGGGAGGAGATGTCGCCACATCAAAAGCGGAGATTTCAGCAATTAAAGAAAGTCTTCTTCTTCTGACAAAGAGTTTGCTCACAACAAAAAAATATATCTACAAATACAGGTAGCTAATCGACTTTGAATTCACTAAAGTCTCTTAGTTACGTCGAAGATAGTGAAAGAATGCCTTTATCTCTTAGTGGATCTAACAAGCTATTTCACGATAAACCTGCAATAGGTTCTAAGAAATGTGATATTCCTGATAACTGTGAAGAAGATGAACTAGCCAGAACAGGCATTACGTTATCATTAGTCCCCGGAAAAGAGAAAATGTATATGCCTCTGGCTGCTTATCGACAAATATTGGGTTGTCAAAAAAGTCTTGCGGTAATTTTATTGAATCAATTCGTGTGGCACCTATACATCGAGCTTCTTAGTGACTCCAAGCGTCTTCAAATGGTTTATAATGGTTTGATGACTACTTTTCGATCAATTCAGCGATTTTATCGCAATTTTCGACGACAGGCCTTCCGGAGCGTAGCGCATCTTCGACCACCACTTCTACACCAGAACGAAAACGTTGGAACACCACACCATTCATTATTGGATAATATTCGACCGAGCGATGAGGCCCATTTCTGGCTCAATGGGTATGTAAAGAAGCAAAACTGCTGCATTTGGGACGAAGAGCAACCTGAAAAGATTCAAAAGCTGCCATTTCATACAGCAACGGTTTGGTGGGGCTTGTGGGTTGAAGGAATGAGAATATAACCGTCAATGGCGACCGTTATCGCGCCATGATAACCGACTATGTGATGACTGAAATTAAAGCTCGTGAGCTCGGCGACATTTGGTTTCAACAAAACGGTTCCACTTCTCTCACATTGCATCAATCAAAGGATTTATTGCGAGTACACTTCGATAAAAGATAATCTTCGAAAAAAATGTCAAAGAACATCTTTCGAATGATAATAAACATTCAACATTAAATTTGAAATTTCAGTGTTTTTTCATTAAAAAAGTAAGGAACCTAGAAATGGATCACACTTTGTTTATTTAAGACTCATAGTTTTACGGAAAATTGATATAAGTTGTTTTTAACCCTTAAGGAGGTATTCTACTCTAGAAATCAAATTTTGATTAGTTTTTTCAATTTTATTTAAAAAAAAAAATATATATTTTTACTATCCATTTTTGTGTTTTTATTGATATCTTAAGAATACAGAAAAAAAATTTAGAAAGGAATATTAAAAATTAAAATAATTAGAGGGGGAGAGAGACAGGTGTAAAAAAAATAAAAAAATTGCGAATCCTCGTGACATTGATCCTGACTCAACTGGTAGTCTGAAAAACAAAAATCAAAAGATATTCTTAATCAGTAAGGATGCTGTTATAGTTCGGGAACACGATTTGTGAACGATTAAAAACAAAAATTTTGACACGATGCTGGTGGGAACGATAAAGTATTATATAAAGAAACTTCACACAAAATTTCAAGTAAATCGGTTGCATAGAACTTGAGATAATGGAAATAAACGGTACCGTGTGGAAAAAAGTAGTTTCGAGAAAAACACGTTTAAAGTTTAGGAGACAATTCTAGTAAACACGGACGCCACCTCACAAAATCGGCTGCATCTCCGAAAATAAGTCGAATTTTGAAAAATCCTGCCAAGGTCATATTTTTGAAATCCTAAACTTTAAATATTTGAAAAAAATCGAATTTTTAAAAATTCTAGAGTAGAATACCGCCTTAGAACTTCAATCATGCCTCTCTCTCTTTCCTCTTCTCGACATCCGATCGCTCGTCAATTAGGTTTTCCTTTGATTTTTGCTTTTTATCTTTCGTTTCTAATGGCTTTCATCTTATTATGATTTTTTTGGCATCAAAAATTATCTACCCTCCTCCAAAGCTTTGAAATATCAAAGACAAATAGTCAATCAAATTAAAGGGTTTTTTTTTTAAGTAGTAGCTAATTAAATCATTACTGATGTGAGTAAATGGGGTATATGTTTTCTTCAACTTAATGATGCCTGATGAACAAATAGTTCCAGTTTTTTTTTTTATTTTATTGTGGAACATGACATGTAAATGAGCACTTAATTTGCGCTTCACTCGCTGACATAATTTGCGCACTGCCGCCGCTCGTAAAATAAGCGTTCAGCCGAGTATGCAATAATGTTTAGTGCCCGTGGTCGGGGCGCCCCAACAGCCATACTACATACCACATACTTACATATTTTATATGCTGAGGGTTTTGAGGAATCACCGCTAAACTGCTGTGGCTGCTGCTGCCCGCGGTAGCTGCGCCATTCTGAGCATTTTCTAAAGTGTGATACAAATAATAATTACGCCTGACAGACGTTCGACTATAAAATGTAATTAAAACGTTAATTATTTCTCTTGACATTGCCGCGCACTCCACATGCCTGCCACACACTCACACGTTGATAACTTCTTCTGGTGCAGCTTCGAGTTTCGGCCTCACGACCGCGCACCGCCATTTAATTACATACCAACATAACATGCGACTTTCATGTATGTGAGCGTGAGTGTATGTAGCGGCATATTAAATTGCATGCTGTATATTTATGCGAGCGCGTATGCTTACGCTCGTACAATCGCCGTACGTATACTTAGTGGAAACACTTTAAGTAAAACGCTGTACCCACGTAAATACCAGTCACTTAAATGAACTACAAGCACCACATCGCCGCAAGCGCGCAAACACACACTCGCCAAATCAACGTAGTGTTGTACCCCAAACAATTTTCTTCGCACCTGGCCACCCTTTTTTGCCGTACACGCCGCCACTGAGTGTATGTGTGTAGTGTTGTGTATGTGTGCTGCGCTGCGATCACCTGGAGCCGTGAACAGACATTAACCACACATTACTCACACGTAAGAATGCCGAAATGCTATATGGCCGATAAAAGCATGTGTCGTTCGTCGCCGCCGCCTCGGGCTTGGAGTGCCTCTTCTTGCATTTAAGCTCGCCACGCCGCTGCAGCACTAAATATGACCCGAATAGTGCCGACCACCCTGCCTCCGCTTGCACTGGGACTGCCGCCATTCATTTGATTGTCTTCTTAAAGGGTCCGCCTCATTGGAGGAGTGCCTGTGTGTGGACAGCGTGCAAGCGCAAATGCAGAAAGTTGCACGAGCTGGCTGCTTGGCGTTGATGGCAGTGCGGTGGCTTCAGCAAAGCTCTGTTCGAAAAAATATCTTGTTTCATATGTACGTTGGACGTTAATAGCCCCGTCAATCGAGTTTACTTGCTGCTGCGACCGGCTGATCTGATCAGCGATTGCTTAGAGTGCAGAGAGTTGTGAGCGTCTTGGCTTCAGCTTTGGTTGGCACCACAACCAGATATGCGCTTAGAGCGTGGTTTCAGCCGCAATTCCCAATGGTGCAGTGTAGCACTCACCAGTGTGGTACAACTCACTAGCTTGCTGGTGTATTGCCGGACTCGATCTCTACAAATAGGTGACTTGTTGTTTTTGTATGCATACAGACACACTTCTATCTCATACATACTTGTGTTGCTTCTTTTCCTCGGTTGCTCCCGCCAGTTAACTTTCCTGTTGTTGGCTCTTGACTTTCTTATTACCTTTCGGAATGTTGATATGTTTTTATTTTCTTTATTTATACTTCGTCGTCCCGTGTATCGTATCAACAGCCACAAGTTGGATGTTTCTTAATCTTTTGCTGTATGTACAGTTGCGGTCATATTTATAGAATAGAAGAAATAGAAGAAAAAACTAAATTTTCGAAATATTTCACACAAAACCTTCAAGACCTTCTTCTTTTCAGGTTTTATATTCTCAATAATGTCAAAACGGAGTTGTCTTTAGAGTTTATGAATAGCCAGAAATCACACGAAGCCAAATCGGGTAGGGAATGGTATGAGCCGAGTTTTGGCAAAAAAAGTCGCGAAGAACCAATGCTTTATGACATGGTGAATTATCGTGATGAAGAAACGAAGAGTAGTTCGCTCATAATTCAGGCTGGTTCAAAGGAATAGCTTAACGCAAACGACGCATAAAGCTCAAATAATATACTTGGTTGACAGTTTGGTCTGGCGCGGGCTTCATAGTGCAGCACTACACCATAATAACCTCACGGTATTTTTCGATGACAGTAGTACCCATTAGCGTGGCTTCGCTTATGAGATATATCGGGATAGACTTAAAAAACTCTCCTCATTTTATGGTAAGGGAGAATGGAACCATGTACAGAAGGGAGGATGGAGTCATATGTTGAAGTTCACGAAAGAGGTTCTTTTACATATGGCTCAAGCATCTCACTTATCTTCTGGATAGCCAAAAAAAACATTCGTCTGAAGGCCAGCTAAAGTGAGAAATCGAAAGATCCCTCCCCAGAGTTGTGCGCTGGGTTTGGGACCCGCCCCTTAAAAAACAGTACCAATAAAAAGAAGAAAACAGCCTCGGAGGTCTCTACCTTTTGGTGACGAAGAATATTTAACGTAACGCATTTACTCCTAATTTTCAGTGGGTGCTCTTACATCTACCGCAACCTCTTCTACCATAAGACCACTTTATTCTCCTCCTTGTTTCCAATTTTTCACTAAACGCTTTAAATTACTTACGGTTTATAGTATTAAGATTGTAACTGTATGTACATATAAATGTAGACATAAGTATCTATCGATGTGTAGCGGTTGCTTTGCTTCCATACTTTCGTTTGTGGTTCGGTTCTCAAAGCGTTTGCGGTTAGACATTTAGTCTTAAACGTATCCTCTTCTTTTATTTTTTATTTTTCTTGCATTGCCTTTATTTCGTTGACCGATTCGAATTATCATATTATAGTTCACCTTATCTTTTGTATTTGCGGTTGTATGTTGGCTGTAGTTGGAGTCTTAGACTTGGAGAACATAACGGTTTCATAGCGAAAATGTTCAGATATTTTACCTTCAGAAGTATATACTTTTCTATGGATTTTTATTTCTAACAAAATTGGAAATACCGTTATAGTTTGTTTAAGTATCACTCTGATTTCTCGAGACAACTCGGTCTCCTCTTCTGCAATCGGTGCCACAGAATGCCATTCTCAGAAAAAGAGTCGAAGATGGTTATAACTGTGCCTCTGTGAATGGCTATATTCTGTTGAAATGTAGTCCGCTTGAAATCTCTCCGGCATAACAGGGATGATCTGTAGATGTATGTAGAAGACGTTTCTTCTACAGGATTGATTTCTATAATACGAAAACATTAAAACAAAAGCTGCTTGTGGTCATGTGTCGACGCTCTTGTAAGGCATATTTTGATAATCCGAAACCCGGTGTTCTAGAACATTTGAAGCCTTTCAAGTTGCCTCATATTAGAGGCAGCTAGATGGGTTCTGCGCAATTCTAGACCGTCATTTAGTCATCTTTGTATGTAACCAATAATATTTCTCTGCCTTTTCCTCACGTACTAATATGTAGCTTGTGATTTGAAGAACTTGGTTTGGCTTTGATCGTAATTGCGGTTATCACCCAACTGAAGACTGTCAAATGTGATACCCCATATTTTGAGGTTATAGGTTGACGTCGACTAAGAATAACACAGTGGTGAAATGGCTTTATCCTCTCAATAATAAATAGCTTTATTACCACACCACTTGAGGTAGCGGATCATCCGCCCTGACGCCCGTCAGCAGTTACCTGAGGTCCACCCTCCCAAAGCCATAGCTTATGGTCCCTAATGCATCGCTAAACTGACCGAGGGAATAGGGAGGGTATATTTAAGAATATCATCGCTTGCCAGTATGGCTCCTTGATAATCTGACCCTCCAGTCATGGATGAGTAGAGAAGGACTGCAATAACTAATTTGGATTTTTGGGGATATAGGGTTCGCCTCGAATCCAGACTCAAGCTTGAGAACGCAGTGGAAGATCCGCTTTGGCCCCGGCCTCCATTCTTGGTCCCTTTCATACTTCCCCCACCCTGGCTATTGCCTCTTTATAAGCACTGCTGACCGTTTGCCGGCAAACCCATATCAGTTTTATGCAAATCGTGGCGCCATCCGCTACTCTCGCTAAGAGGGGTGATTCGGTGTCATTCCATTCATCGTGGGAGATGGCCCCATCTTCACTGCTACGCACGTACACAACAAGCTCTACTGGAGGATTTTCCTTCTGCGGTCTTTTCAGCTTGACATAGGATTGGGTGTCTTTCGACCCTGTTTCCACATCGCTTGCGGCGAAACTGCTGTACATAATAATGACTTGACACTAAAAATAGTCTAACATAGTGAAGTCACATTACCTAAGTGGTTGAATGTAGTCCTATTCCGAGATTTTAAACAAAATGTGATAAAATTATTTAGATTAACAGAACCGTTAGAGAGTTAAAAATAAAAAACAATATTGATCTTCGACATCTAAACCACAAGAAATTAATTTGCAGATTCCACATTTTTCAAAAAATCCAAAAATTAATTATAGTTATGTACCGTTACCAGTGGTATCTGTTAAAACTGCGCAATATTTGCTCCGCGTGAGGTCCTTTCTATTCACCAACACACATGCACTTAGGTGGCTACGTAGTATATCGGCGCTAACAGACTTCATTTTCAGGTTTCACGCGCTTTTGTTAGTCCAGACATACGAACATACCGAATTGCTATGTAGGCATTATTACACCCTGTACGAAACTTGTAACACCAGCCTTGAAATCCAACGCACAATCACTCTTTCCAACTGGTGTTACTTTGGACTGAGCAGGCACTTGAAAAGTAAACCCGACGAACAAAGACCAAACTCTACAAGTCCCGCATCATTCCCGTCCTGCTTATGGTGCAGAGGCATGGATAAAGACCTCATATGATGAGTAGGGCTTAAGAGTGTTCGATAGAGAAGTTTTGCCGAAGATTCATGGCCCTTTACGCGTTGGTAACAGCGAGTACCGCAGGCGATGATGTGCTGTACGAGATATGCGGCGACATTGACTTGTCCGGATACAAGAGAACTCTGCAGATTAGAGGGTTTTTTAGTCAGTAAACGCTAGTGGAAGCAGAGGAAGAGGAAGACCTCTACTCCGTTGGAGAGATCAAATAGCGAAAAGAAGAAACAATTGGCGCGCTGTAATTGATGAAGTAGCATTTCAAAAACTACATAACAGTTAATTATTTTTCGCATGGAGGGATCGGGTGGAGAAGACCTGACTGCACTTAGTATCTCGAAATAACGCCAAATAGCAAAAATAAGAAACGTCTGGCGCGCTGTTGTTAACTCGGCGAATAACCGCATATGTGGTGCCTACGCTAGTAAAGAAGAAGAAGAAGGAAACATTTGAGCCCCTGTGAAATTTTATATGTTCGTATAAATGATCAGCTGGGCGAGCTGACTTGATTTAATCAAGTCTGTGATTTGAACTAGTTCCACAGTTTTTGAGACATGGCTCTTAAGTTCTGTACACGTCCTTTTCCCCTCACGACTCTGCTCATTTGTCGGAGCCGCCGGTATTGGACCACTATGGTATATATGTAGCTGTCATACAAACTGAATTATCAAATACATGTCCTTGTATGGAAAACTTTTCTATTTGACAAGATATCTTTACGAAATTGGAAATGGAGTATAGTCCAAGGCAACACTATAATATCCGAGTAATTTTTCAGATCGGACAACTTTATCACTTACTTAGCTGCCATACAAAGTGTGCGATAAAAAATCAAGTTCTTGTGAAAAGACTTGCACTTGTGGAGGGTATGAGGCTTCGGTGCAACCAAAGTCGTAATTTTTCTCTTTTTTATTTCTTTTGCTTTCACAAATTTGAGTCGAATGTTATTTAAGCAGAAGTGCGCCGGCATTAACGGACAACAACAAATATTATAGGTTTTTTAATGTGGCAATTTTCGTTTAATTTTCGGTAGTGTTTTTGTGGTAGCTTTAAACTGCAGAGCTCTTCACATTTCTTTGCTTAAATATTTTAATGTACCCTCATCTTTTCTTTTATCTTTGCAGGCAATTTTGTGGCATTACTTTTTAACGGTACGTAGCTGAAATTTATTTATGCTTTATATCCTGAAAAAGTGAGTGAGTGAGTGTAGCGCTAAGAGCAAATATTTGCGGGGTCTCGGGAAGCAGCGGCAGCGAAAAGTGGTCTTAAAGTGGAGCACAGCTAACTAAGGCTGAGAAAGACCGGCTGTGGAAATGTGAATCTCTGTGTGCATGTGTGTGTGTGTTAGTGGATTTTCTGCACGAATTCAAGAAAGCAAGAGCGAAAGGAAGCGAGCGTAGGAGACAGAGAGTGCAGAGCCGCAATGACTGTGAGTGTGCGTGTGTGTGTGTGTAATGTGTGAAAACTAGTTTATGACAACATTACAGCTCAACGCTGGCGAATAAATGCGCTATTTATGCGAACAGCTAAAGTGCCAGTGGTAGCAAAACAGCAACAAATCAACGAAGAAGACACACGCTCACCGCACACACGAGTATGTGTCGTTTTGCAACAAATAATAATAACAACAACATACGCACGAGTGGAAGCAACTCAGAATCTCTTGCAAACCACTTGAAGAACCGCTTGCAACACACCTCAGCGCCAATTCGGGGCAGCACCAGAGCAAGGCAACAGCAGAGGACGTTTCTTTGTGCCACACAGAGCTGCATGGCAAGTTTTATTTTGTTTTTTTACTTTGCTGCCATTGCAGTTGCTGCCGCAGTTGACTCACTCGCCAAGTAGTGGCTGCGGTTTTGCCACCATTTCTTGCACTCGTCTCGACTTGTTCCCGGCTTGCACTCGCCGCGACTATTGCAAATATATATGTAGATATTTTTAAATCCACTTAGATACACGCGTGCTCTGCGGCGCATGCAGTCCACTTGGAGTCGCCACGGCCGGGCTTACTGCCTGCGCACATTCCCAACTAAGCAAACAATACGTGGCTTCAGTGGATGCGAAATGCGCCTTGGTTGCGCTAAGCTCACCACCGTCGCTTCTGAGGTGTGTAATTCCCATTGCATGCCTGGTGTCGTTTACTTACCGGCATTTGTTATTTCTTGCCTTGCCCACTCCTCCATCCCTAGCTTGCTATTCTTGCTTTTGGTATGCTTTAGCATTGTTGTTATTATTGCTTTTATTTATGTTTTGTTGATGAAGCTGACAAAATACGTAGTTATTCTGCATGCCGCGGCGTCATTACAGCGAGTATTTACCATAAGATTTGCCGGTTTAGGCTGTTGGGGAGGATTCAAAAAGTAGTGCGGTAGAGTTTGAAGACACCAATTTGTTTGGCAATAAGCTCGGCGAGATCTTGCAAAGTATGGTATATGAAATGTAAATTCTTTATTTATTCTTCCAAATCAATTTTATTTCCTTCAAAGGAATCCCCGTCCGATGAAAGGCAGCTTCGCCAACACTTTTTCCATTTCTCGAAACAATCGGAATAGTATTTTTCCAGTAGAGCGTTCGAGACATTCATCAATTCGTCTTCTTATATCCTTAATCGCGTCAAAACTACGTCACTGCATTGGCCTTTTGAGTTTTCTGAATAGCCAGAAGTCACAGGGAGCCAAACCGGGCGGAAACGGTGGTTACGGAACGATATCAGCCGAGTTTTTGGCAAAAAAGTCACAAAGAGCCAATGAAGTATAACATGGTGCATTACATATATGAAGGAACCAAGAGATGTTCCCATAACTGAGTCTGTTTCAGACGAGTAGCTTGACGCAAAGGACGCATAAAGCTCACATAATGATGTTCTTGGTTGTCAGTTTGGCCGGCGGAAGGAAGCGCACCACTGTAAGATGATCGGTGAGGTGACTTTACTAACTTACTTTTTAATCCCAGTAGTAAAAAATTGATCATATATTTTTGAAAAACAAACCCGGTTTTGATATGAACCGTATTCCACTGAGTTCGCTCTTCATCGACCGGCAAAGTGTTGGTCAGAATGGGCATGGTTTTGACTCTAAGGCGGGTGAGGCAAAACTTCCCAGCCGCTGTTTTCCAAATACGTCTTGCAACAAAGCTGAGAGTTGTCACGACAGAAAATAATAATTTCCACCTCAATTTGAAGAGTTGTTGTCAGTAGAGCTCCCCCATTAATTTACTCTGTTTTAGAAAGCCATAATACAGCACGTCCTGCTGATCCCACCAAATACACAGCACTATCTTGCTGTCATCTATTTTGTTGTTATGTTTTAGAGGCAGAAAACAAACAGAAATACTGCCGAGTTGACAGTTCTTGGCCGGATGAAAATACGGGTCGATTCTGCTTACGTAGATCTGACTATGCTACGCGACCTCAGACGCTGTGTTATTCGCACCAAATATCTTGGTTTGTTTGTGGTTTGTGACTTGTGCCACTTATGGAGCCGCTGTATAGTGGGAAGCAGCCACGACTGGCTTGGTGTCCCGAAAGCTCCTCTCAATACAGCGTTTTATGATGCTTGCCTCTTTGCCTGTATTTCGCACTGTCTCAACCTCTTATCCTGATTGTGATACAGCGTGCTGTCGCATACAGGTTAAGAAGGAGCTTAAGTGTGTCATTATTGCGGAATGACTGGATTTTCGATGATGATGTGGAGAGGGAGGGACATCGAGAGAGAGGAGGAGAAGAGCTTCTAGATGATAGGGTCACGTGTAGGTGGAAAGGCCGTTGGAACAACAGTCCGAGTGACTTATGAGTACATTCGGGACGTTAGGTTTGTTGAGGATAACCCAGACTTTAGACTGCTTACGTCTCTGCATGCACTTTTGCATTAGAGGCGCCTATATCTGATAAGTCTGTAGAGGATAACCCAGAATTTAGACTGCTTACGTCTCTGTATGCACTTTTGCATCAGAGGCTCCTATCTCATAAGTCAGTAGAGGACTGGGTGCATATAATTGCAGAATGCCGGATGTATTCGAACTGGACTGATGGACGTTTAGATGTTAGCGGGTAAACTGGGCGAGGTAAAAAGTCGAACATCACAACTTAGAGCATTTGTCGATTCATCATTTTGACTTTACTTGTTTTCGCTTTATTTTTATTTTTTATTTTTTTTTTGGAGTTTTGGCGTTTTTCAGCATATTCGTTTTTCTTGTAATCTGTTCACACTCACATTCTCGAACTTCTTTATATTGTTTTTCATGCATTGCGTTCATTTTTTGGTTTTACTATAGCGCTATAAAGAATAACTGTTGTAGAAAGGACTGTCCCGCTAGAGGAGTAACCAAAAACGAGGCAAATATTAATAATTACAAGCAAACAATAAAATAATAACAGCTCAACTAAAATGAAATATAACCGTATATAATAGAGGAAGTTCAGCAGCGCTGGGCATGAACATTCACTAAACATTCAGAAGCGCCAAGAAATCTCATATACAAACATACATTGGTATGTATATTTACTTACCACATAATACTTTCCTCGCGCTATTTCAGCTTCGCACTGCCACCATTTTGCACTGGCTGTCGTGAGTTGTGCAAATAACTGTATACAAAGTGTGCATAGGACTACAAGCAATAACACCGACTGTCTAACAGTACTAATGCCATGAAATGTGACGAAATTAATAACTTCCTTAATTGCCGTCGACAACGCCAATACCTCTTTAACTCACCTCAGGGTCGTCATTTTACAAGCCACACAATGATTGAGTTGAGCATTTACAAAGCATAGTTTGTTGTGGTTCCCTCACAACTGGCAAACTCTCACATCCCGTTATACTACGGACACACGTACACTTTTGGCGCACAAAAGTAACGCCTCGGGCCTTCGACATCGCAAAGAAAAGGAAAAAATCGTGTACATTCCGGCATAGTTAGTTGTCCGTACGACTATGTACTTGAGCTGTGAATTGAACTCACCGCCAATATTCTTCTATAAGCTGCGACCAAATGTTTCCTACGAAAAGCGCAGGATCCTTCGATCATATAAGATAGTTTTTCTTGCTTAATCTTGAATGTACATATCTTTCGAAATATTTTCCGAAAATTTCGGCAACAAAATTCGGAGATATGAGCGCATTTGTTAGAATTGTTTGGAAAGCCGTGATTTTTGTCAAAAATCAAATTTTTTTACTGGTTTTTCGAAGGCTACCTTAGATCATCTATTAAATAAGTTACGCATAGACCAGTTTGGTCCTTTGCGATACCAGTTAAAGTTGGCCGGGAGGAGTAGTCATCGTTTACGAAGCCTGCACTTGACTCGAATTTTACCAGAATCTGTGGTTTCACTGTCGATACCTCTTCCAATGTATCAAACTGTGGGGAACCCAGATGCCTACTGCGTATTCTTGCCAATGTGGGACAAGTGCACAAGAGATGCTTTATTGTTCCCTGGTGCCCTGCTCTAAGCATTTCCTGCAGTCTTCTTAATCTGTCAGCCCTTCTTGCGAGCGTGTGTCGCCACCGGAGAGTGACCAGTTAGTATTCCCATCATGTTCCTACATTCTCTTCTAACGAGTGCCAAAAGAAATTTTGTATACATATTTCCAATCTACCGTTTTGCGGACTTTTGCAGTTCTGCACCCTCGTTCCACCGAGTTTTGATCATCTATTGCAACAATACATTTCTTTGGCTGTTAATTTCATCGCTCCACTTACCTTCAGAAGGCTCAAGAAAGACTGGTGCAACATGAGCATAGCTTCTTGTGCAAGCTCCCAATCTTTCGACATGGAAACGGAAAATACAAAGGTCTTGGATCCATCTACATGGACAGGCATTACATCACCTCCAGCGCTCCTAGCAAGCTTCTGGAATTGTTCAGAGTGCTGAACCTTTGTGACCATATGAGATATAGGAGAGGAGAGACTCAGATAATCTGGGTTTCTAAATAAGCATGTGTCTGAACATACGCAAATCCTCACACGCTTTGACTTTATAACGAATCTGTTTGATCTTTAAGTCGCCAAACTAAACTCTAACGACTTTTTCTCCGCCCACATACCTGCAAGAGAGATATGGGTGGGTAGATGCCGTTGGACTAGAGGGACGACGGTCCTCCTTACGGATAGGCCAAACTTTGGTGGAAGGGGAAGGCCGTTAAGTTAGCATTAGATTTACAGCTTCGGAGTGTAGCCTCCTTCAAACCAGTGACTATCCACTTTGAGAGCAGGCCGGTGATACCAGCTTTGAACTCACTAATCGTGCGTTCAGGGCTCGTTAGGGAGTGCATAATCTCATTGTCAATGGCATCGAGTCACTTTGTAATAAGATTAGTATAGGAGCCAGTCCACAGCAGAATCCAAACCAGGAATGGTAACCTAGCCTCGCTATAGGTAAAATTGGAACGGGGTACTGGGCTACCATCGATTCATGCGCTGTCGCAATATTAATTTGGCCCCAAATCGATCGTAAGAGATCCAGTAAACTCTTTACACTCAGTAAGGCTAGCCTCTCGCTAGTAGTCGGCGCTCTAACTCTAAGTTGAGAATCTTTCCGAATGCCAGATGTTGAAATTGTGTGGCAGAAGACAAGATTTGTTCCTGCGTTTGCGAAATGAAAACTTAAACGTTTGGGAGCTCATACTTTCCGACATCCCACTAAACTGGGCATAGAAATTAAACGGCCTCTATTGGTTATTAGGCGCTTTGCTGACTTATATTATTGAACACAGGAGTTTTATTTGTATGGCTCCACAAAGCACAGCTTATAGTCGTCCTAGTGTGATCTCCGGAGCAAAAATCTAACCTATCCTTATAAAAAACGAAATTTAAAAAACTCCTTCGTTCAGACACCAGCTTTTCGTTTTTTTTTTAATAAATTTCATTGCAATCTACCGAGCGTGTTTCAAGCTACAGTGCTCACCAGTTTAGTAAGCACATTTGAGGTTTTGCACGACAATTCCAATGCGTCCGAGAACCTTTTGCGAATTATCCAATACCTTCTTTACTGCCATAGACACCGCTACGTGGTTATAACCGAATTAACAACAGCCAAATATTTCATCTTTTCACAATTTGGCGCCAATTCGAGATGCCAAGTAGAGCCAGTTCCTTCTTCACCTGATCCTTCCAACGGAGTTGAGGTCTTCCTCTGCTGCTCCCGGCGGATACTGCGTCGAATACTCTCAGAGCTGGAGTGTTTGCATCCATTCAAACGACACGACCAGCGTATCCGCTATGTCAATGGCGTCCTCGCATCCTCGTATAACTCATCGTTCTATCGAATGTGATATTTGCCCTTGCCAATGCGCAAAGGATCATAAACTTCCGCAGAATAACTAGAAAAGTATTTGACGGATTTACTTCAAATCTTCAAAGAGTATTTCCAAAATATTATACTTTAAGACAATGCAAAAACCAAATTTGCTGTTTTGAAAATTCTAGCTGCCCCTAACCCCTTAAATCTCAGTACCAAACTTATTTTTAGATTCCAAAATGAGGTATAAAGACAATTATATTTTATAGCTTTCAAAAATATAAAAGTTGTCATTAAAATTAATCTTATTCACACCGAGAAAAACATGTTTTCGAATTCCGTTGAATGAACACCGATCAGAAAACAAAATCCAAATTAAAAATAGAAATTGTGTTAAGTTTTCGAAGAATTTGCATTCAACTGAAAAAAAAAAATCCTTTTAATTTGTTTTTTCTCAATCGAAAAGAACTCACTTCAAATTGAGATCTCTGCATTTCGTCGTGCAGTTTTTGCTCGCTTTTGAATTTAAATCACCCATTCTGAATTTGACATGAGCTCTGCTGTGCCGCCACGAACAGGGGTGTCGATTTTGGTTGCCGCTAACGCCGCCTTTGCCGCTGCTGTTGCACTTGCAATGCCTCATTTACATTTTGTCACACATTTTGTTGCATCTGTTGCAAGTTACAGTGCTTTAACACATTCCAACGCACACATAAATACACACAAACACACACGCACGGCCAAAGAAACACGTGCAACAGAACACACACACACGGCAAGAAATTGCTAAGGCTTAAAAAAGAATTAATAACATTCACACTTGGCACGCACAAGTCGGCACGCAACAACAACAATAACAACAACAACAACGCACGTAAAAACGATTGCATGGAAGAAGGGGGCAGAGGAAGCGTTGCCGCATGAGTTACAACAATGAAACAGTTAAAAGGCCACAAAAGGTGGACTGAGAAGCAGGGAAAAAAATCCAACAATTTGCTCGCAGTGCGTGTTTGTTCATGCGCTCTTTCATATGCATACCTGGCACATACATACATGCATATGTATATATATACACTCTAATATAAATATTATGTAGATATATTTGTAGTTATATTTGCCTTTCTAACGGCTTTGCATTCAAACCAACGTAGCAGGCTACGACCTTCCTCAGCACCTTTCATCCACAGCGTCTCTGCCAACAACTCATTGCTGGAGGGTCGTTCCTCTTTCTGCTCGATGTTCGTGTTTTTCTAACGTTGATGTATACGAGTTGTTGTTGTTTCATTTGTTTGCGTTTTTGTTGCTCTTATTGGCAGCCAGCATTTATGTTGTTGCAATGTATCTCTATGCTGATCCCTCTTGGGCTGTGGAATCATTAGTGCGACCGCTGACGATGATGATGATGATGGCAGTCGGTGTTTGCTGTTGTAGTTGTATTTGTTTTTGGACAATATATTTCCCCAGCTTATTTCATATACACCTTTCATTTCAATTTGTTGTTGTTATCTACCTTGCGTGTTCAGTGTAGATATGTACATGTCGTTCCAATTTGCACCACTTTGTGTTTTCCCAAATTGTAAGAAATCTGAGGAATGCGACAACCAGACAATGAGTTGGGGTGGCCGTAAGATCTTAAGAACCTTGTTTTCATCACTTCATTTTTAAGTCTACGAAAAGGGGACTTAGGTGTCAAGAAAAAAAGAATTGATTTTTTGACACCCAACCCCCCTTATCGTAGACCAGGTTACATATATCTATATTTTGAGAATCAAAATCCTTCTAAAGAAAAAACGGGATATGTTAGTAGACCATCCCCCAGAAAACAGTTCCAGGAATTTTACTTAGACAGCTTTGAGCGCCAGTCCTACCTAAACCTCTTACATGACTTATCATAAGATCTTCACAAATCGACCAAGCGCTATAAGTCTGAGATATGTACCAGATTTGTGGTCTTACTACACGAATGCCAATCGGAGAATGTATAGTTAGAACCCCCACGACCGCGGCAAGATCAATTTTGCTTAGAACAAGTAGTTCGGTAGATCTCCTGCGCTCTACTCTAGGCCAAAAAGATCTAGCAGTCACACAGCGCACGCGAGGTCCATTAGTCCAGTGAGTGTGCGGGACAATGGTGCCTCCTCTGGCTAGTTCACCAGCTTTGCAGTTATTAGCAATTCCGCTATGATCGGGTATTCAAACGAGTCTAATGATGAAGTCGCTTGATGACATCATAAGACTCTTACAAATTGACAAAGCTCTTTGAGCCTATCACAGATTTGTTGATACGACCAATATTTACTGCAATAGTTACTGCAATGTCACCAAAGATAAAACTGTCGATATGTTTCAACCTCAGTCTTGTAGAGGTCATGATGGACAATGGAGGAGAGAGTGTCTGAGCTTTGACAAATTCACTCCAATACGAATTTTAGCCTTACTATGTATATGAATGACTATTGGACAATGTGCAGTAAGAACTCCTACGACTGCGGCAAGGTAAACTTTACTAAGCACAAATAGTTCCGAAGATCTCCTCCGTTGTACGCTAGCCAAAAGGAACTTGCGAGCGCAGAGAAGCGGGTCGTCTAGCAGCAAATTTTAATTCATATGGGGTCCAGTATTAGAACGCAAGATGCCAATGGAGATTCAACTCGTTCCCATGCTTTCACCACCTCCTTAAAAGAAGTCCAACACAGAAGCAGTAACTCTACTACTATCATTATAGCAGCCGCTTTAGGTTTCTAATACCATACTGCTCCAAAAGCCTAAAGCTCAGACTGACAGAGAGGTCATTACAGAAATCTCCCCCTCCAAAACCTCAACAAACTGGGCTCCTACATTGCCTACCTACACAGTCTACACTCAAATAGCTCCCTAGTGGGTTCGTGCGATGAATTTTGCTGGCACATCACATACATTGCACAGCATTAGGAAGAATAATTGGGTTCTATGAGATTGCCATTAACTACCTGACACGCTTCCGAAACACTTGCTCTAGGAATTGCCGAATGTTTGCAACACCAACAGCCACAACATGAACAACTGCAGACGTCAAGAAAAACGCAATGCCGGCACATTTTCCGAAAATCAACAGAGAGCTCTTCGTGTTGGCAATGCAATGTGCTCGGTCGCTACGCGTACTCGCCTTATGCGACTGGCTGGTTGTTGGTTTGGCTGTCTGTCTATTTTATGAAATCGTGTTTTTGTTTTGTTTCTCTGCTTTACTGCTTTACTCAGTTTTTTCTTCATTTCATTGCGCTGTCATTTAGCCGATAGCGCTTGCTGTTGTGGCTGTGCCCTTCGCGCTGGCCCGCCACCTTGCCGTGTTTCATTTAATAGTTGCATTTGTTTGGTCGGGTCGCTTTAGTTTTGCTTTTGTTGTTTGCAGGCAAAAGTATCTTTTAGCACGCACACATAATTTAGGCGGCACCACTGACAATGACAACAACAACAACAAAATGATGATGGTGCCAACAACCACACACACAAAACATCGGTAATAATAATAGCAACGATTTTGTAGTTTAGCGCCTGAAACATGTTCATTTCATTAAGCGCATGTCTTTTACTTTGTACTTTTATACCCTGAACTCATGTTCAGTGTTTAACACCCCGAAGGTAACGTCGAAGACCCTATACAATATATACAGATGTGAAATAAATCATCAGCTTGATATGTCTGTTTGTCGATACGCGAACTAGTCCTCAGGTTTTGAGATATCGCTTCCAAATATCACACAAAAAAATGTTTACAAGTGGTATAGTGAGTTCCAAGCCGGCCGTGAACGTGTCGAAGACGAAGAGTGTCCAGTGCGACCATCAACCTCAACCGACGAAACTCACGTTCAACAAATCAAAGATTTGGTGTTGAAAAACCGTCGATTAACAATTAGAGACCTTGCTGATGAAGTTGGCGTATCGAAAGGCTCAGCCAATACCATTTTGAAGCATGTTTTGGGCCTCAAGCGCGTCAAATCTCGACTGGTACCAAAAATATTGAATTTTTTTGGTAAAATGGCGCGCGTTGAAGTGTGTGAAACGATGCTTTCCGACTACCAGGGTGTCATGCGATGAGATTTGAATCTATGCTTACGACCCCGAAACAACCGATCAATCGAGCGAATATCGTGCCAAAAGAGAGCCGAGACCAAAAAACTCGCGCTAAAGTCGCTCAAAAATCAACGTCATGTTGACTGTTTTCTTCGATTATCGTGGTGTTGTGCATTATGAATTCCTTCCAACCGGTCAAACAGTCAACAAGGAATATTATTTGAACGTTATGCGTCGTTTGCGTAACGCTATCCGCCTAAAAAGGACGGAATTGTGGAAAGACCATTCTTGGTCCTTACACCACGATAATGGACCATCCCATACTGCCCTCGTAATTCGTGATCATTTCGCCAAAAACTCAACCCATATCGTTCCGCAACCACCATATTCACCTGATCTGGCGCTGTGCGACTTCTGGCTGTTCACCAAGCTCGAAAGGCGCTCCGGGGACACCGTTTTTATACGATAGAGGAGATTCAAGCCGCAGCAAAGACGGAACCGAAGGTCTTCCCGGAAAGTGACTACAACCAGTGTTTCGAAGATTGGAAAAGCCGTTGGCATAAGTGCATTGCATCGGGAGGGGACTACTTTGAAGGGGATGAAATTGATTTGTAGGAATAAATAAAGAATTTTCAAAATAAATACAATATCACCTTAATTTTTGGGCACAGTAGTATATGTAGCTGTCATACAAACTGAATGATCAAAATCAAGTTCTTGTATGGTAACTTGTTTATTTGTGAAGGGTATTCTAGCAGCGGCGCATCCGAATTTAACGCCTTTTCATTTTTCTATACAGTTGCTCTGTTTGTTTCTGCCACCGATTTCCAGTCTGCGTTTCTTTCTATTCTTAATGCCTTTGCTTAACACCAAGCCTTGGTTGCTTCAAATTTTCGGAACTTTATCTAACTTCATTGTTCGTTTGCTTGTTGTAGCTGTTGTTGTTGTCTTGAAAATATTAAATTTTCATTTTGTGTTTAAACTTTTATTGTTGCACTCAAGTTCTTATTTTAAACTTCCTAAATTGTGCTTTTTCAATATGAGTGATGTGATTACTTTTCAAAAAATACACTAATTGTTAAGGACACTCAAATATTTTTATTTAATGTGAAGTAAAATCAATAAAATTAAGTATGTGGCCTCCACGACTTCTTCTGCAGGAACGAATTCGATGAACCCAATTTTCGAGTACTTTTTTTTTTTTTGCTAAATCAAGTCAATATGGACTTCTAAAGCTTGACGAGAGTCTGGTTTAATTTAAACCCACAAGAAGCAGTCCAATTGTGAAAAAATCCCAACTTTCTTGGAGGTCATTCAATGTCACAATTTCTTGAAATAATCGAATCTCCAAACTTTTCTCACAATAATTCGGTTGTTGCACGTGCTGTGTGACAAGTAGTCCCATATAGTGTTGGAACCAAATAGTAAAGATCAACTTCTTCCATTTGCGGCCTAGAAACGTTGGTTATAATCGATCTATATTGCGCTCCATTGAAAGTAACGGTGTCACCAGCTTATTTTCGAAAGACGTACAGACCGTTGATTACATCAAACCAAAAACCACACCAAACTGGCAATTTTGGTGAATGTAATGGTTGTTAATGAATAATTTTTGGATTCTCCTCGCACCAGAATCGACAGTTTTGTTTATTTACCGTAGCACTCAGTTGAAAGTGAACCTCATTTTTTCTTTTAAAAAAATCGTTTTCAATTTGTTCCAAGACAAAATAAGCAAATTCACGACGTTTACGGTGGTCCAAAGGCATTAGTTCTTGAATGAGAACAATTTTATATGGATGCAAGCCCAAATCCTTTTTCAAAATACGCCAGGTTGTGGTTTGAGACAGTTCCAATTCTTGAGAACGTCTTAAAATTGACAAACTTCGGTCTTCTGCAACACTTGCCTGAACGGCAGCAATATTTTCAGTAATTCGACCCGTTCTTTGTCTTATTGGCCCTTGTACTTTATGTAAAGAAAATGTGCTCTTAAAATTTTCCACAATTCGACGAATAGCGAGCACAGGCGGACGATTATTACGACCATAAAATGGCAAAAGCGCACGATAAGCTCCAATTGGAGAAGGATTATTTTGATATAAAATGGAATAATTTGTAAACGTTGTTCCGTATAACTTTTCATGATGAAATTGTAAACATTACTGATTACAATGAAAAAAAAATTACAAATCATGGTATTAAAAATGACCGAAACCACCTTTGGAAACGATGTCATATCATTCCTATCAGAAAACTCAAAACTTTCGCTCAATTTTATTATTATATAGGTATGTCTCCTTCACTAGCCAATATGTGAGGTATGAAGCCAACAGGCCGGGATATGGAAGAACTCCAACTAAGTAGTAGTATGTTCAATAAGTTATGTTAAGGGCATATTCGAAATTTTCCAGGAAAATGAATGACACAAACTCACTAGGGAGCTCTTTGAGTGTAGAGTATGCAAGTAAGCAATGTAGTACCCCAGTAGCAGTTATTTTAAAGTCTAAGACTTTTATTCTATGTACCAGGATTGCATTTATAGCGTTCTATTTTCTCTACAAAAATGTTACTGCCTCTATCAGGGAAGTGAGCATTCACTCCAATAAAGAGTGTTTGTCTTCCTTTAAAATGGAATCAAACTACTTCATCATTAGACAACCCGAAAGCCCTTGTCCCGCTCACATCAGAATGAAAACGAGTTGAGTCTTCCTTTCTAACACTGGACTAATAAACCTCGCGTGAACGTACCAATTGCTAGTCGATAACCCTTTTCTGCGTGGTGTCAATATTATTTTGTCCTAGAGTAGATACCAGATTTACTAAACGACTTGCCATTATCAAAGTTCATCTTGCCGCTGTCGTCGGAGTTCTCACCAGACAATGTCCAATAGCCACTCATGTGGTGGACACATCCAGACTCTTTCTCCTCCTCATCAAGTTAAAACATTTTCACAGTCTTACCTTCGTCTGAACCTTTAGACATAGCAGTAATCAGCCGTGATAGGCTCAAATCGATCGGCTCTTTGTCAATATGTAAAGATTTGATGATATACTCCTATTAAGACCAGGATAGATAATTTTGAAAACAAAAAAATCATAGTAAGACGAAATCCTTCCGAAACGAAAGATAAAAACAAACATTAACCGTCCCGGGCAATGATCGGGTACCCGTGTATCCACTTCAATCTACACGTCAATTTTTCTAAAAGTTTTTTTTACGCTCATTTTTCGTCAAAATTTTTTACAGTCAATTATTTAATAAAAGTTATTAACTATCAAACTTGATACCTCCTCCGTTCAATAACCAGGTACCCGGGTACCCGCTGAGTTTTATATTAATAAATGATGGGTTTACACACACTTAGGAGATTATTTATCAAAGTATTCAGAAAATTATAATTTTAAATTAATAATAGACAATATAGTTTGCAATTTCTTTTATTTTAACAATAATTCTTATTATAAACAATAACAAAAATAATTAGTAAGAACAAAATAACTCCGTTTTTATTTATTTTAGTAATATTATTTTCTATTTTTTTTTTACTATTTGTTTATTTATATTTTATTTATTATGATACATATGAATTAAAGTATATTAAATTATTCTGTACATCCTTCACATGTCGTGGTTGTAATACAGTGTTCATCATAAATAGGTTTCTCACATACCGAACATATTTTTCTAGTTTTGCGACGTTTTTTGAATTCACTTTGAAGACATTCATAGCATACACCAGTAATCTTTTTCCTTCCAGTTGAATCGCGCTGCTTCTGATGATTCTCAATGATTCAGATGATGTTGGCTTCGCATTTGAAGTGGCGGCTCGACCAAAAAGAGATTCAATCGCCACTTTCGTTGAGAAATGCTGATTTTCAACGAATGGAGTACACATCTCTCTCCCCAATTGTCGATAAAATAAGCGTCGTTCATACGATTTTTTAACAAGCATTTTATTATTCTAATAATATAGAATATATGCTGCAAGGCAGGGAGTATCGAGAATATTGTAAAAAATTGCTAGAGACCATCGTTGAGTTGATCGTTTTGTAGTATATCTATCAAGCATTTTATCC
This sequence comes from Bactrocera correcta, assembly GCA_027475135.1. Classification (NCBI taxonomy): domain Eukaryota; kingdom Metazoa; phylum Arthropoda; class Insecta; order Diptera; family Tephritidae; genus Bactrocera; species Bactrocera correcta. Next base: position 82,226,007 of record CM050325.1, on the reverse strand, counting down.
ATCAGTAGACACGATGGATCAAATGCTTTAGACCAGTTATAAAACTCGATGATTTCGGGTTTTTTCTTTGCACTATAACTAATTTTTGCTTCGTGATGCATTGATGATAGCATAATTACTACCTTATTTTTTTTTTGCTACATAGAGATACTTTTTCATGAAAGTCAAACACAGTGGATAATTCTTCTCGAGTTTTTAAAACAGAGTATCAAAAATCGTCAAGTTCCAAGATAGTAAAAATTTTGCTAGTGGAAGAGTTGTGAAGAAATTATTCATTGTAATGTTTCTACCGGATTCTTTGTATGGTGCCACCAAGTCTTTAACAACTCTTTCACCAACATTTTTCTCACGACCAACTTTCGATTTCTCAGTGTAAAGCTGTCCACTAAGTGGATACGAATTTTCAGCATCACATATCCACCATACTTTAATTCCATATTTAGCTGGATTTGATGGAATGTATTGAGTGAATCTAGTTCGATCTCGGGATGGATAAAGTTGCTCGTCGATTGTTAGGTATTCTGTTGGCTTATAATGTTTTGCTAAATTACTATTTAACCTTGTCCAAATGTCTCGTATTGGAGCAGCTTTATAACTTACTAAGCGCTGAGCTCTAGTCTTGGAAAGGGGAGGGAGACGGCTTAGGTACCTAAATATCCATTGACCTTGGCACTCCGCTTTCGTTATTTCTACGAGAACTATAGAATATGTCCGCATATCTAGTTATTTCCTATGCCATGTAGCCAATTAATACAGAAACCAAAAATTCAGTATACCAACGACTTCTACATCTGCCCCACCTGGGTACCCGGGTAACCGGTCATTGACAGAATAGTGAAAGTTTGGTCATTGAACGAATGGTGAAAGTTTAGTCATTGACAGGACGAACATAATTTACGGGCGTTGACAAAGGATATGTTCATGGCTGAACTTATAAGGGTTAGGACTTCGATTCTACCAGTCCTATAGAAAAGAATTGAATGGTAATGTGAGTAATAAAAAGATCTACGACTTTGATATAAAGACATTTTTCACATAACATCAACATTTATGTGAAAAGCTCAAATAACCAAGTTTTTAGGTTTCCTTGTTTTATTTCGTACTAAAAATTATTTTCTTTCACTAAATTTGGTGGAAAATTAAAGTAAAAGTTTATGTTCAAAACAAACTGAATTTATATAAAATATATGTATATTGAGGAGGAAAACTTATTTCCACTTAGTAAACTCGAAAATACCCTCATTTCACCTAATTTATGCATAAGTTAATAATAATCCCTAAATTAAGGTAATGTGAACACGATATAATTCTCTTTTGAAAAGCAGACATAAGAAGTTTATATAATTAGCAATTCTATGAAGTTACTTGTAGGAGGAGAAGCAAAAATCAAAGTAAGAGATACATATGCATGTAAATATATACATATTTATTCCTTTATATATATATACTCGTATGTATTATTCAGTTACACTCATACTCGTACAAATTCTCCTTGTGCGGCTAATTTCCATTACAAAACAATGAAATTTTAAAGAAGTTTGTAAGAAGTCGAAATGAAATATTATGTTTGTATTGTATGAGAAGATTCTTGGGGATTATGTTTACACATTCGCTTTATTTTCATACCAATATTTTAGCCCGATTGCCATAAACGCCGCAGGCCACGCTTATCAGTTTCATATTTGTCTGCCTCGTTGTGTTTGTGTTTAATTTATATTCAAAATCTTTTACCAAATCCGTAAAATTGCTAATACCAAAATATCTCATTTCCATTTACATTTACATTTGTATTTTTTCATTTGAATTTTTTTTTCATTGGAATTTTTTTTTTTTTTTTTTTTTCATTTTTTTCATTTGAATATTTTTTTTTCATTTGAATTTTTTTATTTTTTTTATCATTTGAATTTTTTTTTTTCTTTTTTTTCATTTAATTTTTCCTTTTCCATTTCTGTTTGTTTTTGTATTTTCCTGTTTCTTTTTTTGTTTGTCATTTTTAAATTTATGCTCCAACCTTTTTCCATTAGCCGTGTTATTTGCTGTCCCACTTGATATTTCTACTACGATTATTTGTATTTGTATTTGTCTTTCAGCATTTCAGTTTTTCACTTTCCTTTGAGCGCGTCCACTTTCAATATTTCAATATTTTATTTGCCTCGGCATGTCTGTGTCTCTGCCCGCGTGTGTGTGTGTTTGTGTATTCCAAATTGTGTTGGCATTTTCTCTTTTGTATGCGCTTGCAGCGTTTATACTTTTTAATTTCCCATTTTCCGTTCTGTTTGTTGGCATTATTGCTGCCGTTGAAATCGTCATGAGGTCGTCAGCGTCGATGACACCGACTCCAACCGGCTTAAATTCGTATTCCATCTTCACCGCCTTTCGGTCGCATTCTCGTCTGTCTATTAAGATGTACGAGTAAGTATCTGCTTGTTGACTGTGCGTCATACGGCGGCACACGCTGTCATGAGTCGTCGGGGCGACAGTCATCCGTCTAGGCTAGTCGCCGGCACAGTGGTGGTATGCAAATAAAAATACTCACATGCCTTACGCCACAACACAAATGCCTAATTCTAATGACATATCGATTTTTATCATAATTATTATTTATGTTTTGGGAAAGCGGCGTATTAGTCTTTATATTTACACTCAGAGCTACACATTTACTTAATGAAATAAAATGTGTTTTTTGGACCTGTGTTTTTCCAGAAATAAAATTTAATATTATGGACAAGAATTTAGTTTTATTATAAAGCTAAAGTTTAAAAATTATTTCGGACAAGTGATCTCCGCGGTTAGTTCGTATAAATTCCAGTCGAGAGCCCCAATTCTCGACCACTGTTTGCAGCAATTGCGGCCTTAAGTCAGCAATAACACGCCGAGTATACTCTTCCAAGACGCCCCTCAGACTTATCTGCGTAGACAAGCGAATTCACAGAACCTCACAAAAAATAGTCGAACGATGTTAAATCGCACGAACTTGGAGGCCACGCCACAGGTCTACGACTTGAGATAATGCGCTCATCAAAAGTTGCCTTCAATAAATTATTTGTTTTGTCGGCTGTATAGCCTGTAGCGCCAAAGGTCGACCACGAAAATGTAATTAATCATGGCTCTATAGCGTTCCCCTTTGATATACATTATGACCGGCTTCATGTTTGAAAAAATATGGAGAAAACATTGTTTTTTGTGGATGTATGGGGGTCTCAATAATGACTTGTGGATAATCATCACTCCAAATGCGACAGTTTGCTTTATTAACGTGGCCATTCGAATATTATATAATTGAGCTTCATCGTTGAGTAAAATTTTTTTGTCAAAATCGGGATCGGTGGCTATCTCGTTTTGGACCCATTTACCGAACGTCCAACGCAATTGATGGTCATTCGACTTCAATTCGTACACGAGGTAGATTTTGTAAGCCCGCAAACCAAGATCCTTCCGCAAAACCTGCCATAAAGTGGATGGAAACAGCTCCAAATGTTACGCAAGATGGCGAATGGACTCAATCGTGTCTTTTTCGTGGACTCGTTCGTATCTTGATCACTCCAAATACTATTTAAGGAAAAGTGAGCTACATCGGTGAACGAAATTGTGAAAGTCGGGATCGGTTCCCGCCTCGTTTTGAACCCATTCACCGAAAGTGCGAAGCGAGAGATCGTTATTCAGTTTCAATTCTTGTACGAGTTGGACTATGTAAGCCCGCAAACCAAGGTACTTCCGCACAATCTTCTATAAAGTAGATGTATACAACTCCGATTGTTACGCAATATCACGGATGAATACATTCGGGTCTTCTTCGACTGCTCTACGAGTACAACATCGAATGCGTCTTCGAAACGCATTTTACATCTGACCATTTTGTAAATGATTAGGGTGACGAGCTGAGTCCACTTAGCCATGTCCTTCCTTCTTTACATATGTGAACTAGTCCCATAGTTTTTGAGATCATGTCCTTTTCTCACCAAGAAGTTGCGCAATTATCGGAATCACCGATATCGGACAACTTTAGCATATAGCTGCCATACAAACTGACCGATCAAACTCAAGGTCTTTCTATACAAGGACTTTTCAATTTGACAAAGTAGTTTTACGAAATGTGGCATTGATATTTATCCAAAGCGTTGCTGTACCTCGAACCACATCGGTTAAGTTTTAGTCAAAGATATCTGTATATAGAACCTCAACCAATCGAAATATCCATGCCACCGTTAAGTGCTGTATTTCTTCATTTCTCTCCCTCACTTGTCACACTGTGCGTCCCGGCAAAACCGCACGAATCTAGCCTTCGCACTGGCATTTCGGCATGTCGGCATTCCATCAATGCCGCAATTTCATCTTGTTGCTCCCTTTGACTATTTGCTCTAATATATCTTCATAACTGCAGATTGTCTGGCTTGTCTTTCGGCTATTTTCGCACATTCTGCACCGCTGTTTTTGCCACCGCCCGGCTACACGCAAACCAACAGCGGTAGCACCAACTACTTGCGCCCAGCACTGGCACTGGCGCGTCCAAATATGAAAGTGGAGTTCTCACATTTTACATTTATGTTTGTTTGATTCCTGCGCGCTGTCTGTCTGCTATTTGGCTACTCGGTTGGCTGTGGCTGCTGGGGACAGTTATTGCTTTTACAAGTAATAATGTTCATAGAAATGTGTGTCTGTGTAGGTATGTGTTAATATGAGTGGGTCCATGCGTGCCCTCTGCCATTTCTTTGCACTCGAGTGTTTGCATGTGTATCTGTTGGTGAGTGTATTTGAAGTGTTTGTTCCACTTGAAAATTTGGCATCAAATGTCATCGTTCGCACAATCTATTTTGTCCTGGCAATGCCCGAATTTCTTGCGCTCATACAATTTCATGCGGCAGGCATGCGACTCTTGGTGTGACTTGTCTGGTACGGCTGAACGCTGCGCTGCGCACAACAATAGAAGCAGGCTACCCAAGCAGCCGAGTAGCTGAGTGCTTGGGTTCGGGTTGGCTGCGGCCTGCCTGTCGGCGTCAATGTTTGCTTGGCAGCTTGATTTTTGAATAGATGACGATAGATAGCTGAATGGATGGACGGATGGATGGTTGAATGCCTCAATGACGGGCTGTGAGCCACTGCGTGCTTATGCAACACCAACAATGAAATATGTATTTTTGTTATTGTTTGTCAGTTGTTTTGCTATTTTAGAATTCTGTCCGTAGTTTTGTTGTTGACAGCTTGGCGTTTTGGTTTTTATACCCTAAACAAGGTATATTAGACAAGAAGTTGGAGTGCCAAATGTATATAAGAATGATCAGCGTGATAAGCTGAGTCCATTTCGTCAAGTCCGTCAGTCTCTATGTCTATTCTACCATTTGCCCATCTATCTTTATGCTATACGCCAGCTACTCCATAAATTTTTTGAATTATCGATCTCAAGTTCTGCTCATTTTTGGGAACGGCGATATCGGACCACTTTAGCAAAGTCGTTTGGCCATGTCCGTCTGTCGCTCCGTTCGTCTACTCTTCCGTTTGCCCGTCGGTCTTTACATATAAAACTGGGAGACTAGAGTTTCTGAAATTTCGATCTCAAGTTCTGCTCATTTTTAGGAGCGTCGATATCGGACCTCGTTATCTGAATCGATTTCGCCATTTCCGTCGGTCTCTACATCCTACGCCAGCTACTCCATCAATTTTTGAATTATCGATCTCAAGTTCAGGTCATTTTTGGAAACGTCGATATCGGACCTCATTATCTGAATCCGATTTCGCCATTTCCGTCGGTCTCTCCATCCGTCTGTTCTGTCATTTGCCCGTCGGTCTTTTTACTAGCTACACCCTCATTTTTTGAAATATCTATCCAAAGTTTAGATCATTTTTGGGAACGTGGATATCGGATCGCATTATCTGAGTCGATTTCGCCATTTCAGTCGGTCTCTCCATCCGTCTGTTCTGTCATTCGCCTGTCTGTCTTTATAATTGTCAACTACTCTCTCAATTTTTGAAATATTGATCTCAAATCATTCTTTTCACCTCTAGAAGCTGCTCATTTTTGGAAACGCCGATGCAAACTGATCCATGCAGATCCAATCATTGCATGGAATTTTTTTATTTGACTATATATCGATCGAATTATTGTCAAAAGCAACGCTACATTCACCCGAGAATTTATTCAGTTCGGAGTTATTGCTGGAACTTTTTGTATATGTGAAGGGTATTATAGTTTCGTTGCAACCGAAGATAACGTTTTTCAGCATTCAAAATTGTTCAAACTATTATTTTTTTCTTCAATTCCACTTAATTTTTTTGAAGTGCTGTCGGCATTCGACATTCTTTCACTCGGCACACCACGCATTAGCGTTTCGCCGTCCGCCGTCCGCCGTTTGCCGTTTTTCGGGTGAAAGTGTGGATTTAAATGAGTTTTTAAGTTACTTGTGCACATTCTTCGGCACAACATTTCTCGTTTAGTTGTGAATGAAATGTGTCTGTTTTTTTTGCCGTGGCAATCGTGAAGTTTACGGTCCCGTCTTTTGTCTGCCGCCGCAGTCCGTGTGGCAACTATAGATCATTCTTTTTTTCTGATTTTAATGAGTCACTTACTTAATTGCACTGTGTAGTTGTTCCTGCTTCGCTTTTTTTCACCATCACTGCGTCTCTGATTTGTCTACAAAACGTTTAGTGGATTTTGAAATTTTCATTTTTTAATAAACCTCATTTGTACGTTCGTTCGTCCATTCTCTGCTGTCGTTTGGTTGAATGGCCCTTAAACGCGTGTTGGCGTAAATAAAATTTGTCGCTTATCTCAATTGCCGGCATATAAAATGCTCAGAAGCCATCAGGAAGTGCTCATTTATTGCTTTTTAATAGCTAATGGGTCACGTGACTGCTGCTAAGTGTATCCGAGTGAGTCACCAAGACGGAATTATGAGGAAGCGTGAATTGGAAAAAATTTATATTGCATAATTTATTAAATTTTCAAATATTATTTACGATACAAACTTTAATTGCCGCCTGTCAATACGAGTTACTTACATACATGTCAGTCATATTACCTGCGTATGTACATATGTATATGCTGGCTATGTTTTGGGAGTTGTCAAAGTCTATTAGCCAATCCCAAAACATTTGACTTCATTAAGAGGAGTTTTCAAAGAGGTTGCTCAGGTCCACTAATGACCCTTAGAAACATGTTTCTTATTATAACCTATTTCAAGTCGATCGATTTCTACAAAAACTTGAATTTTTAAGAATTTCTAACTTTATTTAATCGCCTCCCAAAACCTAAAGTGCGTTTTCTAGAATGTCGGTGAGAAAAATGTCTCTGCTTAGACATATTTTTCAGGTAGTGAAAAGAGTTCACGCAAGTGAGGAAAGTTCCATTCACTTGGGAGTGGCCAAAAACGATTCTTTTACATATGGCTCAATCAGCTCATTACGTCCGGCCTTCGACCCAAATATCCTCTAGGTAGCAAAAAAACATCTGTTTGAAGGCAATCTAAAGTGAGAAGGCGAAACATTCCCCTCCGCTGTGTTGTGCGCTGGGTTTAATATCCGTCACGTAAAACACACTACCAATGAAATGTAGAAAATAGCTTCGGATTAGATTTTTTTTTGATGACGATCACTGCAAATGCATTAAGGATTACGATTTAAGGGCTGCCCCTTCCTTTTAAAGTCTGGTCCCTTTGTGGGAAGGTGCTGGTTGATGTCCTCGTAAGAGTAAAACCCGACATCATCGACATCTAAGAAGTGCGATGGAGGGGACAACGGCTGAGACGAGTAGGTCTTTGTGGCATTTACTCTAGGTGCCGTATAAAAGAGCGCAAATGCGGTGTGAGATACCTCTAGTCACAATCCCCAAATGGGTTGAGGCTGATCGAATTCGCCCGGTCCCGAAATATGGTTATCTGTAGTACCAGATTCCAGCATAGAAAAATTCGCCAAGCTACCTGGCTACCAACCAGATCGATCATGTTGTGTTAAACGGAAGACACGTCTCCAGTGTTTTACACCTGCGTACGCTCCGAGGTCCTAAGATCGACTTGGAACACTATCTTGTTGCAGTCAAGATACGCACCCGCCTATGTGTAGCAAAACACGAATGCCCACAAGCCTAAGCAAGGTTCGACGTCGAGAAGCTGCAATCACAACAGACAGCCGAACGATTTTCTACTCGGCTTGCACTCCTGCACTCTGAGAGCACTCATCAGTATAAGGAAACTGTGGAACGTCATTTCAAGCTTCTCACGAGGAGGATGCGGCGGCTAAAAGAAGGTTTCAATACCGGAACGCACTCTTGTAGAACTCCCAGAGTGACGGATACTGATTACTGGAAATTTATAAAACATTTATTGGGTTTTGGATTTGAGATAGTTTTAAGCAGAAAACTCTCCCGCCAGACATCTTTTTCTGCGAACCTTTTTCGGAGATCCACCTTGAGATCGGCTATGTAATCAAGGTAAGCCAAAATATTGCGAAAAAAAATCTCAACTCGCACACTCACCCACCTACGCACGCACTCACACACATACGCACAAGGAAAGATTTGAAATTTCCACAGCTAATCCATATCATGAATGAATTCCACAACTGCCATAATGATGCGCGACGTACCCGAGGACCAATTCGCTAAGCCAGCACTTGCTGGTCTCTCTTCGCCCGTCATTTCAACGCCCACACAGCCTCCACAAGCATCCAGCGATGCATATATAGTACTATACACGCCGGCAAATCCCTCGCATTATTTATAGAAATTGAAATAGAAATATGCAGCGGCTGTCGAGCGTAAAGGCTTAATTTAACGCATTATAAGTGTCGAAGGCAATAGGAGCTGCGAACATGATTGGATTGAATGCTGCTGCACGGGTGAATGGAAAAGCCGAACGGTCGGTTGGACGTGTGGAGTGCTGAGTGGGTGGCTGTGGTAGTGGCTGTAAGCGGCTAGCGGTGTCGACTGACAGCGCTGATGTGTTGCCGCGTCTGCCATTTATTCCCCAATTGTGTGGTTCGGTAAAAATTCTATGGCTGCCCGCTGTTATTGCGGGTCGGTCCATGCTGTTGGTAATTTGTGTGTGTGCGGGGGCATTTAGTATTTTTATGAATAGTTCATTTGATTGGCAATAATTGAGAATTGTTGTTGCCACTAATGCACAAATGATGCTGTTGTTAAAAATCTATACAGTTAAAAGTTGTTATTGCTGTTCTTAGTTTTCGTTCTCCATTCCATTTCGCCAAACGGTGGCAGATGTTTAGCTGTTGGTTGCTTAATCCAATAAATGTATATACATATGTAAATGGTAAATTTTCAAATCCTCAAATATCGTATATGTGGACCTCAGTGCCTCTATCTGACCTTATACCGAAAATATATTTTTTCTGTTATTAATGTGCCCTTCTATCGAATAAAATCGGTTCAATAGGCCGCCATATACTGCATATGTGTATCTAAAGTAAGAATTTTCAAACTACAAAGTAACTTGGTTATTTAATTTTTACATACATTTTAAGGTCATGTGAAAGACTTAATATGTGACCTGGTCTACGAAAAGGGGGTTTAGGTGCCAAAAAATCATTTTTTTTTTTTTTAATTTTTTTTTTTTTTTTTTTTTTTTATTTATTTTTGTTTTTCAAATTTTTTTTTTTTATTTTTTTTTTTTTTTTTTTATTTTTTTTTATTTTTTATTTTTTTTTTCATTTTCTTATTTTTTTTATTCTTATTTTTTTATTATTGTTTTTTTTTTTTTATTATTATTATTTTTTATTTTTTGACACCTAAACCCCCTTTTCGTAGACCAGGTCACATATTATAAAAATTCTGGATCGAGACCTGGAACTTTGCTGTCTAACTGTTTTCTATAGATCTCGTAGTTTTACCACAAATCCAGATAAACTGGTTTTAACCCTTAAAAATTCAACCACGCTCTCCTCTTTCCGACCTCACATGGCTTCAAAATTATTTTCCCCTTTCAATTTTGTTTTTTCACCTTAATTTTCCAGTGGATTTCAATCGACTTTGAATATTTTTTATTTCTTACTATTTTAAGGAGCTTCCTCACTGGCGTACAGAGTGAGTCAGTTACCTTAAAAATATTCAGTTAGACCCTTACTATGATAATTACCTTTCTCTGTGCAAAGAATTATTATAGTCTCCAGCCTCATATATTTATTTAAGGGATTAAGCTAAGAAGCAGTCAAGAGACTTTTAGTGAGAGCTTACTGTTTGTTCTTCAAGTCATGTACTTATTGCATGTGGCAGTTACGCCGTCGCGGTAGATTACCCTCATTCGTTACGAATCTTCGAATATTGCTCCAGCAATTTCTGTTATAGAAATTCTCCAGGTCGTAGAGTTACCAATATAAGCAGTCGATGAAGTTACTACTTGAGGTAGTGTGGATGAACCCAAAAAGCATATTTTTAAGCGATAAGGATCTTGGTAAGTTAGCGATTCCAACGCTATAAAATAAGGAAATAATCGATAGAATATAGCATAAGTGTTAAGAATGACAAAACCTTCGAGCATTACCTCTGCGAATGTTTGGTTGGTTGAAAAGTTGATATCCATACCACAGTCGGCCGCACCTAGACCATTATTAGACCCACTGTGCTGCTGGGTGGTAATCATCCTTATCCTACAACTCAGTAAATTTAAATAAAAGTTTTACACCCCAGTTGTCCAATGTCTCTTAAGTTGGATCATTGGAAGGCGTGGAATATTTTCCTTCCAATCTCGCAGAAAGCTAGGCATTCATATAGATGATGTTCTAGCCGCTCATCTTTCTCCACCCATGCTCTGCATTCCGCCGAATCACCTTTCCAATTTTTCGAAGACTGCAAACTCAGGTGCTATGTGTGATGACCGACCACCATAGTATTACCAAGTTCTCTTTTGCTTAGAAGTAGAAGATTTTTGGTCTTTTCACCATCAAGTGGGGTAGTGCCCAAAATAACTTTTTGGTGTCAACCGCTTCTTTAGGTGTCGAAAATCATTAACATTTTAGCTTAGTTTTTATGAACGGAAATAAAAGACAGTTATTCAGAGCTAAGTCAGGAATATGCGGTGGATGACTCCTCAAATCGATGTTTTGAGTTTTTAAAAATTTCGGTTATTTCAGTCCATGTTTGAGAGTTCGCTCGCAGCGAAGAGCCATCTTAGGCAGTCGGTTTTCCAGATTTCTCAAAAACCACTGACAAAAAAATGCTTTGTAAACCACAAAATTCACTATTCTGAGTTGCTTTAGGAGTATTTTCCGAAAAAAAACAAACAAGTGCTTTGTGCGCTAATAAATTTTGTTTCGGCTCATTTTAAAACACGCTCACTGTCGACTGCTGCTTACTCTCGAGCTTATGTGTATAAAGCTACGATTCATCGCCTGCCACGTTGTCATAAACATGTTTCAAAACACTGTATTTACATTTTTTTAACATTTCTCTCGACCAATCGACGCGAAAATTCTACAATTGTTCCTGCAATATTGAATAAATGCTGGTCCCACTAATACCTATAGTTGTCTGAATCCGACGATAGGCCACATGACCCTCAAGCTCATCGATGCACTGTTTCTGAGTTAATCCACGTCGAAAGTTGTAAAAAATAATAATAATAATTCTATTTTTTGTCCGAGTTGAATATTTTCAGTGACTGTAAACAACACAAATAACGGTCGCATGTCAAATTGTTCTGAGTACGTAAAACATCAAAAATGTCAAACTTGACGATACTTTACAATAAAATATTTCCTTTAAAAAAAAAAAAAAAAAAAATTGGAGACTATTTTACACCCAAGGCCCCTTAAATTTGTTTAGTTTGTAGTTTCCCTGTACGAATAGCCAAAGTAATTAAGCACTCATAATGAGCTCAGTAAAATCCGAAGAGTAAACTGGATAAATTCAAGCAGCAATGAACTTCAGCTACTAAAATGTTACTAAAAAGTCCACTTAAAACGCTTGTGAAAGTAGGCCTGTCGAATACTCAGCATGAGCTCAGCCGACAAAAGTCGAAACCATATGGAGTAATGCAAAATTTGCCAAGATTCTGCGACACAGCTATGAGAACACATGTATACAGTTACAAGAGACCGGCCATGTACATATATATGTGTGCTTAGACGTTTACATTGCGTGTGTGTGTTTGTGTGTCAATGGAATGCCAGTAAACCAGTGCAAACAAAGCATCAAGCTACGCGTTCTGTTGTTGTATTTTTGCAATATGCATTTTTTCTTCTGGCTGAAGCACAAAGGATTTGTTTATTATAGCTTGTTGTTGTTGTTGATTTTACTACTTTTGTTGTTGCTACTGCAGCTTGACGCTATGCCTCCTATTGTTACTTCGCTTGCATTTGTGGCAAATTTCTTTTCAAACCGGTATACTACAGCTGCAACACAAGCTCAATAAAGCTAACCTCAACACATACCCGCAATGAAGGCAACTAATTGTGAACTACTCTGTAACTAGTAACAGTAGGTATGGCATGCTCAACTAAAAGTCATTCGATGCAATCCACGAAGCTTGTAATACACAGGAAGAAACGCCGAAATGTGTAGAAACGATCAGCGTGACGAGTTGAATCGATGGAGCCATGTCTGGTTGTCTGTCAGTATATACGCAAACTAGTCCCTCAGTTTTTTAGCTATCGTACGGAAATTTTGTCCACGTAATTTTCTACTCAAGAAGCTGCTCATTTGTCAGAATTGCCCATATTGGACCACTATAGCATATAGCTGCCATACAAACTGATCAGTCCAAATGTAGTCTTTGTAGAGAAAACTTTTTTGTTTGAAAAGATATCTTCACGAAATTTTATACGGACATTTATTCAAAATAACGCTATAATCTCTGAATAAATTGTTCAGATCGGACCACTCTAGCATATAGCTGCCCTACAAATTGACCACTCAAACTCTAGTCCTTGTATGGAAAACTTTTTTAAATGACAAGATATCTTCACGAAATTTGGCGCGGATCAGTTTCCAAAAGAATGCTATAATCTCCGAAGAATTTGTTCAAATCGCGCCACTATAGCATATAGCTGTCATACAAACTGATCGGTCAAAATGAAATTCTTGTATAGAAAACTTTTTTAAATGACAAGATATCTTCACGAAATTTGGCACGGATTATTCTTCCAAACATAGCTATAAACTTCGAGAATTTTGTTTAGATCGAACCACTCTAGATAATAGCTGCCATACAAACTTAATGATCAGAATCAAGCTTTTGTACGGAAACTTATTTTTGTGAAAGGTATTTTATCTTCGGTGCAACCGAATATAACTTTTTTTGTTTAATTCGATTTTGTGTCAAGTTTTTGGTGTAAAAATACTCATTTCACCGATGTTCATACATATGCTCTTCTTTTGCTGAGCCACAATTCATAGGAAAAGTTGTAAGCCTCACTCGTTTTAAATGTGACTTTCTGTGTGGTATAACTTTATTTGTGTATATTATGTTCTTTTATTGTTTTTTGCTCATAGTTTGCTTCAGATTTTATTCGCTTTCTTTTCGCAAACAAACATGAGCACTTAAAGTCGTACTCACTTAGTAATCCTTTACATATGCGCTCACTCATTGAGGAGTTACAAATGTACTTCATTGTCCATAAAAATATTTATTTGTACATATATGTATGTAGATATATACTACACTCTGAAGTACATATATATGTATGTACTACGTATATATGTAAGTACCACACTCGGGAGTCTGCACTTCGCTTAATTCGTGTATGTAACATTTCCTCCTTTCGTTTGTATGCATTTAATCTGGCGATTGTTGGTGTTAATACTGTTGTTGATGCTGTTATTTTATTTTGTTGTTGTTGCAGCAGCAGCAGTTGTTATGTGATCTGCTCATTGCCATGCGAAGGCAACTTGACTAGCACTCGCATAAAGCCACACTTACGTAGACATTTGCTCAATCAAAGACTTCCATTATTCTTATTGAACTAAGCTGCTGCATTACCGGGTGTATGTAAGCGCTTTGTCGGCCTTAGTGCAAATGTTGCCTGAGATTGCGAAAATTTTATGGCATTTTCAATGTAATGAATTGCGTTTGATTTTGATATTTGCCGCCATAAAGAAAACAACTATTGAAATGAGATGATAATTTATGGAAAATGCGAGGAATATGCGGAACCTTGTGTGGCTTGCAGAAATATGAAATAGCAATGCAAATTTTGTTCATCTTTTAAGTAACAGTTTTAGAATACTGAGTAAGAGAAATAAATATTTCACAGAAAGAAATATTTTAAAGAAGTTAATATTTTACTATAATGATCAGGTGACCTGAGTCTATAAGGTCAAATTAAGAGAACATTTCTCGGCATGAAGTTTTGAGTTTAAGAGACACCTGCATGAAATTTGATGCTCTAAAGCGGTCTCCGATTGCTCAAACAACTGGCAGTTAAGATCAAATTAATCTCTTCATACGCTAAATAACTTGACAGTCCGTCGACATCTATTTTTATTTATGCAAGGCTTTGTAATTTATACCAGTTGTTACCTTTACACTCGGCTTGCCAAATCGAACATCTATCATTTCGATTTATGTTTCACTAGATTCGACTCTCAATGAAAGTCTGCCAGTTTTTCAGCTCCCTAACTTGTGAGCTAAAATATAGTTGAACTTCCATAACTCGAACTTTTGAATTATCAATAAAAGTCAAATTTCATATAAATTTCCTTCCATAACTCGAGGTCTCACTAACTTGAAGTTTTTTTGTAGACTATGGTGACTCGAGTTGAGGAAGTACCACTGTATTTTTATTATTAAATTGTATAAATACACAAAATTCATTCTAGCAATTATGAAATTAAATCTTTTTCACCTTTTCATATCCTGAAATTAATTGTAAAATTCTTTGTCCGAGGTAAACCTCTAAACTACTGCCCCAATTTTAGTGAAATTTAGCACAAGGTGTCCATTTTGATCCAACATGAAATATAGGATAGTTTACATCTCAAATGTGTTAAACAGGTCAGTGCAGAAGCCTTTGAAAATGGTAAAAAGTGAAAAAAAAACACAATCATAATAGGTTGAAACGCATTGTAAAAGAAAGTTAAGGGGGTTATCTAGTCTAGAAATTTAAAAAAATTTAAATTTTTTTTATATTTTCAAAGTTTAACTATTCAAAAATATGTGTACAAGAGGATTTTTCAAAATTCAAATTATTTTCAGAGATATAGGCATTTTTCTGACCCGGCACCCAAACTGGTTCGGCCGGAACGCAAAACTTTTTCTCAAAAAACTTTTTCTCAAAACTGACTTTT
Source organism: Bactrocera correcta (assembly GCA_027475135.1). Lineage (NCBI taxonomy): Eukaryota > Metazoa > Arthropoda > Insecta > Diptera > Tephritidae > Bactrocera > Bactrocera correcta. Next base: position 82,210,781 of record CM050325.1, on the reverse strand, counting down.
TCGGAACGATGCCCACGATTTCTCAGGTTCTACTGGACCGATTTACTTGAATAATTTTTATAGAGTCTTCTTTATAGACTTGTCTATGGTTAGAACTAGCCTCATTCCAAAATTTTTATTTTTATTATTTTTAAAAAATTCGAAATAGTCAGAAAAAGTGATAAACATTTTTTTTTTCAGGCAGTCGCCATTTTGTGAAAAAATGTTTCCCACTTTTCCGTAGTTCCGACCATTGCGACATTATTCTAGATTAATAATCTTTTATTTTTGGTTTCAGATAACTAGGAGGGTTGAAATCATGGGCATGGTCACGTGGAAATTTTTTGAGACCCCCCACTTCGTCAACTCATAATTGAATTGAAATTTTTTACTTTTTTTAGTTTTTAATTTTTTTCTGTTTTAATTTTTTTTAATAAATAATTAATAAAAAAAATGGATAGTAAAAATATTAACTGACTTTTTTTACGACACTTTAAAAATTACCTGAAATTCGTGCTTCTAGACTAGAATACCCCCTTAAAATAACAAAATTATGTGTGGCCTGGTTGAATTTTTAAATGTTGCAATTAGTTTAATTCGTTTTCCAGAAAAATTACGAGTTCTATAGAAAAAAGTATGTGGCAAAGCTATCAGTAATGAAGAGATCTAAAACTTTTCTATCGACACCTTTTTCACATAACCTCAAAATGTGTGTGGAACATTTATATATGTAAGTTTTTTTTTTGTTTTTTTCCTTTTTTTAATTTTTGTCTTGTACAAACAATTTTCAGTACAAACTTACCTTCATATTTTCTGAACACACTGCATTTTTTTTAATTTAAAATATTTATTTTTTCTCCTTATTTTGATTTAATACCGAAAAATCCCTAATTTTCAATCAAAAATTCTGAATTTTCAGATATTTTTGAAAAATCGGTAAGCTTTATATTTGTTGAAATCTCTTCTTTCTGATTAAGATTGAGAAGCTGGGTTTAACCTTTGGAATGTCTGTAATTAGCATTCAAAGCTAAAAATCCAATGAATTTTCGGTTTAAATTTTAAAAGTTCATTACTTTTCCCATTGACTTAATATTTGTATAAATAATATTCAAAATAATCCTTAGATATAATTCTTTGGTTTCTTATATCTTCAATAATACTTTCGCCTTTATTCTTGAATAATATTTTTATTAACTAATAACTCAGTTTTTGAGTTTTGAGAGATCGCTCCAAAATTTTGCAGAAGTTCCTTGCTCCGCACGAAACTGCTCATTTATCGGAATATCAGGCTATTATATCATACAAACAAGGTGTGTCGCAAAAGAAATAGGACTGTTAAAAAAACAAGAAAAAATTAATATTTTTCAAAAGTTATATTTTTTTATTCAAAGTAGTTTCCTTGTGCTTCGATAGAGCGTTTAACGTCAATTAGCATTTCAAATGAGTGTTTCAGGTCATTTTTTTGGAATGCTCATGAAAATATCGGTCGTCGCCTTTTGGATAGCTGAAATGTCCCGAAACCAGTGTCCTTTCATGGGCAAATGTAGTTTTCCAAATAGGTAAAAATCATAGGGTGCCAGATCAGGTGAGTAGGGTGAGTGATTAATGGTTAATATGGAGTTTTTTGTCAAAAAATCAGTGAAAAGCGTCGAACGATGACTCGGCGGTATTATGGTCGAGCACGACGAATGCGTGACAAAAGACGCCTCATAACACCAAGGTAAAACACAGCATTAATCGTTTGGCCAGGTGGGACGAACTCTCGGTGTACAATACCCTCGGAATCGTAAAAACAAATCGGCATTGTCTTTATTTTTGACTTCTGAATGTGACTTTTTTGGCCCGACTTCTGATCGCCATAGAGGTCCTCACGAGCTTCTTGGAATCGTTTAAAACACTCATGCACATTACTACGGGATAGATACTGATCACTATAAACTTATTTCATCATTTGAAATGTTTCAGTAAACGTTTTCTCAAGTTTAAAACAGAATTTAATATTTGCTCTTTGCATTTTACGACCGATGACCAAAAGCTGCTGTCACGTTTTGATCGATAACATCGATTGTAATTTTCCAATTGTCTTAAAATTTTTACGAAATGTCAACAAGAGATCAAGCTTTTTATTTCATATAACCACCAATAGGTGGCGCCACCAGAAACTATTATATTTAAAAAGTTCTGTTTCTTTTGCGACAGACGTTGTATATCTACCATACAAAATAAACGATCGGTATCAAGTTCTTGTATGGAAACTTCTATATATGTGATGGGTTTTCTAGTTTGCAAATAAAGTTAACTTTTTTTATTTCTTGTCATCTACAATTGTCCAGTCTTCGCTTTGAAATAATGAGAATTTCAATGAAAAAGTAAATAACTACAATAAACCTGTTCCATGCATATATAGTATGAGTACAAATGCTCTTTGCTTTCGTAAACGACTTACATGTAGACAAATAACTTGTAAATTTATATAAGAATGTACGTAAGATATCCACCAGTTTAAGTTTCACTTTTCATGATATTTAATATTTGAGCATATAAAAGCTCTCAGTACGGAATTATGGAGTCGGTAGTCATAAGGAGAAATTTATAAGCCGAAAGATATCAAATTTGTAGTAAAATGTATGGCAAGTGTAACTTTTTCTATGGAAAGCAATGAGGAGATATACACTTACATGCATGCCTTTCCATAAAATGGTGCATACATACATGTACTTATAGATATATGTTTCAACTGTAGTATTACAGTAGAATAACCAAGGCAGTGGCGTTTCAAGTATTCGCTGAACATTTGGTGGAAATCTTAAAATTAATTAATTTTCTTACTACCCGAAAATTATATTAGAAAAATGATATAAACTAAATTCTTATTAAAAGTTATGTTAATACGGCAGCCATAAATATGATGTTAATAACAGCAGTGTTCGATTCGCAGCTTCTCTCTGCGCAACAATAGCATTGTGTAGTTCAATACAACCGCACAGAGTATGCGGTTACCTGTTTGATACGGTATATCCACTTGTAATTTATGCACAGATAAGTATTTGATTATGTCAACTTATGTAAATAATAGCAGCGATTTGTTCTATTCGTCGAACTTTTTTTTTTTGAACTGAAAACTGTCAACAAAACAATAAATTGCCATTGCAGTTTAACCAAAATTTTACCATTAACTTCAACTAATCCGCATGAATATTGAAATAGCACGTTGTGAGAGACAAGTGTGGGAGATGGGAAATTTTGTGATATGTACTGAGATCAATCTGAACATAAAGGTCAGTAAGGTAATCCATAGTAAGACGGTTATGTAATCAGAAATTTTGTTTTTAAATTTCTAAAAAAATTAAGTTCTATAACACTTTTGAAATGTGTATATATATTTACATACATAAATAAATAATATCGAAAATAGTGATAAAGGGTACAATTACTCTGGAGCGTCTTATTCCATTAGATAAACGCTTTTTCTAGGCAAAGCTGAGGAGGTATTTTTTTTTTTAATTCTTCACACTTTGGGAACACTATGAAGCAAAAAAAAAAACGATTTTTGGGGAAGAAAAATGGTTAGTTTGCGATTGTAAAAATAAAAAAAAAAAAATACAAAAAAAAAAGAATAGCTTTTAGCATTACCTCGAAAATTATGTGCAGAAACAGTGTTCAAATTTTCAAAACGATCGATGCAGTGGTTTTGGTGTTATGAAGGGCACCTAACTTCATAAGCTCTTTTTGGGATGGCCTTCAGCGAATTTTAGTTTATCTCTCCGATCGACTGAAAACGGGTTCCACGGCGCAACAATTTCAATTTGTGGAGGAAGAAAAAGTCTTACAAAGCCAAATCTGGTGAATAAGGTGGCTGATCGATGGTATACAACGCATTTTTGGCTTTAAAAGCAGGCAGAATCATGGTTCGATGCGATTTTGCATTATCATCGTGTAAAATTTTAAATTGTGCTCCCACAATTCCGACCGTTTTCGATGGAGGTTCTCACGCAAACGTCTCAATGCGGCCAAATGGAACTCCTTAATGACCGTCTAACTCTCCGGAACAAATACATGAACCACGAATATTGAACAGAATAATGAGCATCATCTTGATTTTTGAGCGGCTTTGACGTAGTTTTTTTTGGTTTCGGCTCGTTTTTTCCCTCCATTCGGATGATTTTTGAATTGTTGTGTCAAACTCATGAACCCATGTCTCACACGATCAAGCATGTTCAAAGAGACCTGTTTATGGTACTCTTTTTGAAAAATATTCAGCTTTATCGGAACTATTCGAGCAAAAAGGCGTTTGATACCCAAAATATCCACATCAACGGACTCGTGAGAGCGGTCGAGATCTCTTGCCATCTTTCTAACATTTGCCTGATGATTTTCAAGCTTTTTTTATCAGCTGATGAGGTCGAATGTCGTCCAGAACGATGCATGTCTTCAACGATCTCTCGACCGTCTTTGAGAGTTTTATACCACTTGTAAATTTGTACTTTTGATAAAACTGAATCGCCGTAAGCCTTTTCCAACATTCGCAACGATTCCACACACGAAATTTGGTTAGAATTACAAAATTTCAGACAAATTCTTTCTTCGATATTTTTATCCATTGTAATAAACGCAACGCACTTTTGAGGCAGATCGACTTAAGCAGCTCCTGTGAAAAATTTGGTTGACAGATCGCGTTCATATTTGCCAAAGTAATTAAGGACAGTCCTACCAACTTACCAAAAACAGTTTTTGAAATATCATTTACCCGGTAAAAGTAAATTACAATTTCAGGGTATTTTTTTGCTGAAGGGCACAAGTGGGTTAAGTCGTGCAGAACAAGGCACATTTCTTGGAATTTTTTGGGAAGTTACTTTTAAAAAACCGTTGTGATTATATAATGATATTTCAAATAGATCATGTTAAATTTTAATGGAGAAATATGGAAAAATACGGCAATGACAGCAGTTACTCTGGAGCATCTCGCAAAACGTAACGTCATAACTCGGTGCTGGATCGTCTGGAATCAAAATGTCTAAATTATTTCATTAGAAAATTGTTTTGTCAAGGAATAGCTGGGTGGTGTTATTTTTAGCTTTTTACGCTTTAGGAATACTATAAAGGAAAAACGTATTTTTTTGGGGAGAAAATTGTTTAATTTGTAAAAAGAAAAATATTAAAAAATTAAAAAAGCACAATCTTCTTCAGATCCGTTGCACGCTTTTAACAAATAAATCGAAAAAAAAATAAATTAAAAGTTCAACTTCCTCCATAAAAGTATTTTTTAAGTATTTTTGTAAGTCTCTTTCGAAGAGGTGGTGATTGGTTTGAACTTTTTCAGGGCTAACAAAACATTTACATTTGCATTTTCTATAGGTTTGAAAACAGTAAATTCTTCGAAGACCACATACAGAAAATGCGTTGGATGGACGAGCTATTGGCGCGTTGATTGCTGCTTGAATACAATTTTGAAGACTTTTCTTGTTTTTTAATGCTCGACATTTAAACATGTATATAATCTATATGCATGTTTATATCTATTTAATATAAAATATTTTTTATATTAAATTCAAAGTTCGTCCAAATACAAAAATGCAAAATTTGAGCATATTTGAGAACTAAATTTTTAATAAAGCCCACATTTTCTGCGATTTCACCACATGATAATTGGATACAACCACCTGTGAATCAGAATAAATTAAATGGAAAAACGTCGTAATAAAACATAAAAGGCATTAATCATAAAAACTATCGTATATTCAATCAATGGAGAAATTACAAAAAACAAAAAAACGCGCATATGCCCAGCGCATATTGAATTAATTGAATATTAAGTTTCGGGAGTTTTGAATATAGAAAAAACGCCACAAAACGATGTCATAGCTGTCATAAAAAGAATAGTTAAAAAATAAAGATAATAAAAATTGATTAAATGCTAAGAAATCAATAAAAACGAAATGCATACATACCCACCTATGTACATATGTATGTGTGTGTATATATAAAAGTTGATAGTTGATAATAGCTGACTGCTGCATACGAATTGGGAAAGTTCGGCGCAAAATGGAAAGTAAGCGCATAAATAATGCAAACAGTCATTCATCATATATTCATGGGAATATCTGCTTTAAATGTAAGTAAGCTGGAAATGTAACACACACACACACATATATATATATATATATATATATACACATCTATATACATATCACATGTATGAGCGCATAAAAGCTCTGCAAATAGATGCGCTTGGAAAAATAAATATGAACTCATAAAAGCGCAAATATGAACCGATTGCATAGCATATAAAATAGGCGAGCAGGAGCGCAAATCACAAAGCAAAGTGCACAAAATCCAAATTAAATAAAAATTCTTGAAATTATGCCAAAACGCGGTAATGCAACGTTGCTAGAAACAAGTATTCATTATAGCTTTGGCTTGCAGGTTTCAGTTTTGTTGCTTGAAAATACTCGAAAGAGAGCACATTGCAAATTCTTGAAACTTTAAAACAACATTTGATTTGTGCAGCTGCTTAATTTTATACGAAAGCATGAAACTCAAGACCAGTCTTTGACAACTGCCACACAAGATGATATAGTTAGACTGTCAAACGAGGCTATAAACGCCGAAGATGATATAGTTAGACTGTCATAGGAGGCTTTAAACGCCGAAAGTTGAAAATGATCGATCGTAAATAAGCTGTAATACCCTTCACCTAAAAATTCCATCAAAGTACTTGATTTGGTTTGTATGGCAGCTATATGCTATAGTGGTCCGATCTGAATCATTTTTTCGTAGGGTGTAACATTGCGTTGGGCAATAATTGGTGCTAAATTTCTTGAAGATATCTCGTCAAATAAAAAGGGTTCCCATACAAGCATTTGATTTTGATCGTTCAGTTTGTATGGCAGTTGTATGCTATAGTATTCCGATCTAAAATCTTTTTTCGGAGTTTATAGTTTGCAGAAACATCTGTACCAAATTTCATGGAAATAACTTGTCAAATAAAAGAGTTTCCCATACAAGGTCTGATTTTTGATAGGTGGGGTTATATGGCAACTATAAGCTATAGTGGTCCGATCTGAACAATTTCTTCGGATATGATAATAATGCCTTGGAAAATAATCTACATCGAATTTCGTGAAGATATCTCGTCAAATAAAAAAGTTGTCCATACAAGCATTTGATTTTGATCGTTCAGTTTGTATGGCAGCTATACGCTATAGTGGTCTGATCTGAGCAATTTCTTCCGAGATTGCAACATTGCTTTAGGCAATAATCCTTGCCGAATTTTGTGAAGATATCTCGTCAAATAAAATAGTTTCCCATACAAGGTCTGAATTTTGATAGGTGGGGTTGTATGGCAGCTATAAGCTATAGTGGTCCGATCTGAACAATTTCTTCGGAGATGATAATAATGCCTTGGAAAATAATCTACATCGAATTTTGTGAAGATATCTCGTCAAATAAAAAAGGTTCCCATACAAGCATTTGATTTTGATCGTTCAGTTTGTATGGCAGCTATATGCTATAGTGGTCCGATTATGACAGCTCCAACAAATGTGCAGCTTCTTGGGAATTTAGGAACTTGTGCAAAATTTCAGATCGTTAGCTTAAAAACTAAGAGACGGGTTGGCATATATACAAACAGGGTTCAGGGTATAATAGAAGACATCACAAAACTAGTTAATCTACAGCAGCTACTAGTGTAAATCTTCCCCTTCTTTATTGTCTACTCAATCGCTTACGCGATTATAGGTTATAATAGTATATACAGGTCTGTATAAACGGATCGTAGCTAAAAACGCGAACGGCGCCGGAAAGTTGAAAGAGTGGCGTTCGAACGGCTTCAAGAAGCACGAAATGATAATAAACTGCTATTAGTTTCGAAAAACATATTAATAGGTACTTATTAGCAGTGTCTTGGCTTGTACTGTGCCACTCTATAATTTAATGCTAATTATGGATTGGCTACAAATAACCGAAAAAGACAAAAAAAACACGGCAATAAACGAAAATATAAACAGAAATATCAAAGCAGAAGACAACGAGTCACTCAAGCGGCATAACTTACGTTTTTTTTTACTTTTTCGAGTTATTATTATTATTATTTTTTTTTTGGGCTTTTTTTTTGGTTTTTTTATTTTGTTTTTTTGCTCTGCTGCCCATCGGGCTCCAACGCTTCATGAAGCGCTGCAACTTTTAAAATTAATGACTTAAATTTAAATTAAAAAATGAAAATTTAGCATTAATCTCCACTGGCTTCAGGCGCAGAAGCAGACTTCTGCTAATCGCTGCTGCCAGCGCGCTCTCGCTCTCTTCCTGCAACGCGTACAAATGTGTTGGCTAAATGAGCATTTGAATTATTTATTATATGAATGAATTAAGGTAAAATTAATTAAATGAAGTAAGCGAGCGCACGTCTGGCGGCGGCGTGCGGATTAGATCAGCAGTGTTACACTAAATGCGTGTATCAATTTGAATTTCTAAAATTGCTTAATTAAATTATAATACATTTCGTAAGTGGTTGAAGAAATAAATATTCATGCACAGATTATTACTTCAATTAAGTGTTAAGCCGATTGTAAAAGTCGGGCATGTAATTTTATCTTTATTTTTCCAACAAAATTTATTTTTATTTTATTTCGCTTTTGAAAGCCGAAAAAATGTATTTCTTCTTCTTTATTGCCGTAGAAGCCGCTTATGCGGTTATAGCCGAGCTTACAACAGCGCGTCAGTCGTTCTTCCTTTCTGTTCTGTTTGGCACCAATTGAGAGTCCTGTTCAGCCAGGTCCTTCTCCATCTGGTCTTTCCAAGTGAAGGTCTTCCTCTTCCTCTGCTTCCGCCGGCGGTTACTGCGCCGAACACTCTCAAAGCATAGCCTCTGTCTCTTAATTCGCTGAGCTATGTCAATTTCGTCGCATAACACATGCAGCTCATCGTTTCATCGACTGCGGTATTCGCCGTGGCCAATGCCCAAAGGACCATAAATCTTCCGCAGAACCTTTCTCTCGAAAACTTGTAACGCTGACTCATCAAAAGTTGTTATCATACATGCCTCTGCGCCATATAGCAGAACGGGAAGGATGAATGACTTGTAGAGTTTGGTCTTTGTTCGTCGAGAGCGGACTTTACTTCTCTATTGCCTACAAAGTTCGAAGTAGCTCCTGTGGGCAAAAGAAAATGTATTTGAATTAATGCTGTGTATGTATTGATCCGGAATTTTTCACATGTCTATTGTTTCTTCAGAAGTTGTTATTTTTTTAGATCCGCCGATACCGGTCACTGCCTCAGACAAAAGTGCAAGCTCTGATCGGATCATTACACCATAACTATCATAAAAACTAAACGTTCAAAACCAAGCTGAAGTTCGAGGAAGGGTACTGAGTTGACAGTCCTTGGTCGGATAAAAATTTGGGTCCGGTCCGTTTACTTAGACACGACTGTTGTGTGATCCGACTGGTCTTTAGTAATTGCAGACGTAGGAACAGTTTAATTCGAGAAGTATTCGTTATACAGAACGGGAAATTTGTTTGCTAACATTAAGCGCGATCATTCTTATACGAGGCAGGACAGAAGCAGAAGACGTGTTGCAGAGTTTTTTTCGTGAATACTTCCCTGCACTTTATGCATACATATATTGACGTTATGCCCATCTTGCTCGCATCTGACGTCAGTAGGTCTTGACCTGTTAGTAAGCCAACAACCATCTTTCAATCCTTTCTTGCGTATTTTCGTGTTTAGCGACTTACGTATTTCATGATTTGGTTCAGTAGCCGCACAAATGGTTTTTATGCACTCTCCCAAGCTATTTCGTTTCCCGGAATTTCTTTGTTTCCTGCGTTGTTAGCTACCTCAGTCGCTTACTTGACCGCAAAGATTCCCCCGGAGGACACTTTACACTTTTCCGTAAGCTTAAAGGGTCGCCTGAGATCCAGATCGGTTACGTCTTTTTAATATTAGAAGTTCCCCTGGCGAGTTGCATGTTATTTTTTAGTGTGACTTGGAATATTTTCTCCTAAATAAAGTGGGATTTGGTATTTTTTATCCACCAATCGCTGTATCTGATCCAACGGTCTTCCGTATGAGTTTTTGTTGACAGAAATCCGCCACATCTAAGCGCCGAAAAGCAAAATTGGCTTGATTATCTCTGCGTAACAACAAGGCCCCTATTCAAATTGAGTTTGCACATCAGTTTCCTACCCAAAAATTACCCCAAATGTTTGGTATCGTTCTTACCGTTTTCTTTTCTTATTGACATCTAGCTCCAACTAGGAGTGGTGACTATACACCCCCTTGAACAGTTCCTGTTCGCGCTATCCTGAGCAATCTGTCTGCGTTTCATTCCGCATTAAATCTCCTGCAGCTCTGTGGAGCTTTTATCCACGCTATCATGACGGTCTCTATCCCGCCTACTTCCTAATTATTGATTTCCTGATTAAAGACATTATTAAATGCTCCGCTTGTGTCAAAAAAGACGCCCAGTGCATATTCCTGCGGTAGAGTTTAATGACGGGTCATTCAAGCGGAGGTCCAGCACGCAGTGAAGAAAATATAGCAGCCGTAGCTAAGAGTGTGCACGAAGACCATGGAGAGTCGATTTGGTGCCAATCGCAGCAACTTGGACTGACGTATAGAAAGACTTGGCGCATTTTACGTCGAGATCTTAAATTGAAAGCGTACAAAATACGACCTTCCCAAGCAACATCGCTTTGCTTTATGGGCTTTTGAAAAGTTCAAAGAAAATTCAACGTTTTTGAGCCAAAGTTTGTTCAGCGTTGAGGCCCATTTCCAGTTTGGTGGATATGTGAACAAGTAAAATAAGCGCATTTCGGACGAAGCGCAATCTGAAGAGATTCAAGAGCTGCATTTCATCCAGGAAAACAATGGTTTTTAGGCCGGCAGAATCATCGGTCCATATTTCCTTAGCAATGATAGCGGTGAGAACGTAACCGTCAATAGCAACCGTTATCGCGCCGGGATAACCTACTATTTGAGGCCTGAAATTGAAGCTGGTGATCTCGACGATATTTGATTTCAACAAGACGTCGCTAGAAAAGGCAGCAGTAGGTGACAGTGGCATTTCTGAAACACACACATACATATATGTGACTTGGTCTACGAAAAGGGGGCTTAGGTGTCACAAAATCATTTTTTTTTTTTTTTTTTTTTTTGACACCTAAGCCCCCTTTTCGTAGACCAGGTCATATATACACATTATTCACATAATTTATAAGTGATAAACATGCATTTTCGCTTCGTTGTCTTCATTAAGACATCAGTTTGATTTTCGTGGGCAAAATTGCACTTGCATTTCAGCACACCTTTCTTCGCAGCTTCCGTGCCGCTGGCTATTGCCAGTCACGCACACATATGCATGCTCAAATTAGCATTCACGTACTTAATAATATAATATGCATATTAGGATGGCTAAGTTACTTAACATTAGCCAGAACTGCATCGCCAAATATGCCACATATGCTTGTTGTTGTTTGTATATATGCTATATATAGACACAAACATGTGTATATAGATGTATGTATATATTTTGGAATCGTGTTTTGAATAGCGGAAACTTAATTTGTATGCTCGTGGTAAGTTGTTGTTGTTGCCCGCAGCCGAAATGCTCTTTGTATTTTCGAGTGCAAAACTTGAAATTGAATTTCAAAATTCAATTAAAGTTAAAGATAACAAATTAACAAACAAACAACATTGCCGCCGCCGCCACCGAATCGACTAAATCAACAGAAAGCGAACAAAGCTTGTTATGCACACAAATACACACACACACAAATGCCACACACCCATATTTATTAATGTACTTTGGCCATATTTAGTTTAGGCTCTATGTGGGTGTATGCCACAGCGTGTGCGTGCGCCAATGCGTGAGTGTGTTTGTGTGTGTGTGTGGGTGCATTTATGCTTGATAATACATTTGGAGCGTACAAGCAAAACATTTTCCGCCCGAGTGCGTTTTAATACAATACAATTATGCTTAATTACGTACTATGTACAATAATTACGCATACGAACACAACAACAACAACAAAAGCAACAAGAACAACAGCAGCTACGCAGCAAACACCGGCAATTCGCTTTTATTGTGCAGCTGCTTATGGAAAGTAGGCAGCTTGTTTGCGAAATGTTTTCCAGTCGTTTCAATTGTTTTCCTTGCGATAACATAGTGTGCAAATACATGAATATTATGTGCGTGTGTATGTGTGCCGAATCGGTAATATACACAATTGAATGCATATACATATACATATTTATGTCGTATGTCTGCATTTGGTTGTGTTATTTTGCGTAGTTGTGTGTGTGTTTGTGTTTGCGTGGGTGGCAGTCAATAATCGGCAGCTCTTATGGCCACACACATACATACGCGCACGTAAGCGCATATATTTTGCAAACATATAATTAAAATATAAAATATTCTAAAATCAATTTGCGGCACAGACGCCATTATTGTTGACATCGTACGCGTATTGGTTGGCATGTGCCTGTATGGGTGACCAAAATGTTTTGCAAGCGCCTAATTACGTATACGCAGTGCCTTCCTTCCTGCCTAGCGTCCCAATCAGCAGCACAAATAGTATGATATTATAATTTAATTGCAGTGAAAATGATGCCAGCAGGAATTTTCGATTTGTACGGGGTTAGGAGTATGTTAGCTGTTATATATGTACTCTATATATTTTTTTTTGTTACTTCGTATTTAAATAACTGGCTTCGAACAGTCGATTTAAATTTTTTTGTTGTTGTTCATGAAAGTGCTTATTTGACGCCAATAATTATGAAAATCAAGGAAATTAAGCACTTAGGTTGTACTGAATGAAAATACAAATGTTTCCATAGAAAAATTTGATTTTGAGCATTCAGTTTGTATGGCAGCTATAAGCTATAGTTGTCCGATCTGGACAATTTCTTCGCAGATTATACAGTTACATTGTACAATAGTCCACGCCAAATTTCGTGAAGATATCTCGTCAAGTGAAAAGACTTTCCATACAAGCACTTGATTCCGAAAGTTCAGTTTGTATGGCAGCTATATGCTATAATGGTCCGATCTAAACATTTTTTACAGAGATTGTACAGTTACATTGTACAATAGTCCACGCCAAATTTTGTGAAGATATCTCTTTTAAAAGAAAAGGCTTTCCATACAAGCACTTGATTCCGAAAGTTCACTTTGTATGGCAGCTATATACTATAGTGATCCGATCTCAATAATTTCTTTAGAGATTGTACGGTTACATTGGACAATAATCCACACGAAATTTCGTGAAGATATCTCTTTAAGTGAAAAGGCTTTCCCTACAAGCACTTGTTTCGAAGCTTCATTTTGTATGGCAGCTATATGCTATAGTGGTCCGATCTAAACAATTTCTTCAGAGATGGTGCAGTTACCTTGGAAAATAACTCATACCAAATTTCGTAAAGATATCTCTTTAAATGAAAAGTCTTGCCATACAAGTATTTTATTCTGAAACTTCAGTTTGTATGGCAGCTATATGCTATAGTGATCCGATCTCAACAATTTTTCCGGATATTGTACAGTTACATTGGACAATAGTCCACGCCAAATTTCGTGAAGATATCTCTTTAAATAAAAAGTTTTGCCATACAAGCGTTTGATTCCGAAACTTCAATTTGTATGACAGCTATATGCTATAGTGGTCCGATCTGGATAATTTCTTTAGAGATGGTGCAGTTACATTGGAAAATAACTCACACCAAATTTCGTGAAGATACCTCTTCAAGTGAAAAGGCTTTCCATACAAGCACTTGATTTTGAAGCTTTAGTTTGTATGACAGCTATATACTATAGTGGTCCGATCTAAACAATTTCTTCAGAGATGGTGCAGTTACATTGTACAATAATCCTCGCCAAATTTCGTGAAGATATCTCTTTAAATAAAAAGCCTTGCCATACAAACACTTGATTCCGAAACTTCAATTTGTATGACAGCTGTACGACAACTATACGCTGCAGTGATCTGATATCGGCGATTCGAGTAACTGAGCAGCTACTTAGAAAAAAAGTACGTGTGCAAAATTTCAGATCGATATCTCAAAAACTGAGGGATAAGTTCATATATACAGATAGCTTTTAGTCGTTACAACCATCTTAGCAAGTTTAATAAAATACCCTGTTCAAGGTATAAAAATCGCGAATATGTTTTCAATTGATCTGTTATATCCTTGGGAGCCGGTCTCTTCCATGTTGTTTTTTTTTTTCAAAAACTTGCTAAGCCTTTAAGGGAATAAGAGACAGCTCGTTACAGCCACAAAATATTGCCAATCAATTTTTGAGAAAGTAAATAAAGAAGAGAGTATATAGTATGACTTCGAAAGAGGAAACTTCCTTGTCACCTTTGCCATAGCAAAGTCCTCTAGTAATTGTTCCAAAAACCCACTAAACTTACAGTTGCTAATCAGTTAATGTGTCGAATCGAGACAAGGTTTTTCGGCTCGTAAAATTTTTGAGTGTAGTGAGTCCAACAACAGCAGGTGTTCAAACAAATTAAATTTTTAGTTGTACTGCAGTTTGTATAGTACAAATATTTTATTTTTTTCTTCAAAACTATACTGGCTTTGGTTTCTACTTTAATTGGAGTGCATTTACGGATTCAAAATAGAAAGTCATTAAAGAGTTCAACTCAATTGCGGAGCTAACATTCTTTCGATTAGGGAATTGTTTCCAGGTTTGTTTCAGCACTTATGTTCCTGGTTGTTTGTATCCAGTTGTTTGTATACCGTTAGAGATTAGAGAAAGAGACTAGTCTGTGCCAACACTCGCTAGCCTTTGACTAATCTTTATATTTGCTCGAATAATGTAAAGTCGAAGCTCTCTCAAGTGCGGCGTGGAATAGTGTGCATAAACTAATATAATATAAACATGTAACCACTCAGCGGATGCCACAAGAAAGCCACTGAAGTAGTAAAAGCCAAATATAAATATAGAGGCAAACAATATGACAGAGAGCTGAAACGCCGCAGTACATACAATATGCACACTATTTACCAGCAGCGAGCGCATACAATAACAATACAAACAAATAGTCGAAGCGAAGACAACCTGAGGTCGAGGACAGATCCGGCGATGAACTGCGTACAAGTTGAAGCTGAAGACGTAACAGTTTCGAAGCGAAATGCAAACGAGACAAAATGAAATAATAAGCGGCATTAACGCACAAGCAAAATGATGATAATAAAAGTAGAGTTCTTGCCGAGACAAGCCAAGCCAAGGAGAGGGGGGCAGTAAAGTGGGCGGTTAAATCGTTGGAGGCAAGCGGATAAGACGCTCAAGTAGCGGCAGTTACAATGAAAGCTGGAGTGTCGTGGCAAATCGTAGAACACATCAATGCTAAGAACAGCAAAGAGGCAACGACAGCTGAGCAGCTAAATAACTCATATTAATATTAATAATAATAATCGGCTACGAGACCCTTTCAACTCAAACTGAATGTGAGCAGCAGCTGACGTCGATGAGAGCTGAGCCATGCGTGGATGGATGAGCGTGCAAACAAAATGAAAAACGAGACTATCGAGAGTGCTTACTTAATTGAAGACAGTTAAGTAGGTATGAGAGTAGGTTACCCGCACATATGGCTCACCCACATGCTCATAAAAACACCCACACAAGCTTGTGCTCATTACAAGAGTATTATATGGAGCTATGATGATGCGCTTAACAGCTTGCACGTTAACCTATTTCTTGTGCTAGTGCCAGCAATTAGACACAATCGCTTAAGCTGCTCGCATCTTACTCAAGTCAAACACTCATCGACGAGAATCAAACCTCATTAATTCAACATATAAACGAGCATAAAAGCGAAGTGAAATCCTCTTCAACACACAGAAGCACAGGCTAAATGAAGGCGATATCAATGGCAACGCTGCAATAAATATACCAATACTTGCTTAGTAGGGGTGTGTGTGTATGCGGTGTGGGGGCGATGCCTGCTGGATGCTAAAAGAACGTGCGAACGATGTATTGTCGTTTTAGTTTAAGTAGATTGAGTTGATAAAGCATTAAATAAAAGGAACTACTTGCCATGCTACTTTAGGCACATTTCAACACACATAAAATAAGCTCAGCAGTAAAACAACTCGGCGGTTTTTGTGGTAGACCGAGCCTCGTACATGCATACACGCATTTGTTTATTTGTTACAGTAGCGGTGAAAATAGTGGCACTATTGTGGGTTATTTACTTGAGAATAAAATAAGAAAAATATTAACAAGAAAGTCGTAATACCCTTTACAAATAAAAAAGTTTTCCATGCGAAAACTTGATTTCGATTGATCCCTCAGTGTCTCACATTTTGAGTTATCAACCTGAAATTTAGTACACGTTCTTTTCTCCTCAAGAATCTGCTTATACATCGCAACCGCCGATATCAGACAACTATATCATGTAGCTGCCATACAAACTGACAGATCGAATTCAAGTCCTTATATGGAAAACTTTTTTATTTAACAAGTTATCGTCACGAAATTTGGCACAGATTATGTTTTTAACCATCGCCACAATATCTGAAAAAATTTTCCAGATTGGACAACTATAGCTCATAGCTGCCATACTAACTGATCGATCGAATTCAAGTCCTTATATGGAAAACTTTTTTATTTGACAAGGTATCTTCATGAAATTTGACACAGATTATGTTTTTAAGCATCGCCACAATATCTGAAGAAATTTTCCAGATTGGACAACTATAGCTCATAGCTGTCATACAAACTGACAGATCGAACACAAGTCCTTGTATGGAAAACTTTTTTATTTGCAAAGGTATCCTCATGAAATTTGGCACAGATTATTTTTTTAAGCATCGCCACAATTTCTGAAGAAATTTTCCAGATTGGACAACTATAGCTTATAGCTGTAATACAAACTGACAGATCGAACACAAGTTCTTGCATGGAAACTTATTCTATTTGACAAGATATATGCACGAGCTTTAGCATAGGTTATTTTCTCAGGCAACGCTAACACCTCCAAAGAACTTGTTCAGATCGAACCACTATAGCATATAGCTGTGATACAAACTTACCGATCGAATTCAAGTCTTTGTATGAAAAACTTTTTTATTTGACAAGGTATCGTCACGAAATTTGGCATAGATTATTTTCCTAGACAACGCCACAATGTCCGAAGAAATCGTTCAGATCGAACCACTATAGCATATAGCTGCCATACAAACTGACCGATGAAAATCTAGAAAAAGATCTTTTTATACCTTTTTATGTTAAAGGTCAACGTTTTTTCTTATTTTTATCAAAAATATTTTAAAATTTTGTCAAACAAGTCGGTTATTTATAAATATATATAACTTAAAATAAATAAATGTGTCACTGCATATCGACAAGCCTTAATCAACAAAGTAAGCATAGCTTGGTTGAAAAATATGCCAACATTTATCTTAACAAATAAATATTTGAGCACTGTTAAGCAACTGTCATACGTTTTGATGTATGTATAACTCTAAAAAAATGCACAGAAAGCAAACTTAAGAACTCCAAATATTTGACTTAATTTATCACTTATTTTACTTTCTCAGTTAGCTGACCTACCCCTTTCTCCGCTCGTTCCCAGACATTAGCTGCTCGTTTTCGTAGAATTCCAGGCTTATAAATAAGTATGTGTGTATGTGTATGTACATGCAGGTATTAGCGTTTTCTTTACCATTACACAAGCAGATCCGAACAAACAAGAAAAAAGTATTTATGTGTTTTCACGGCTTATCGCTGCAGAATATCTCTCGGGCATTTAAAGCAAATAAGGTTCTATTTGCTTAATGAACGTGCGTAAGAATATTTATATACCGATATGTATAACTATGTAAATATATAGAATGATTAGGCATATGTATGCATGTGTATGTGTGTTTGTGTTTTATGTAAATATGTGGACGCTTGATAACATAATTCAATAATTTACGGGCACATGAGTTCATTTAAGTATTTATGTTTGTATGTATGCATGTGTGGATAAATGTGGCAACACTCATAAGCACGAGGAAATGTAGATTAATGTTGCCTACCTCACTGTTGCATTGACGTATTCCCATGGACACACCGGTGTAGCCAAAGAATTTTCATACATTTTGATACATATTCAAATTTACTCATAGCTTCATATACATATGTGTGTGTACATACATACATACATGTATCTACATACAGTGCTAGGAAAAATATTGGTAAAGGGTAATACATTTTTTTTGTGGCAAACCAGACAAGGCCTTCTGTCATATCGCTCTGAAAGACTTTTCCCCCAATAAACAGCTCATTTATCGGAACCGACGCGATCGGACCACTATAGCATATAGCCACCATCCAACTATTGTTTTAAAATTCACCCCTTGTATGGAAAACTTTCTTATTTGACAACATTACTTCACGAAATGATTGTCCAAGATAACTCTATAGTCTCCGAAGCTATTGTGCAGGTCGGACCCGTAAAGCATTTACAAAATTTAGTCGTTTATGGAAAACCTATTCATTTGACATGATATTCTCACGAAAATTGCCACGAATTACTGTCCAAGGCAATATGTCCAATCTGACCGTTGATAATCAAGCTAAAGATCTTTTTATACCCTTTTTCGCTACAAGAAGTGTACTTGTAAAGAGCATTTTAGCTTCGCTGCAGCCGAATTCGACATTTCCACAACCCGCAAAACCAATCAGCAACTATTTTCCCTTTCCCAAACGCCAAAAATGGCTAACTGAGACTCCTTCTTTCGGTAGGGTTAACCAGAAGCTTAAACGACAATGGCTCCGTTCCCACGACATTCGGGTTTACGTAACTGGACCGGCCCGAAATTTTATCCGGCCACGCACTGTCAACTCGGCAGAATTCTGGCGCTGCAAAACGACAACAACAACAGATGGTTGCTAACCAGATATTGAGAAAACGACCTTAAGTATTTTAAAGTCCTCGAAGTCCTCACATTACTGAAATGTCGGAGAATCAAAAAACTTTTGATTATTAGGTGCCGACTTTCTACTTCTCGTTCAAAACTCGTTACTCTTGATTGCGTTGCTCTATCAGGGCTGTATTTTCAGAAGTAATCAGCTCTTCTCAGAGATCATCTAACTCCTATCAGGGCTGTATTTTCAGAAGTAATGAGCGCTTCTCAGAGATCATCTAACTCCGTTCTTTCATTATTATTACGCGGACGAGAAGAAAATGGACACAAACAGAAAGAGCAATCAGACCCATCGTCACACAAATATTTGTGTGGATATTCTCTAAAGCAGCCATGTTCAGTCTGGAATTGGAGCATATAATCATCGGTTTCACTTTGATTTCTCTCTACCCACGCTTTCACATTTCTAAAAATGAATTTATGTCCTTTCCGTCTACACTTTGTCGCCTCGTCCCAGCGGTTCTGTTATTATTTAGGACTCGTTTGTTTTTCCTACTTCCACTCTGCCGTCGTTGGGTGCCTATATAAGCTTTTAGTTTTGTCGAAGAATATTTTCAGTTCTAAGTTCATTATGTCTGGTGGCATGATACCCGCTATAATTCCAACCGCATCATGTGATACTGTCTGGAAGGCACGGATGACGCTGATCGTACTTTAAACCCAAAATATTGGCTGTGCCTTTTCTGTATACGTCTTATGTTGCAAAGCTGTTCCCAATATAAGAGCTGCGTACATAGTTACACACTGGGTTACTTTGTCCAGAAGTGCGTGTGAACTCTGGCCAAGTTCGTCAATGTTGGCCACGTTTGTAACCATTTTGTAACATCCAAAAGCAAACGTCAGATACATTTAAAATACAATGTCTATGCGTTTGTACGGGGACTATTGCCTCAGTGTACGGCATATTGATCTGGAATTTTGCACAAGAAGCTGTTCATTTCTCGTAACCGCTGACATCAGACCACTATAGCCATACAATGGGCTCATGAAAAGTTCCAAGAAGATCGGACATTTTCGAGCCCAATTTTGTTCAACGAAGAGGCCCACCTCTGGCTCAATGGGTATGTAAACAGGCAAAATTTCTGCCTTTGGGGCGAAGAGCAACTTGAAGAGTTTCAAGAACTGCCATTTCATTCAGGAAAAAAAAACGGTTTGGTGTAGTTTGTGGGCCGGTGGAATCATCGGAATGGTTTTATTAAGAGAACACTTCGATAAGCAGATATTTTCACGTTTTGGGCCGGTCGGTTGGACAACAAGATCGTGTGATATCACACCGTTAGACTTTTTTCCGTGAGGATATGTAAAATCTGAAGTAACATGCGCCCAATCTTCTTCCAGTCGGCTCCATTTATGTGCCTGTCACTGTATGCTTGCGTATTTACGGAATGTCTACGACTGATTGCGTATGTAAATATGTATGTAAAATAT